>CM028380.1:106110458-106151835 GCA_013146195.2 Codonopsis lanceolata | reverse complement strand
ATCATGGACCACATATTCGCTTTCAAAGAAGACATTCAATACCATGTAATTCATCCGATCATGTCACAGTTCAATTTATTCGTAGCATGATTTCAATATACACGTTGCAATATATTTGCACAAGTAAAACAAGATACCACTTTCACTTCATTCCAGCTTGGTCATGGGTTCACCAACCCTATATCATATTATACCATTCTAGTTCCCCATCGAATACCTCTCGATAATCAAGTCGTGGCCCTCCGGTGACTTCTCAAAAGCTTTCGTCAGTAGCGATGCGGGAGGGGTTACAAGTCACATAAGAGCATCCTTTATGAAGGTCTCTGCACATATAATATAGTTACATTTAGGCATGGAAATCAATATCATATACATAGTATTTTAATCTACCATGCAAGTATACCAAGTATGGAACATTCATACCCTTAACGATCCACTAATGATAGATAAATCCTTTTACAAAATGCTAATACTCTATTAACGTATTAGTCGAATAACGGTACAAGACAATAACTTAATAATCTTTGGCTAGCAAATAGTTATTAACTAGTAGACCTCAAATCACTATGGGTCAAGCCGTAAACGAAGCTGACGATTAATCCAATCATAGATCATGCGATCACCTATCGGGTACTCACCAAGTCTCAACTTGAAACCACAACAATACCTTGATCAGGGTATCCCTTCAATCTCAATAACATGTAAGAAAGAGTCCTCCAATTCCCCGACACTAGGCAGCCCAAGTACTCACGATTAGGCACTACAAGAGATATATATACTTATGTAGAAATCACTAATACGGGAGGTAGCCACGCCGGCCAAGAAGGTGTAACACGTTCAAAGGCACTAATGGACACCACGACGATCACGCCGGAATCGACAACCCGAGCTTATTGGGTCACTTACAACGGACAAGAAACAATAGCTCTACAAAAGAACACACACTTGGTATAACCGCAGCCTTAAAAGCAACATAGAGGAATATGGTACTTAGACACAAGCTTGCACTCAACATTGTCTAGACCAAATCGAACTTAGTACTCCAAGTCCTATACTGTACAAAAGAAACATGCCGAATAGGCACTAACAAGAACACTCTGATGGTTATTACTCAACGACAACCCAAACCCACCAAGTGCCATGGAACTCATCCCGCTTATAGCTAACGGAGCTCGAGCACATCCGGCGACCCGACCTGCCCGAGGTGGAACCGAGGGTCGACCGCCCAAATAGGAGGGAAACAAGTGGACAATTAACATGCAAGGACTCATTTTAAGAAAACGACGTGACGCAACATTAGAGACGATCACGCCTCGGCCCAAAAGGCCGGTATTTAAAAACTTTTCAAACCCGATATAACAAGCAATTAAACCAAGTCATCGGCGACACTACATGCTCCTGAATCTGCTAACAGCTTTATGGACATGAATTAGATAAGAGCTAATAGGATGCTCACTGAAGACTTATACGTAGTGAACTAAATAACATAACCAAGCACGGCCACACAATGCCTACAGAAGGAATACAAGTACTACAAGTGTTATACTACAAGTAGCTAATAAAAGTAACAAGTTCAAGTTCTATACAAATTCCCAAGCATAGTCTAATTGACTTGCTTTAACCCATCGTCCTTGCAAAATAACAAAAGAAAGGAAGAGGACATCTAAACCACCTCTTCAAACTGCAACGGCGGACAAAAGGAGGAACAAGGCACGAACAGCAAGCCTCAACGAAGGACCTGCTTTGCTAGGATCTAAAGCAAGATAAGGGGAATGGGTAAGTCATAAAGACTTGTAAGCTATCAATCATGCATGTCATGGCAATATGCAACATACAAGACAAGATATCGTCACATAAGCATAGAGATCATATATCCAAAGCACGTTGTTTCACATAGGTGCTCGTAATTAATCACATAGGATAAGGATATATGGAGAGCCAGGCCGCTACGTAGTTCCCGCATACAAGCGTTATACGGAGTGTGATGGTATCGGATGTGTGTAAGTACATCGATCTTCCAGGAGATGATGGGATAGACACCAATGATGCTCGTATTGATTACAAGAAGGGAGCTACTTCCCACTGTGGCCCACGGTGGAGGCGTGTGTGAACAAGGACATGATGCCACCGACTCATGCAAATGCCAAGTAGTATTTACTTAACAAATTTCTCGGTGTAGGGAAGCGAGGTCGACAAGAGCGATCTCGTTCATGACAAGTAAATATTTTCATCAATAATCAAGCAGGATTGAGTTCGACAAGAGCGAACTCAACATGTCAAATAGGCATTCTATTATATGACATCAAGAATCAAGCATGGTAATCAATCCAAATTCAAGAGTCTAGAATTATCATTCTTAGAGAAACGTGTTTAGAAGCGTCGTAGGGATTGATCATTGAGCCGTATTGTTCAATGGCTCACTAAATTTGACTCGTTGAGTCGCCTCTAACAATTCATCCAATAGAGTTAAAATGCTAAATGCATCCAAAACCCTTTTCTAAGTTCTCGTATCGAGTAGACTAGGCCATTAATCCACTTAACAACCATAGTCAAGAATTATCATTAATTCAATATTTCATGGGAACTTTAGAATCATTATTTCAAAAGTTATCAAAAGCCAATGGTCCAAGAACATTAGTTATTCCTAGGAAGACATAGAACAAATTTGATTCTAAGCATATGACTCAATCAATAGGATGAGCAATTCATAGCATATGAAACCCTAGAATTCATAATCTCGTAGAGTTGTCAAAAATCATTAGTCCAAGAACAATAGTTGTTCCTAAGGAGGCATAGAACACATTTAATTCTAGGCTTAGGACCAAAACAACAAGATGAATATATCATTCAAAAACCTTACAAACTCAACTCATCATCAAACATGGCATGGACAAGGTAGAAGCATGGGAATCATGAGAAGAGGGGGACATGGCAAGTCTAGCATACATCCTAAGGGGAATCAATAGCTTACCTTCCACCAAGGAAGAAGATGGGAAGAGCACAAACCAATCGGTTGAAAATGATCCACTCTTCAAGCTCTATACTTTTGATGAAGGAGGCTTGAGCAATAGAAGAATGGATGATGGAGAACCAAGAAGGTAGCTTCAAGAAGCCATGGAAGAACTTGAGAGAGGAAGAAATTCGTTCTTGGAGAGTGAGGGTGAAGAATGAAGGTCAAAACATCAGATTGTGGTGTTTAAAGGTACCAACGAGCTCTAGCTCAACTGGTACTGCTCACTTCTCTTAACGGAGAGGTTGGGTGTTCGAGTCTCACTAGAGACACCCTGGACTTTACAACTCTCAGTAGAGAGGTCGGGTGTTCAAGCCTCTTCAAAGGCCTCATTTAGCTACTCACTTATCTTAACGGAGAGGTGAGTATTCAAGCCCTAACAGAGACACCCTGGGACTTAACTACTCTCAACCGAGAGGTCGGGTGTTCAAAGCCTCACCAGAGGCACCATTTGTTCGAGCCACACCAAAGGCATCATATATATATAATTGTAGCCTTTCAAGGCATTAAAAAAAAATAATTAAGGGTTGGGGTACGGTCTATGTCCCCTCCAACCTTAAAAAAAAAAAAAAAAAAATGGTGTTTAAAGGTTTAAAAATCTGAGTGGGACAAGTGTCAACACAATGTGGTAAGAAAATATCTGATTTTTGGCTTGTTAATGCTCACTAATGGACTCTTAATCCACTATTAAAACATGTTAATAATGTTAGGACATAATCAAGGAGTGTTAGGAAGGTTTAAGTGAGGTTTAGAAAAGATTTGGGTAGAGGTTTGGGTGCCAAAAGTCGTACACAGCAGAACAGGGGAAAATCCCGTAGGTAGCTCCCAGTAGTTGAGGCGGGCGCCTCATTACAAGCCAGGCGGGCGCCTGGGATACAGGGACTGGAATTGATTTTGAAATGCTCTCAGAACTTGAGGCGGGCTGGTGCTCAAAAATCGATGCGGCCGCCTCGTCTAGCCCTTGAACTTGGTCTAAACATGACCTAAATGATCCCAAACTCATGGGCAACAATTCTAAGGTCCAACCCAACTCAAAACAAGTCGGAAACACACCCGAACAACATCCGGAACAAGGTAAAACAAGGCTCGAATCAAGTGACGAATGGTTAACGAATCAAACATCTATCAACCACCAATCAAACTAGAATAACTTGGACATGGACAAGGCTTGTTTAAACATGGTTATGACTTGAATACAAGTCCAAGAACTCAACGAACATTTCGCACGTCGAAATACAAGCAATACGGGCAACGAAGGAAATCGCTAAGGCCAAAACAAAGCAATCGAACCGGCGATTCAACAAGTAAGCATACATGATTCTAAACATGTCAAGAGCTTCATGAATGATTTAAGAATGCTTCTAAATCATATATATAGACTAAGTAAACATGCTCATAATCAACGAGAAAACATGAAGGCAAGCACATAATACACATGCAAGAATCCGGGGTGTTACAATAACAATTAAAGATCCATTAAGAACACTAAAAACATAAGAACCTAAATCTTACCTTAGCAAGGTCATGAATCAACTGGATTTACTTATCACAAAGGTGGGCAAACATATGACATATGCACATTGGTCATGCAGTTATTCATACCCCAATGTCGTCGTAGATACCTTTTTCACGTATAAGCTTGTAAAGAAGACACAATAATAGACTGTGATAAACAAAACTTTTGATCGAATAGAATTAACGTTTAGAATATAAGATTCTATACAAGTTACCTCTAAGTCCTAGATCGATGAGTTTAGCTCATCACAATCAATGGAACAAACATATGAATTGATGGAAACATGGATTAATTTTTAAAACTCTTCTCTGAAACTCTGAATATTGGTTTTCAGCCAAAAAGGGGGCTAAATTTCGGATCCTTAACCTAAACTACTAGGGATACTAGGGTTACAGGGTAAGACCTTCAGTCAAAATTACAAAATTAGCCTTCATAGAAACCGACACAACGCGATCGCCTTGTAAGAGGTAATGCGACCGTGTCCGACTCTTACGTGACAGCCTTATGAAGAGACATGATCGCCTTCTAGCTCTTTACACAATGTTGAGGTGCTGCCAAATGCATAGCCGCCTTGCATAGCAAACGCGACCGCCTTGCATCTTTTTCAAATTTTGGCCTTTAGTTCTGAAATTTGCACTTTAGTCCTCCAGGTCCTCAATTAATTGAAAAAGGCTTCAAACTCTGCAATTCTTCTCAACCTAACCCTGAAGCATACAATAAGACTAGAAACTCATATTAGTGCTAAAAACTCATGGAATAACGATTTCTAAGCCATATAAGTACTCCATAGATGCATATAAAACACATCATTCATGCCCCACATATCACAATGAATTAAATTAAAGCAAATAAAGTATGAGAGGTATTAATAGGAAATGGTTGTTTTATTTGTCTAGAAAACTGGCATGCATCACAAGGAGAAAATGAAGTAATGCCATGAGAAGAGGAGCCATCAAGGTACCTTAGAACACGTTTCAAGGCTGCCCAATGAAGATCTGTTGGGCAGTGCATATATTGGGAAAACTTGTTCACAGCAAAGGAAATGTCAAGTCTTGTGAGGGAAAGATATTGAAGGCCTCCGACGAGGGCCCGATATTCTGTAGGGTTCGGAAGAGGAGAGCCGGCATGAAAAGAGAGAGGTGGATTGGTGGCCATAGGAGTAGGAACCGGTTCTGCCTCTGACATGTGAGCACGAGAAACAAGGTCTTGGATGTATTTATGTTGAGATAAAAGGATACCATTGGGATAAGGACGAACTTCTACCCCAAGAAAATAAGAGAGAGATCCTAGATCCTTGAGAGAGAATCTTGAGGCAAAGGCGGAAATAAAGGATTGGAAGGGAGTAGAGTTGGAGTCAGTAACTATAATATCGTCTACATAGACAAGGAGGAATATTGAGCCAAAAGAGTGATTGAGTAGAAAGAGAGAGGAGTCAGATATGCAGTTGGAAAAGCCAATGGATAGAAGGTAGGGTTTGAGCTCGTTGTACCAAGCACGTGGTGCTTGTTTGAGCCCATACAAGGCTTGACGAAGTTTACAAACATGAGAAGGATGAGTGGAACTAACAAAGCCTGAGGGTTGGATCATATAAACATCTTCCATGAGAGTGCCTTGGAGAAAGGCATTATTTATGTCAATTTGGCATAAGGGCCAATCATTTGTAAGAGCAAGAGAGAGAATTGTGCGGATAGTGGTGGGTTTAACGACTGGACTGAAAGTTTCAGAGTAGTCCAAGCCAGGCCGTTGGTGAAACCCCTTAGCAACTAGTCTAGCTTTGTGGCGATCAACAGAACCATCCAGATTAAATTTTGTACGGAAAACCCATTTAAATCCGACAATGTTTTAAGAGGGGGAATGAGGAACAAGATCCCAAGTGTGGTTTTTGAGGAGGGTGTTGTATTCAGATTGCATGGCATCCCTCCATATTTTACTTTTGAGAACCTGAGTAATGGTTGTGGGTTCGGTTGTATGAGAGTCAGGGAGTTGGATGTGGAGATTCATTTTTGTAAGAGGTTTCCTGATATTATTTTGAAGGCGTGTAACTGGGCCGGATGGAGGAGGTGGTGGAAGTGGTGTTGGAGTTGGAGTGACAGGAGGAGTGGTGGAGGAGTCTGCCGAGGGAGGAGAATTTTGTTGGGGGCTGGTAGGTTCGTTTTGGACAGTAGGTGGAGTTGGGTTTAGTGTAGGTTCAGGCGAGACAGTAGAGAGAGAGGAGTGTGGAGTAGGGTTTATGGGTAGAGAAGCAGGAAGTATGGGAAGAGAAGAATTACACCAAGCATCAATGTTTTCGGAGTTGATAGGGGTAGCAGGATTTGTTTGTGAAGCGAATGGAACTTTATCTTCAATAAATTTAACATGACGGGATGTAAATATTTTAAATGAGGAGGGTTCAAGACAATAATAAGCACTTTGAGATGGAGAATATCCGACAAAAACACAAAGAGCGGAGTGGGGTTCAAGTTTATTTGAGGTGTAGGGTCGAAGCCAAGGATAGCAAAGGCATCCAAAGCTTCGTAATTTGAGGTAATTAGGCATTTGATTGTGTAGGCGTTCGTAGGGTGAGTGGAGGTGAAGGGTAGGAGTAGGCATGCGATTTATTAAGTAGCATGCGGTGGCAAATGCTAGAGGCCAGAATTTGTTTGGCATAGAGGAATGAGTGAGAAGAGAGAGTCCAGTCTTAACAATATGTCGATGACGTCTCTCTGAATACCCATTATGTTCAGGTGTATGGGGAGGGGAGGTGAGATGATTAATGCCATGAGATGCAAGAAATGGACGTAACCCAATATACTCACCCCCGTTATCGCTGAAAATGGTAAGAATTGAGCGGTTGAAATATTTTTCAACTAAGAGTTTAAAGCGAGAGAAAACAGTAGTGGCGTCATTTTTATGTTTCAAAGGATCCAAATATATTTTGAAAAATGATCAACGAAAATGATATAATATATGGACCCATCATAAGAGGGAGTAGGGGAAGTCAGACATCACTGTAAAGAATGTCAAGTGGACCAAAAGACTGAATGGAATTTTCATAGAATGGCAGTTTGTGACTCTTAATGCAGTCACATGAATTACATTGAAAATAACTGGAACAAGAGATATTTAAATTGAAACTATTGCTAATGTGCCGTAAAATAGGGTATGATGGGTGGCCGAGACGGTGATGCCAATTTGTAGTAGATGATAGATGAGCGGAATTTTGGAAGGTGGATGAGGGTGCCATTCGTAAACTCCGAAATTAGGTTTGCCTTGAAAAAGAATTGCCCCCGTGGAGAGATCCTTCACAAAATATGAATTAGGTAAGAATGTGATAGACGAGTTATTATCAAGACAAAATTTGGAAATATATATGATATTACGAGATATATATGGAACATGTAGAATATTTTTAAGATGAAGAGTAGTAGTAGGAGTAAGGAAGGAAGCGGAACCAGTATGTGAAATATGGAGACCCGAACCATCACCGATGAGAAGCTCTTCGGTGCCATCATATGGGAAGTGGAGTGCTAGGTTCTCAAGATCATTGGTGGCGTGGTGTGTAGCGCCGCTGTCAAGGAGCCAGCCTGGGGAAGAGGGATTGGTTGCAGTAGCGATGTGGGCACTCGGGTTTGTGGAATGATGCTGTTTAGGAGGCTGCCGAGAGAGGCCGGAATTAGTGGGGTTAGTGTTAGGGATCACAGCTCGTGGGTATTGAGAACGGAAAAGGGGGCATTGGGATAGGTAGTGACCTGGAGTGCGACACCATTGACATTTACCTTTGAAGACAGGTTGTGGCCGAGTGGAAGGAGTAAAGAAGTTGGGATTAGGGTTGATATTTGGTGTGGGAAGGAGACCGGCAGAAGGAGAGTAGTTTTTGTTAAAGTTTTGAGGAGGGTTTTTGGCGAGGTAGTTAACTGTGGCTGGGAATGGAGAAACGGATTTGGATTGGTGTTGAAGAGAGAGTTCCTTGTTGATCAACTTCTCATGAAGTTCATCAAAAGATATTGGAGTGTCGCGGTTTTGAATAGTAGTAATAACACTTTCATAGGCAGGGTCATTTAATTGATCAAGAATACGATCAATAATGTCATCATCGTCAAGGGGTTGACCAAGAGAGGCAAGATGGTTAGTGCAAGACTTTATGTCTTGCATGTATTCATAATTGTGCGAGAGCCTTTGGTTATGGAACGGAGGGAGGGTGAAAGTGTCCCGGAAGTGCTCCAAGGAGGGTGAGTTTTGGCTGTGCGGCTAGGGTTGTTTTGCATTGTCGAAAGTGTCCCAGCAAGTGAACCAAGGATGATGTCTTGAACCATGTTGAGGCCGGATTGGGAGTTGATGTATTGGTTGCGCGGTGGGAGTGTAGTAGAGTAGCGGTGGGGAGTAGATGAGTTGGCAGAAGTATTGGTGTTGGTGGTGGTTGAGGCGGTAGTGGCTGGTGTTAGGTATTGAGGAGGGGCTAGATGGGAGCCATCTATAAACTTATAAAGATCATGACCCAAGAGAGTAGCTTCAATCTGGGTCTTCCATGAGATGTAGTTTGTGGAGGTGAGTTTGAGAATGTGAGAGAGAGACACGACAATAAGAGGAATAGAGGGCTCAGCCGAGTTGGTAGGAAAGCATGATCGGAGGAAGCCGTGGAAGACTGCTAGAGTTTGATGGAGGGAGAGTAGAGAGGAAGGAATTAGAGTTTAGTTGCAAAAAAAAAAATCGTTGGATCTTGTTTTGCTCTGATACCATAAAGACAAAGATAAGGAATGAGGAAAAGTAATTCTTCTATTGATATTGAATTAGTATATATACAAGTCTAAGAACTCTATATTAGGTACAGATTAAAGATTGACAATTACATACTAAAATTACGGGAGGAATTGATATTTACATACTAAGATTAAGGGGAGAATATACATTAGTAATATTAGTAAAATCAGGAAGATATTGGTGTATCTCCATCATCAGTAATATTAGTAAAATCAGGAAGATATTGGTGTATCTCCATCATCTTAAAGTGGTTCAAATATTTATATATCGTGGTTCACATATAAAGTGGTTCAAATTAAATTTGAAGAATATGTTTTGCACCATGATATATAAACCTATACACCGCAATTCAAAGGTTTGTCATCTGTTACACTCACCTCTTCCTCATTAAGGGTATCGCAGTCATCTCGCCCCCAAAATGTCCTTTTCCAATTAAAAAAAACACGGTACTTGAACGAATTAAAACTTCAAAAAGTAGATCTACCCATAATTTTTTCTAGTTAATAATATCAGCTGCAACATCCAATGCTCGCGTAGGCCCTTTCATCACCAACATTACAAGCTAGCTAGAACTAGACCAAACCCACATCCTATCTTTACAAATGCATAAACCATTGTAATCTCACATAGACCTAAATTGCAATGGCTTCCTTCAGACCCATCAGCTCCACTTTCTTATGCTACCCTTATTGTCCCCGTCCCCGGGCTTCATTATCCCCATGATAGACATGGCCAAATTGGTAGCCCAACGAGGTGTGAAAGTGACCATAGTCACAACACCCGTCAATACCCGAAGATTCGGGGCAAGCTTAGACATCGCATACCAATCAGGACAGCCCATCTGTTTCCTCCAACTCCAGCTTTAATCCGTTGAGGCCGACTTGTCAGAGGGGTGTGAATGCCTAGACGCTCTCCCTAGCTTTTAGATTTAGCCACAAATTTTGGTGCTGCAAAACCAACTTGAACAGTGTTTTCAAGATCTCGATCCTAATCCGAGCTGCATAGTATCGGACAAGTATGTCCCGTGGATAGTTGACACTGCAAGGTAATTTCAAGTTACAAGGATTATTTGATGGAATGAGTTGTTTCACTCAATTATGTACTCACAATTTGCATATCTCCAAGGTGTATGAGTGTGCCCGAATCACAGTCATATGTTGTGCCAGGTCTACCTGATCACATTGAACTGAGAGACCAGTTGCCACAAGCATTCAATCTAGGTTGGCTGAACTTGAGTGATCAACGTGAACAAATAAGAGAAGTTGAATTAGGGGCTTACGAAGTGATGATTAATAGTTTCAAGGAGTTGGAGCAAAAATACGTCAACGAGTATAAAAAGTTGAGAATGGATAAAGTTTGGTGCTTGGGCCATTGTCATTGTGCAATAAGGATGAATCTGAGAAAGCTCAAAGGGGAAACGAGGCCTCAATTGACGAGCAAGAGTGCTTGAAATGGCTTGATACTAGGGAACCGGGCTCCATGGTCTATGCATGTCTAGGAAGCCTTAGTCTTGTTGAGCCTGCACAACTCATAGAGCTTGGTTTAGGTCTTGAAGCTTCGACGTATCCATATATTTGGGTAGCTAGAACAGGGGATAAAACAAAACAACTAGAAAACTGGATCAACAAAGGGGGGTTTGAGGAAAGAACCAAAGATAAAGGTCTAGTGATTCGAGGCTGGGCCCCACAAGTGCTTATCTTATCGCACCCTGCAATCGGAGTGTTATTGACGCACTGTCGTTGGAATTCAGCTCTGGAAGGTATTGTACACTTCAACCTATACTTTTATTTAATGAAGATAATGCTTTTTACTGAAAGTTTGATTTATTTTCTTAGCATTATGAGCTAATTATTTGCCTAGGGTTTTGATATGATTTTGACTCTGATGTGATTTTAATTTGAGTATTGTTATTAATTGTTATTCACTAATTTTTTGGTATTATGTTGTGCACTTAATGCTTGTAATAATTTTATCACCTATTACATGATTTTAGAAATTGTTTAGTGCAAGAAAGAGACTTGGTAATTTTGAAAAATACAACATAGGTGTCTTTTGGTTGGGTTAGTCAATGTTACTAATTAACCCTCCTTAAGATACTAAATTGAGGTTTTTGTGTTTGGAGACGATTAATAGAATAAATTCATATGTAGCGAAAGCCCGTGATTTTATATCTTTAATTAGCACTGTTATACGAAGCGATAGCCCTTAACAGTGATTTTTTAATCCCCGACTTCCAAAAATAGAATGACATTAATAGTAATCTCTTATTTAATCACAACGGAAAAGCCAGTTGAAAGCCAAAACTCTAGATCCATCTCTCATTAAAGGCAACCAAATTTTAATATTGTTTTATTTATTTTCTTGTTTTAACTTAACTAATTAGTTAATTCACTCCAATTCAATCTTCTAAATATAATCAAATTTGTAATGTATTTGGTATTCTTTAAAAACAACTAATTTACTTCCTCGTGGGTCACACTCTACTTTACCATTTTATTACTTGTTTCGACTTACCTGTGCGTGCGTTTTATTGCCAACACACACACCTCAATATTAACCATAGTTGAAAAGTAGCTCCATCGTTAAGCAATATGCATGACTTTGGTAAGCTAATGACCAAGTAGATTCTTGGTGGATATCAATACATTATAGACAAATATCGAGGCATATGGTATTGCAGGAGCAATGCAATTGTTTCAAATAGAAATCATATCATTTATTATGTGATTAATTACTTGTACTTACCTGTTTATTGGTTCATGTTTTATTGTTTTGGGAATATTGATTTAGCTATCATGTTGACGTTTGATGTGATGTGCACAATAACATGTCATCTAATTACATTTAGTAACTTATTAAGTGTTTGACTCCGTTCTTTATTTATTTGTTTTCCTTTTAGATATGAGCATGCTAAGGAGTTCACAGTAAGGTCAGCGAAATCACTATGAGAAGGTTGAAGGTTGTCTTTTGGGGTAACAACTTCTTAAAACTTTGTATAGTTGTTATATTTTGGCAAGGGCGTTGGTTATGTGGAGTTATATAAACTATATATTTTGGGTAGCTTCAGTGGCGGATCTATGCTTTATACTTAGGGGGCAAGTGTCCCGCTGAAGTTTTTTTTTTTAATTTATTCACTACAAAACGACATTGTTTTAATTTTATTTTTATTTTTAAATAATAGTTAACATTAGTGACACCGCTGAGATTTATTTTTGTATCCGCCACTGTGTAGCTTGTGTAGTACTTTCAATGTTGTATTCTTTTGGTGTCAACATGTGTTGTCGTGCTTGTACATAACTATGTACAAGCACCCTTGGGGTTTGTTCTAGTTTATGTGGAGTTATATAAACAAAATGTTTTTTTTTCTTTTTTGCTACAATGGGAGAGATATATAAAGGAGGTTTAATTACAATTGAAACTATGCATGCAGTTCTACTAGTTGGCTTTGGGACCAATGTTGAAACAAGAAATAAGTACTACAAGATTCGAGGCTCCTAGGGTACGTTGGGCAGATGACGGTTATGCTATAGTTGAAACTTTAACGGTTATGCTAGAGTTGAGACATAAAGTTTTTATGCGTAGGAATAGATGGCGGCGTTAGGAGGAATGGAATCGGTTGAGATTTAGATATCCTAATTACACTAGGTTTAGTAATTTCCGTAATCATGTGGGTGCCATGCCATCTTTTTAGTGCGGGGGTACCAAAACTTTAAACTTGTGAGGTTATGGGGGTGATTCAAAATTGAGGTTTTAATTTTGAGGAATTGTTTACGACTTTGAAGGGATTATTTGTATATATTACACATTCACGTATAATTCTGAACCAACATTTGTTAACAAATAAAGAATGGATTCAACCATGGTTAGACCATAAATCCTTCACGGCCATGGCATTATTAAAATGGAAATAAAAACTAGGACTGGTAATAAAGCTTTATTATTAATATTTTGAGTTTATAATGACTTGTACAAATTATCAGGGGATGTATTGGTATGGTACTAGGGTTATATAATCCAAGGATAGTATAAATTTATATATTTATAATTTTCACATATGGAAACATGCCTGATTTTTTGTTGCCAATTTTCACTAATGATCCTTTGCATGTCAAAAATGTTGATCCAAAAGTTGTATAAATGAATAAAACTAATCTTTCATTTTAAAAATAATGGAGGCAAGGTCATTTGAGAAGAAATGAGAAAAACACTTGGGAAAGACGAGGTCTTTAGTTCCAATCCAGAGCCAACTATCCCTTTTACTAATTTCAATTAAAGAATTATAAAAAGTCACCATATGTTGCTCCCTCCCTTCTAAAAGAAAAGTCAAACATATATGAGAAATTAAGTAAAAGTCACCATATGTTGCACCCCTCCCATTTCAGTATTTCACCCTCTCATTTCACTTATTCTCTCTCTCAAAACAGCAGCAAGTGATTCTTTCTCTCTCCCTCACAACTCTCAAAGATATTCGAGGTTTTAAGGATTATTACGTGCAAATCGAGGCAATTGCGGGCTTCAATGTTGAGTTTTGATACTTACCATTAAGGTTCGTCAAGTATTCCAAGGCAAAGCAGGCCTAACGGAGGCTAACGTGCTAACTGAGGACTAATATGAGAAGTCTGGAAGGTGGAAGGATTGCGACCCCCTTTCTGAAGATTACAAGGGCACTGGAGTAACATTTACAAAGATAAGGGGAGGCCAGTGCTAATGCTAAAATCTCCCCTTATGGGCTATCGACCTCGTGCCGGAGCCACATGTCACCCGGCTACTCCTTCTCTCCACTAGCGCGACCCGCATGCTCAGCCAAGGATCCACCCCGATCCAAGCCCCTGCCCAGCCCATTCCACCCGCCATCCAGCCCACTTCACCTCACAACAGCTTACCCATTTTCCACTTAGGTAACCCGAGGTCCCTCTACCTGGGTAGCCCTCTTCCTAGCCGTGCCCAACCTCATTTTTCCTTCGAAGTCCCCAAATCTCCTCTGTCTTCCCTAGAATATCCCTGGCTGTTGGAGACCTCCTTGCCCTTTTCCATATACCTCCCAAATCTCCTCTCAGCCATTTTCTCCACCTCTCCACCTATATTAAAATGCATCAATTTTGAAGGCTTGGAGCATTAAATCAAGGATCAAGAGAGCAAGATTAAGTGAAGTCAACCAAGAATTACAACTTTAATTGGTGTAATTATTCTACTTTGCTATTTATTTTATCGTTGTAATTTTTGGGGAAACTTTACATGTATCTTGATATCTTGATGATGAGCTAAATATATTTTTGGATTGTGATTATTATCTATGTTGAATGTGATGTTTTAATTTAATTTCTCTCTATATAAAGTATTACTCATATTTTTTTAGTTATTATCATTGTGTGCTTAATGCTTTTAATGAAGTCATGAATCATTAAATAAACCATAGAATGATAGGATACGAAGCAAAAGCTCTTCCTATTATTTTGAAAATCGTGACAAATTATTTACGTCTCTAAAGCACACCGATTGTCAATGACCGTAGATAGTCATTGGGTGCTTGATCTACCACGTGGCTATTTTCTCCCCTATGTTATGTTTGCGATGAGATGAGTCCATAGCTAGGATGAGTGATAGCTAGGTTTTCTATACGTAGCGAAAACCAATAGAAAATATTAATGTGCACTCGACTACCAAAAAATTGAGTTAAGAAAAATATAGAGAGTTAGATTAAACATTGGCTAGACTAGAAATATCACAATCCTACTTTTTAAACTTGATTTGAAGTTGCCGTCGTTTCATCGTTTCGTTAATTTAGTTTACTTTCTTGCTTTAATTTTGTTTATTTTATTTTTATTTTAAATCTAATTTCTATTAGCTTAGATAAAGTTAGGTGTGCCCAATTTTAGTACTTAGGATTTATTTATAGTTTTATCCTTGTGGGCCGTGGTAACCCAACCTCCGCAGGAAGAACCCAGAGGAGTGCACGACTATTAGGAGAATTGTGGCACCCTAGACATTCATTGCTTGCATTCATGCATTCATATTGCTTGTGAGCATGTTTACTTAGTCTAAATATGTTTTAGAATCATTTAGAAGTCATTCATAATACTCTTAATATGCTTAGAAACTTGTTTGCATGCTTGTTGAATCGTCGGTTGAATCGCTTGTTTAGTTCTCCTTCTTTCCCTCCTTCGTTCATATTGTTCGGGTGTTGTTTGAGGGTGTTTGTGATGAGTTTTAGACTCATTTTTATTGAGGTTTAAAGCCTCATTGATTTGGCTAAGTGTTTGAGGGTCTTTTAGGTTGCATTTTGAGCCATTTTGGGTCTGTCGGGCTTGCGGCCGCAAGGTGAAATGGCCTTGCCTTCGCAAGGTGACCAAAGAATTGAGGAGTGATGCAGCAGCTAGCATGTGGCCGCATGGTCCCCCGAGGCTGAATGCTCTGTTTTGGTTATTTGTTGAATTGTGCACTCAAACCCCTATCCAAACCCTTCCTAAATCTCACATAAACCTCCCTAACCCTCATCACTTATAACCTAACCTTACTAACTTGTTTTAAGTGTGTTTTAGTGAGTGCATTAGGGGATTAAATGAGCCCAAATTAGATTTTTAAGAGACCACAACATAGTGACACATGTCCCACTAAGTTTTCTAACCATTAAACACCACAAATCAGATGTTTGACCTCATTTTCCCTCCCTCACTCTCCAAAAACGGGATTCTTCTTCTCCAAAGCTCCTCCATGAGTTCTTGAAGCTTCTTCCTTGATCCTCCATGGTTCCTTCCTCCATTGCTCAAACAAACTCCATATAAGTGAAGAGTTTGAAGAGTAGAGCATTTCCAACCGATTAATCTTCCCATTTGGTTTCTTGTGAGTAGTTTACAAGTAAGTTACTCTTCTTCTTCTTGGTTTTAGTTCTCATTGACCTTAAGGAAAACAAAGCCTATGATTTTTGAGGTCAATGAGTACACATATTTGCTTCATATGCCTTCATCTTGTGATTTGAACATATGAACTTGTTAGAAGCATGTGTAGGATGTGAAAGAACGTGATATCACAGAACCTCAATAGAGTGATTGAGCATGTTGCAACAATGACAACCGTATATCACAAATAATAGCGATTAATTTCAATCTACAAGTTTGATACTTGTTCAAGCCTGGTATTCTTGATCTTGAGATTCTCACAAGATATAGTATCTTTTACCAAACGTGGGAAGAAAGGAGGAAGATCGACTTACTTCTTATTCTTCTTCAAAACCGGCTCAAATGGAAGAAGTTTTCGCTTATAGCTTTTGACCTTAAGGAAAACAAAGCCTATGATTCTTCGATGAAATCCCGTCAATGAGTATCTCCTACTAGGAAAGAGATTAGCAAATAATTATGTAAGATTATGTTTCCTAATGCTTACTTGGAATAATTAGTTTATGCAGAGATAGTTACCTTGCCTAAATCTTTTGAAAGATTTGAAAGTGATTTGAAAGACACTAATCTACCAAAAGAACATTGTTAGAAAGCAAGATAAAATAGGTCATGCCTATTTTACCCTTACAGGATGATTTTATGATTATGAGAGAATGATATACCCTTTCATCTTGTCTATTTAGGATTATGAACATGTTAGAAGCATTATTTATATGTGTTGTTTGAAGTGGTGCTAAGTGAAAGTGTCCAAATCATGGCCTACTTGATATGTTGGTATGTTGATATGTGTTCTATCCCATAATTAGACTCTATGATGAATATGAACTACATTGTAGTGCCTTGGAGAATTTATAACCTAGTTGAACTTAGTAATGGACCTAGGTTGGTTTATGAAGCACATAGCTTCAAATCCCCAAAATTGGGAATGTGTAGTAAAGACTCAACAGAGTCGGCTCTAGGAAAGTTTGGAACATGTTGAACACTACTTTTAATCCCTATGAAGTTTGGACATCGTTTGATTGGATCTGCTCAATTATAATTGAGTCTATTTATGTGCAATCAAGTTTGTTGTGGTTGTTGGGTTTTGAGCAATTAGTTGTCTTGACATGATTTATGGTAGAGATTAATAGCCTACTTGATCGGATGAATTCGCTCTTGTCGAATTCGATCCTTTTTTGTTTATGACGAGTAAATATCTACTTGTGCATCACATTGAGTTCAGCTGACATTATTTGGTTTGCTTTATACGTCAGGGTGGGACGATGCATCGCCTTAACGAATTGTGAGGTTTGTGTTCGCTATAGATCGCCGCACCTGGGACCTCACGCACGCCTCCACTGTGGGCCGCAGTGGGGAAGTAGCCTCTATGTCGTATCAATACGTGCCGCATTGGCTTGCTAATTAAATCGAGGCGGTTCTCGATACAAGTCGATGAATTCACAAAACATCGATGACACGAACCAGTTAACACAGTTTATTACAGGAGCTACGTAGCGGCCGGGCCTATATCATATCCTACTTGTATGATTTATTCCCCGCACTTATATGAATAATGTGCTAAGTGCTATATGATGAACATGTATAATAATCGTGATAAATGCTATGCTGTGAGATGAACATGCATTTTTAGTAACTTACTAAGTCTTTATGACTTACCATATTTGTTTGTTTTGTTTTCCTTAGATCCGAGCCAAGGAAAAGGTCCTCGTTAGATTCGCCGTGTTCGAGCTAGATAGCCGTAAGCTTGGAGGTTGCTCTTTTGAGACTTGTGTAGTTAGACTTTTATTTTGGCAAGGACGATGGGAAGCAAGTCACTTAGACTTGACTTGGGTTTTGTTGTTGTTGTATAACTTTGATTAAGCTAGACTTATACTCTTTTGTACGCCGACTTCCATGTCGAGCTTGTTTATATGCTATGATTCACTATAGCTTATTCCGCTTATTACTTTTTAAAGTATTATGGTTGTTGTTGTCTTCGGTATGTTGTGGCCGTTGAGGATATTCTATGCATGTGTTATAATTGTAGGAGTAGTTGTTGGGTTCCGGTTGTAAAGTCGCTGAAGACTTGTTTACTTTATGTTCCTTTCCGGTCAAGTGTAGCCGAGTTGTTATTCGTATGCGCTGTTGCACCATGTGAAAATTTTATATTCCTACTTGCGCATGCTTATTTGTGTATATTTGGGCGGTCCGACTTGGGATTTCGCATTGGAATCCAGGTCGGGGTGCCACAAGAATTTCCCATAAACACACACTTATCACTACTGGAATCAAATTTAGAAAGATGATCCATATCATTTAACAAGTAGCACATACACCCAACGACATGAAATGTGAAATCTATCATTCTAGATCTTATAAGGGGGGTGCAACCAGTTCTCAAGTAAGGCTTCAAACCAAAAATGTTTTGAAAGATGTTTGGAACTCAACAAGACTCATGCTTTAGGTGATCCTCTCTCTCTCTCTCTCTTAATATATATATGTGTGTGTATCAGATGATTCAGACTATCAATGTATTTGTGTGTGTGTGTGTGTGTGTGAGTGTTGTTAGACTGTGGTGTTACTACTTACTAGTGATCCAATGGTGAATGGTGACAAGCTAATAATCAATCTAGTTTGACATTGTCAAAGATGGCGCGGGGCTTATTTTATATGGTCGTTTATGGAGTAGATGCTTAGGAGATATTAAAATAGAAAATGTCGTTGTCTCTTGGTCAAGTCTTTTTGGTTGTTGTTTCAAGTTGTATTTTGGAATTTGGCCCAAACTGGCAGTAAAGTATTCATATTTGATACATCTTCATATTAAGCAACACTAAGTCAATATATTCATATTTGATATTTGATACATCTTCTCCGCTATACTGATCCTACAAAGCTAATGCAAATAATGTTTTGTATTTTGATATATAATTTTTATTTGGCCCATAGGCCCGGAGTTGTGCTGGGTTGGGCTTGAGGTCCAACATGACCCGTTGGTAAGTCAAACCCGATAAACTTGGACAAGGCCGGCCCGACCCGGTTGACAGCTCTATCCATAGGGGTAGAAGCGGGCTTATGATCAAAATAACCATATCATTTGAGGAGCTTCTCAATATAATGTGATTGGGTAAAAAATACAGATCTATCTTTGCTCATTATTTTGATCCCTAATATCACATTAGCCTCCCCCAAATCCTTCATATCAAAGTTCGATTCAAGGATGTTTTGTTTCGTTTACACATTCTAAACTAGTTACAAAGATAAGCATATATATCATTAACACATAAGCAACTTATAATGCAAAAACCATTTCTATATGTAGAATAAATACACTTATCTGTATCATTGTCCTTGAAACTGTTTGAAGTTTGCAAACCTTCTTTTCTTGTCCAGGTAAAACAAAACCCTCTTGGTTGCTCGCTCTCTCTCTCTCTCTCTCTATATATATATATATATATATATATATATATATATATGTTCTTCCAATTCACCATTAAGAAATATTATTTTTACGTTCATTTGATATACAACTAAATTGTGAACCGAAGCAAGAGATAACAACACATGAATAGATGATATTCGTGCTATTGGAGGATACTTATCGAAATAATCTATGTTGTGATGTTGTTTGAACCCTTTGGGTAGTAATTAACCAAGCCTTGTATTTATTTATGAACCATCTGCACTATTTTTTCTCTTAAAACTTCATTTACACCCACTTAGTTTAGAACCATGAGGTAAATTTATCAGCTTTCAAGTTTGATTTGACATAATGACACTCATTTCATAAAAGACAACATCACGTGACAAAACAACTTATGATTATGTAGTAGGATCATTATCAGAGCATCACTATTGTTGTTATTTTGGTATTCTTAACATTATTCTTAGCTAAGAATACAAAAACCAATAATGGAGGAAGTATTCGTAATACCTCCATCTAGAAAGAGAATGATTGATATTCTTAGTAGGGAATAAAACAACTGGTTATTCTTAACCCCACTAACAAGCATGTGTGAGTGGTTTTTCACTTTTTCTTTGGGGGGGGGGGAAATGCAAATATTTTTTTATTGGAATGTGTTAATTTTTTTTTTTTTTTTGTAAGAAGATGTGTAAGAATATTATACAATTGAAAGGTATATTTTTAGATGGGTAAGAATAAAAAAGTATATATATGACAGTGGGATCCATCTAAAAATCTGGGTGAAGAATTTACACAATGTTGATGCTCTCATCAATCATCACTAAGAATTAACTAAGGTTGATGTGTGATAGTATTCACATCACCTTCCATAAGGTTTATTACAAACTCAGGACCAAAGGATTTTTCTTACCTTTGTTTCTTACTTTTCCTAGGTTCCACATCCACATTTTTTTCAACATGCAAGTCATCAAGAGATTCTTCATGACTGCTATAAGAAGTAAGAACCAACCCCAAACCTTTAGATGACTAAAATTTGGTTTCCAATTAAACCATAATTCATAAATTCATTAGGGGTCTGGTTAATTTTTTTCATATGAACTCTATTTAAAATGTAACATGCACTCAAGATTGCCTCATCCCACCAATAATCAGGTAAGCTGGAACAAACCAACATGTGATTAACCATATCACTTAAATCATTAGTTCAAGAGAATACAGTGCTGTGGTTTGTGTATTATACCATTATCTTCACAAAGTTTAGATAATTATGTTACTTGATATTCACCTCTCTATCGGAGCGAACAACTTTAAGTCACAAAATATTTATTTCCATCACGCAAAATTTTACCATGCAAATTAGATAAGTATTAAGTCTCGTAATTGGGTGAGTTGAGTTGGGTTGAAATACGTAATGAGTTGAAACATGTCGAAATCCGTTAGAACTCAAATGTCAAACGAATTGAAATGAGTTGGGTTGAAATAGGTAACTGGCAGGGTCGTTCCTGAACTTTTAGGGGCCAAGGACAAAAATGATAAAATGGGCCCCTATAGATATAAAAAATAAAATTTTGAAATAAATAAATTTTCAATTTTTCATCGTTCAAAGTATTTAATTTGTATAACATCTACGAACATACTAATATAAAAGTTTATGAAATACTTTAAAAATGTCTATAAAGCATATCTATAAAAATTTCAGATTTATTCACTCTTCTAAGATCTTTCTCAACCATATCATCAAATTATATCACCTTCTCTCATTTTTTGGCTCATTCGTTACATGTTCATTTGATTTTTTTTTGTTGATTATTCGATTGTTGTAATCCATTAATCTATATTCTAAGATAATTAAGTTTTTTGTTGATTAGGCGTGTCATTTTATTATTAATGAACTACTAAAAATGTCATTTTTAAAAAAAGTTTGACTTTCAAATGAGAACTCTTTACCCGAAACGGAGCGAGGGAGATATAATACTTGATAATTCACAACTCAAAAATAAAATAAATTTTACATAACTTTCAAAGAATTGAACCCATGATCTCTCAACCAAATCAAAACTCTTAATTCAATGGGTCACTAAATCACATATAAAATTTAGGTGACAGGATAATATTTATATCTATATATTACTGTATTACAAGTTTGAACCCCTCAAAATTAGGGGTCCATGGCGGTCGCCCTTCTAGACCACCCTCAGGGTCGGCCCTGGTAACTGGTTAAAACGAGTCGATCCGTGTCAATCCAAAATTTTTTCCTAAAAAACATAAATTTATAGCATAAAGTCATGAGTTAAAATGGGTAACGGGTCTGACTCGCTTTAACACAATCCGTTAATATTATTGGGTTGAAACGGGTTACCCACTTCAACCCAAAAATATTAATGGCTTTGTTTGAGTAATTAGTAGGTTAATGAGTAATAGATTATAACTGTAGGTCTAATCAATATGAGGAGCAATTCATAATTTCGCATAGAAACATATTTGGAATAGGTTTATAATCAACATGCCCTAATCTAGCATGTCACAAAGATAAAAAGTCAAAGATGTAAGCAAATTAAGTTGTGTTTTGAACATGCCATTACAAGAGTAGCTTTTGCCTTTTCATCTTTGAACCATATTTGTCTTTTCATCATCATGACCATCACTTCTCTCAATAAGTAGATGACGCATGAGGGAATCAAGAGTGTGATTGGTCTCAGCATGTTGGGCAATCTTGCAATTATATATGGCACTAACTTGTAATTTCAGCATTCTTAAGATTGCTAACAATTAATTGCAACTCACGAACTTGAGAGAGAACCAATATCAGACATCTTAAAATTGAAATAATTAGCGATTAAGAAATTATGTTAACTTGCCTTTTCAATGCGGTATTTGTTGTTGCAATGCTAGTGCACACAAAATCAAACAACACATATGATCACGTCATAATGATGTGGTGATTAAGCTGGCAGTCCACGTAATGGACCGGAGCTGACGTGTCCAGTTCTTGGTGATCACATCGGTGTATGTGGGTATCGGTGGTACCAAGTTTGTTAGGATATCTGAGCTTGGTGAATGCTCTTGGTTGATGAAGACCTGAAAGGAAGACTTCCGTTAGGTCTTTGGGGGTTTTCCAGCTCTGACCCCGTGTGAGAGTCGATGTCGGGATATAATATGTATGCCGGAGCTAGGCGTTCCCTTAGGCTTCCGGTAAGTGCTTTGAGAGTAATCTCTTTGTGTATGTTTTGTATCACCAGCAATATAGTAAGTTTGTGGTTGTTAAGTAAATCTTACCTTTCTTCAAGGGAAATGTTTCCTTTTATAGTAGCTTAGATTTGGGATCATGATGGGTATGAGGGCCCCTGATGATGGGACTTGTTCCCTGGTCGGCTTGCTGGCGGCTCCTGAGTGGTTATCAGGTTGCGTGTGATGTATCAATTGTAGGCGGTCGAATGGGCCGATAAGATATAGCGGCTTGCATGGCTTGCCCGGCTCTTGTGGGGAAGGCATCTGGATATTAGGCACAGGTTATGGGCTAAACCTGTCTTGTCTCAGGAGAGTTGTCGGTCGAGCATAAGGGTCCTCGTTCTAGTGGTCGGGTGTTTGTGTATGGTCGCCATTAGTGGTCGGTTGACTGTTGGTCGCCGATGATGATTGGCTGGTTAATGGTCCTCGGCATTTGGTGGGACCTGCTCGAGTCTAACTGGAATCCACGTGGCCGGTCTACGTAGGGGGACCTAGGTCGGGTCCCTTCAACATAGAAAATCATCATCAAGATTTATGCCAATTTGATTGTTCTCTTACCAACGGGTGAAGTTATGGCCATCAAAGCGATCAATTACTTGGATTGATTGTGCCATGGAGTCATCCAACGTCAAATCCTTGAACCAAGACATCTCTTAAAATTGACGGATTGAAAAAAAATAAATATTAATTGAATTATCCATGGCGTGGATTAATTCGCTATCTTTTAAGAGATGTTTCACCCCTCCAGATATATTTGCAATTCACAAAGGGTTTAGATTGAAAATCTCTCTCATGATACAATGGAGGATGTTTGATTCAAACTATAAAATTTTGATCAAAATGAAAACACTCTTGTATAATCCAACCAATGTTCAACCAATGTTTTTATTTATAGTGGATTTGTGTCTTCCCTAAGAAGAGAACCCGTGAATTCTCAGGAGGCATGATTTTTCTAAAGAGTTTTTATTTTTCCTAGAAGAACATGTAGTTACATATTTGAAACAACACATTGTTTCGTTGTCGCAACAATTAGAGTTTGTCAAACATTAAAAGATACAACAAAACAACAAGAAAAAATAAATACTCTGTCATCCCGAATAAATGTTTTTAATGGATAAAACACACGGATTAAAAAACGTATTAAATGATGAGTTGTAAAATGTGTTCTATCGATAATACCCATTACATTTTCTTTCTCTCTCATTAATTATGTACTCATTACACAATTTCAACCTTCAACATTTGTTCCCTTTTAACACTTTCACCCCCTGGGCTTAGAGTATTATACCTTCCGTTCTGGATAAAAAGTTCACTATTTTATTTTTGAATATTTTATTTAAATAGTCAATTTTAAAAAATTAAGGCATAAAAATTTCATTTTATTACTAAAGGACTACTAAGAGTGTCACTTTCTCAGAAAGTTTGATTTTTAAACGGGAATTATTTGCTCAAAAAGGAGGGGGTATTATATTTCCAAACCGACTAAATGAGAGCAGATTAGAAGCTATGTAATTCAAAAAAAAAAAAAAAATCAAATTGCAAGGAGGAGCAGAAAACGAGCAAGCAGCAGCAACCCATTTTCTTTCTCTATCCATTTACTCCATTGTTGTCCGAAAAAAAAAACTAGGGATTTCAATCACTTCCTCTATTAAAAGTATTGTACACTTTAATTCCTACTTTTATTTAATGATAATAATGTTTTTTTACTGAAGGTTTGATTTATTTTCTTAGCATTATGAGTTAATTATTTGCCTAGAGTTTTGATATGATTTTGACTCGGATGTTGTGATTTTAATTTGAGTATTGTTATTAATTATTATTCACTAATTTTTTGGTATTATGTTGTGCACTTAATACTTGTAATAATTTTATCACCTATTACATGATTTTAAAAATTGTTTAGTGCAAGAAAGTGACTTGGTAATTTTGAAAAATACACTATAAGTGTCTTTTGGTTGGATTGGTCAATGTTACTAATTAACCCTCTTTAAGATACTCAATTGAGGTTTTTTGTGTTTGGAAACGATTAATAGAATAAATTCATATGTAGGGAAAGCCCGTGTTTTATATCTCTATGTAATTAACACTGTTATACGAAGCGATAACCATTAATGATGATTTTTTAAACCCTGATTTCCAAAAATTGAATGGCATTAATAGTAATTTCTTATTTAATCACAATGAAAAAGCCAATTGAAAATCAAAACTCTAAATATAATCAAATTTGCAATGTGTTTGGTATTCTTTAAAAATAACTAATTTACTTCCTCGTGGGTCACGCTCTACTTTGGTAAGCTAATACGAGTGACTTTGGTAAGCTAATGACCGAATAGGTTCTTGGTGAATATCGATACATTATAGACGAATATCGAGGCATATGGTATTGCAGGTTTTAGATGGAAATCATATAATTTATTATGTAATTACTTACTTGTACTTAAGTGTTTCTTGCATGTTTTATTGTTTTGGGAATATTGATTTAGCTATCATGTTGACATTTGATGTGATGTGCACAATAACATGTCATCTGAACATTTAGTAACTTATTAAGTGTTAACTCACCCGTTATTTATTTATTATTTGTGTGCATGTCATCTGAACATTTAGTAACTTATTAAGTGTTAACTCACCCGTTATTTATTTATTATTTGTTTTCGTTAGATATGAGCATTCTAAGGAGTTCATAGTAAGGTCGGCAGTTACAGGTTGTCTTTTGGGGTAACAACTTCTTAAAGCTTTGTATAGTTGTTATATTTTGGCAAGGGAGTTGGTTATGTGGAGTTATATAAACTCTATATTTTGGGTAGCTTGTGTAGTACTTTCAATGTTGTATTCTTTTCGTGTCAACATGTGTTGTCGTGCTTGTACAAAGTTATGTAACCCTTGGGGTTTGTTATATAAACAAAATGCTTTTTCTTTTTGCTACACTGGGAGAGATAAATAAAGGAGGGTTAATTACAATTGAAACTATGCATGCAGTTCTAATAGTTGGCTTTGGGACCAATGTTGAAACAAGAAATAAGTACTACAAGATTCGAGGCTCTCCTGGGGTACGTTGGGCAGATAACAGTTATGCTAGAGTTGAAATTTAACGGTTATGCTAGAGTTGAGACATAAAGTTCATCGCATCTCCTACCTGAGTGACATCGAGTCGTATGCTAGTAGCAACGGATTTCATGGTTGGATTTTACAATCTCATTTAGAGAACGAAATATTTTTAGTTGCTCTTTGGCCCTTGGGAACTGAAATATTTAATTGCTCTGCATAGGAATGCTCTCCATAATCATGTTGGCGCCATGCCATCTTTTTAGTGCGGGGGTACCAAAACTTTAAACTTGTGAGGTTATGGGGTGCTTCAAAATTGAGGTTTTAATTCTGAGGAATAGTTTACCACTTTGAAGGGATTACTTGGCAAGGTCATTTGAGAAGAAATGAGAAAAACACTTGGAAAGACGTGGTCTTTAGTTCCAATTCAGTGCCAACTACCCCTTTTACTAATTTAAATTAAATTAAAGAATTATAAAAGTTACCATATGTTGCTCCCTCCCTTCTAAAAGAAGAATCAAACATATATGAGAAATTAAGTAAAAGTCACAATATGTTGCACCCCCTCCCATTTCACTGATTCTCTCTCTCAAAACAGCAGCAAGCGATTCTTTCTCTCTCCCTCACAACTCTCAACCTAGCAACCTCATCCAATCTCTACAATAAGAGGAGACTATCACAGACCGCTCTCCAACTCTCTCTTCTCTCTTCTCGATCTCCTATTCAGACAAGGTAAAAAAATGAATTTTTTTTCAAAGCCACTGAGGCGCCTAAGCGGTGCCTCCTCTCTTTCTCTACTACTCAAACAAAGTAAAAAAAAAAAATTTGAATTTTTACACAGTGCCGCTAGGGCTCAACGGTGCATAGTTGAGGAAGCTGGAAGCCCTAAGCAGCTTTATGTAAGCATGGCTGTGCATGACCGGCGGCTTGGGTGGAATTACAAAAAACTTCATTGACACTTCATTCATGTAATATGAATGAGAGAGAACTAGCTGACTTAATTGGTGTGTGTGATGCAACTAATTAAAACTACAGACAAGTAAGATGAGAAAGAGATAGTGAGAGAGAGAGTAACAAAAAATAAAAGGAAGATTGAACAAAAGAAATACAAATTGCATAAATGCATTAATACACTCAGTCAGAAGCAAACGTGAGCCACATGGCAATATCAATAACTATGCAAACCAGATATTTATTAAAACACCAGCGAATGAGGAGGCACTGTTATAGATGACACTAATGGCTTTCATGAGCAATAACAGCAGAACCAAATTATAATATTCCACACAACTTTCTCTTTTTCAAGAACATAAAGTTAAAATCAACATATTAAAAACAGAAGAAGAAAAAAAAGGAAGACTTCACTGTCACCTCAAGATATATAAACAATGGTGGCGTTGTAAGCCCCTCAAGATATACCAGACTTTAGTTTGAAAGGTTTCTAGATCCGCACCTGCTCCTGCACCAGCATCGGCGCCAACACCAGCACTAGTGGCCTCAAAAGTAATATAATAAATAATGCCAGCCACAGCTTCACAATTTGCCTTTAACAACATTTTTAAGCTGGTAATCAGAATGCTGAATAAAAAATAAACATACATATAATTATGACAACGACAATAAAAATTACAACAGAAATAAAAGTACCAAAATTAGGGCATACATTATCCTCTTGTACTTCTCAAAGGCCATGTTAGTCAACCGCTCATGGTGCTCTATGGTGCTCTTTGGAATCCTCCATTCTTAAGATCGGTAGGATCTGACCGATCACCCCAACATTTGGGAAGTACGGAACATCAAAACCCTAATAATTGAACAAATTAAATATCACAAACTATCCAGGGATTATAAAATAAGTAATGATTTAATTTCCAAACATTGAAATCACAAATTAACCTATGAACCCCAATGCAAGTTTGGTAAAAGAAAGAGGGAAGTCTGCATTTTGCTTTCTTGGGAATCAGTGAGAGAATGAGTCGAAAAAATGACTATTTTGTTAAAGGGGATTTCTCTCTCGTCTTCAATCCGAGGCGGAGTTCGTCGAGTTGCTTATGCCATGAACCCTTGAACAAAACCTTCAAGGCAGCTAGTGGCAGTCAGTTCTACAACTAACTCGTTTTCGGCTAAAGGAAGGCAAGTAAACTAGTCTTCAAAGCCAAGGGAAGAGGCTATTAGACAAAGACGCTACTGGTCTACAGTGCTTTTGCACACTCAGCTTGAAATAATTACAAAAATTCAATAATAAACTACTCTCATTAAATTCCCAAATCCAAGACCATTATATGAAGAACAATTAGTATTTTTCCCTCAACAATGTGACCCAACCCATGACAATTTTTCAAAGTTTTTACTTAATCAGATTGTAAAGTATTCTATAAATACAATGAAATACAAAAACAAATAAACTTACTCTCTTGAGTTCCTCGATCACATGCATAGCTCCAGCCAGGGGTTGAATATCAAGAGCCGCCACAACATCCTCCCCATCTAAGAGTTCCATGTAATCCGTAATTTTAATAGCTGCTTGCGGCTAAGTACAAAATGTAAAACAACATAGATATTAGTACAGAATGAATCAATGTATAAGTAGAGTATTAAGTATAGATCAATTTTTTTTATATTATTTACGTTGGGCTTTTGCCTTGGCTGGGTCAAGTCTGCCCTATGTTCACCAAGTCGGTCCCAATCTTCTCTCAAGCTAATTCCTTTTCTTTCATGTATTTGAAAGATTTGTTGTTAGTAAGTTATTTTTTAAGGGGATTGCTCTTAGAAGGCTTGTAATAAAAAAAGTAATTTTTATAGACTCTTTCTCAGCAAGTTTGAAATTCTTCGCTCCTTTCTTTATCGTGTACAATGACTCCACACCTACAACTGCAGTTGTTCCATCTATGAAGCAAATACCTAGTATGCAGTAGGTGAAAAATTATTTCTATTGGAATTATTTTAGTTATCAATCTTGGATCTTTCAATATATGCAAACAGGGCTTCGTAAATTGAACGACTCAAAAGCATGATGTAAATGATGGGCACTCCCAGTCATAACTACTTCCAATAATTTCAATCCTTGATCAAGATATTTATACAAATCCTTGATCAAGATAACCTAAAATGATTTCATGGTTTGAATAGCTTTTATTTTTCTTTAAGGTTTCATTGTTGTGTTTGGTTTTCAATGTCTAATTGAATCTCTCTTCTTATTTTTTTCTTTCCAAATCAGCACACTGCTCAATTATTAGTGTCTGTGGAGTCATTATACATGATAAAGAAAGGAGTGAAGAATTTCAAACTTGCTGAAAAAGAAATTATAGAAAATTACTTTTTTTATTACAAGTCTTCTAAGAGCAACCCCTTAAAAAAATACCTTACCAACAACAAATGTTTCAAATACATGAAAGAAAAGGGAATTAGCTTGAGAGAAGATTGGGACCGACTTGGTGAACATATGGTAGACTTGACCCAACCAAGGTAAAAGACCAACGTAAGTAATATTTAAAAAAAATTGGTCTATACTTACTACTCTACTTATAGATTGATTCATTCTCTACTAATGTCTATGTTATCACACTGAAACACAAATGGAACTTTAGTAGATCCACACTTGAATATCCATGACACTGGACTACCACCCTACAACAAAATTATAAATTAAAAGAAAAATATTGTCAGCAACTTGATCATTGATGAAACAGATGCAAAAATAACTATTAGTACGTTGGAACAAAACAAACAAACAAATTACGAAGAGAGGAAATCCTGGGAATAAGGATTGCAGGGGACAAAGACATGGAAGGAGTTTATCACGTCAATAAAGTGGAAAGAAAATGAAACTTCAATAAATAAAGCTACGGGAGATAAATGACATAACGTGCTAAGCACCAAAACCATGGCGCAGGATCACAGAACAGAAAGGATCAAATATGTAAGATGTCAAGTAATGACATAATGTGTTAAGCATCCGGCATCCGGCCCCTCCCCCCTCTCATCTTTGTTTTGTTCTTAGAGTTTGATTGATGTAGATATCTATCATGGGCGGCAGATCTATGGTGGAGGTAGAAACAGGACAAAAAGTAAAAGGAACTGTTAACCAATTGAATATGCAAACCAAAAGTCCATTAAAACACTAGAGAACAAGGTACTGAGTTGCAACTGCCCGTTCATGTGAATTAAGTAAAAACAATTGAAGGGAACGCAAGAACCAACACTAAAAATTGGTGTAAAACCAAAGTAAGATGCTTAAAGCTGTAAATATCTATGCTCATATTGATTAAGAATAGTTCTCACAAATTTCTCATTTTTCAAGAACATAAGTGGTTATCATTATACACATAACGTAAAGATAAGCACATTCCAAGAAGAAAAATGAAAGAAAGACGGAATTCATTGGTGATGCCGTATTCCCACCAAGAGTCAATACGCTACAAACTTTACAACTCGAAAATATAATATAACTATAGCTTACAGTTTGAGAGATTAGCATTCACTGATAATAAGTTGTGTGCAGTATAAGGCCTAAAACCAAAGTACTGATTGCATATAAGCAAGAGATAGCTGACTTAATTGGTGTATGTGATGCAACAAAAACTACAGACCAGTAAGAGGAGAGAGAGAGAGTAACCAAAAATTAAAAGAAGATTGAAGAAATGAATTACAAATTGCATAAATAGTTAAATACATTAATACACTCGGTAAGAAGCAAACGTGAGACACCAACAATTTCAATTAACTATGCAAACCAGATGTTTATTAAAGCACCAGAGAATGCTGCTACTGCCCATCGATACAGATAACACTAATGACTTTCATGAGAGAGAACAGCAGAACCAACACTGGAACAACTTACTCTAACATACTTAAAGCTAAATATACTCAAATTAGAACATGCCTCACAACTTTCTCTTTTCAAGAACATAAAGTTGACACACAGTCAAAATCAGTATATTCAAAAAAGAAGAAAACAAAAAAAGACAGACTTCACTGTCACCACAAAATAAATTAAACATTGGTGACGTTGTATATCAAAAGTTAATTGGCCACAGACTTTCTATCTGGAAAATGTTATACAAGAGAAATTCAACTCTATAGCTTATAGAGTTAAACTTAAATTCTTTGAGAAATTAGCATTCACTGATAAAAGTACTGCCTAGTATAATGGCTGAAACCAAAGTAATGACATTAGATGAAATTGATAGCATGAACCTGTGAAAGCTAGCTAAATTGGTAAATGGGAAACAAGTAAAACAACAGGAAAACCCAACACATTATATGTATGAACCATTACTTATAAGCAGCAACATAAACATCACATCCACATAATACTAAAAAGCAGAATACTCATAACAATAATACCAACTACCAAAAGATTCACAGAATACAATTAAACTAAAAATTACCTTCACTTAGCTGATGTTTTCTTCCGACAGACGGACAGAGTATGACCTCTCTGATTCAAAACAGAAAGGTTTCTAGCTCGGCATTGGTACCAGCACTAGTGGCCTCAAAAGTAGTATAATAAATTATGCCAGCCACAACTTCACAATTTGCCTTCACAATTTGCGTCTCCGGTGATGAAATGGCAGTGGCCATTATTCACCCTCTCTCCCAAAACTCTAGCAAACGATCTCTGTACTCTCTCTGTCAAAGCGGGCAAACGGGCGGATAAGCCCACCACTGAACGGGCCGGGGCGGGAAAGCCCGCAATCTCGACGGTCCTTGAATCCCTCGGCTCAATCCGCCGCGGCATAGGGGGCGGGCTAAATGGGCAAGGCCCGCAAAATGATGTAAGTGAACAAATGTATAAGGTGACTGGAGAGTTCAATATACTCAACAGAAAAAGAAAACGCTTTCTTGAACCATGAATTTCAAATGCTCGAGAAAGAGCTCGCGATTCGAAATGAGGAGTTGGTGTTCAACCGTCGATCTGCAGATGCATTAGAAAGTTAAAATCCAGGGAAGAGGACCACGTGAAGTTTTTGTGAGAAGAATCAGGCTCATGATGGAACGGGCATGTGATGTGGAAGAAGAAAACACGATTCTCAAAGAAAATTATCTAACCACAGGCTGAACGGTAAGTTCGTTTTCAGGCTTGAGATGAGAGAGAGTTGAGAGTTTGAGATGGAGATGGAGTCGGAGGCCAGGAGGCGGCGCAATCGCCGGAGGAAGAAGGTCGTCGGAATCTATGCTGCCGTTCTATGCGTGAGCCGTGAGCCGTGAGCGTGAGAGAGAGAGAGAGAGTTTTCAAATTTTGAATTTTGACTGCTAACTACTTACCCTAACCCCTAATTTGAGTTTGACGGAAGAGTGGGAATGGGCTTGGGCTGCTTGGGTTGGGCTATGTACAATGTAAATGATTTTAAAACTTTTAAGAATTATAAGAAAGTACGGTTACCCGCTGCCCGCCCCGCCCCGCCCCAACCCGCAAGCGCCCGCAGCCCGTGCAGGTAAAACCTGAAAAGCCCACATGAAAATAGGTATCTTAGAGCACCTCCGGTCGGAGGTTTAAAGCCGATTATAAAGCTTTTTGAAAAGCTTATTACCATTGGAGTGGGTAAAGTGTATTCCAAAAGGTTTGTATTTTTGGATCGGTTTATATATTGCTTAGTCAGCAAAATCCCTGCAAAATGGCAGCAACTTGTCCATTGCAACAGTTGTTTTTATTAAAAATAAACTTTACGACGGTAATAAAAAAAATTCCTATAAATTGGTTTCCAAAAAAAAAATTTACACAAATTCATCTACACTTTCTCATTCTCTACACAAATTCTTATTTACACTTCTTTTGTCATGGATAACAATTTTTTTACAAATTTATTAAACTCTAATGTCGAAGATTCTGCGAATGCCGAAACTACTCCGAATTTTTCAGCTCCGTCGAATGTTCAAGGTCCGCCAAATATTCGAGTTTCGCCGAATTTTCAAGTTCCACCTTATTTTCAAGTTTCACCAAATTTTCAAGCTCCGCCAAATTTTCCTTATCCATTATCAAGGTATTTCAAGTGTTTCAAATTTTTCTTATCCAAATTATCAATTTCTCATGTATTCACAATATTTTAATTCAACTATGGCAAACCAATATACACCCGGTATTGAAAATCCAACAACACAAACTCATACAAGAAGGGATAATGTCGGTGAGTCTGCAATTCCACCCTTTTCCACCCAAGAGGGGTTGAAAACCATTGTTCTTGATAATTGAAGAAGACAGCCAAACAAAAGACAAGCAAAAAACAAAATGGAGCATTGAAGAAGATAAAATGTTTGTAAGTGCTTGGCTCGTTATTTTAACAGATAGCGTGAAGGGCAACTCTCAAAATGATAAGAAGTTTTGGAAACGAATCACTAAGTACTACAACAACAACCGAAAGACGGGAATTCAAAGAAAGTCAAACGTCTTGAAGTCACATTGGTACGCAATTTGTCCACATGTTAATGAATTTAACCAATTTTTCATCCAAGTTAGAGATTAACATCGTAGTGGGTGGTCCGACGACCAAGTGAAGGAAACTGCACGTGGTCTTTATCACTTTATACGTAAAAAACATTTCAAATATGAGCATATGTGACTAATGTGAAAGATGAGCCAAAGTGGAAAGGTGGGAAATCCAGTGAACAGTCCTCTAAAAGGATAAAGATATCTGAATCGGGAAACATTCACTTCATCATCTGATGCACACAAGGTTCTAAAAGTCGCTAGGTGGATGTCAGGTGTCAAATTGAGGCCTAGCGCCTAGGCGGGATCGAGGCGGGGTCGAGAAATCAAGGGATAACTACATTTTTTAATATTAAATATCATCTAATAATCTAAAAATACTAAAATTATGATTATATTACAATTTACAAGGTTAAAATTTTAAATTTAACAATTCAATTTCATTACATAAAGTGCAAATCCCAAAAAAAACATGAGTACCAAAAAAGAAATTTTAAGTCAAAGTTACAAATTATATATTTGAATAAGAACAAGGAAAAAAGCAAATAAAAGACAAAGCTAAAGGTCTTGTTTGAAAATATGGCTTGTAATTTGTAAATTGCATAAATCAAATTTTCCAACCGCTGGATCACATTTACTTTTCCTAGATAGCCAGAGCCTATTCTACTTTTCCACTTTCCTAGAAAGCCTATTATATTTTCTGATCTATCTATAATTGATTAACAGCCTAAGCTATAACCTTTAGCTTTATTTTATGATTAGTGATCCATCTATTTATCTTCTCGGTCCTTTATGGCTTTGCGAAGAATAAACCCCTTTCCCCCTTTTTTTTTTCTTTTTTTGATTTTTGAAAGTGAGTTCTCACTCTTCCGCCGGTCTCCTCACCAAGGGCTGTCGGCGACGTAGAAGACGAAATCGATTCCAGAAAACGAAACATACGACATCGTCTCTCTCTCTCACTCATGGGTTAGATATTTAGATCTCTCCTTTTACCGTTGCTATCCATCATCGAAGCCGTCGTCGTTGCCGTGGCCGTAAGTCCTCACTTTCTTCACGTCTCTCCATCTCTTACTGCCGTCTTGAAGGAAGATTTCTAGGCGACGAGCAGCGCCAAGGACGCCTAGCACGATTAGATGGCGATTTTTTTTCAGGCGACTTTTTTGAGCGATTTGAAGGAAATCGCGACGTTGGGGAGACGCCTAGCGCCTAGTCGGCGCCTAAACGGCCGCCTAGACCGATTTTTAGAACACTGGATACACATACGAGCATCAACATCGAAGACAATGCAGTCGAAGTCCGCCCGATTGGTCAAAAGGCGGCAAAGAGGAAAGGGAAAGCAAAAATCGCCGAGAAAAATGAAGTTAAAAGTGTTGATTTATGGGATAAGTATCGTGAAATTGAAGAAAGAAAGATTTTAGCACTCGAGGGAGTGACAACTGCTTGAATTATGAAATCCTTTCTAAGGATACTAGTGACATGACGAATGAGCAACTACAGATGCATCAACACATTTGTGACTCGATCAAGGTCAAATATAATATTCCCTAATTTATGTTTTGTAATTTTAATTTATGAAGTTTCTAAGTCTATGTAATATTTTAATTAATGTATTTTTTTCTTCATGTAACTCATGTGTAATATTTTATGTTATGTAATTTTTAATTGTGTGAAGGAAACTAGTCATTACAAAAACTTGTCGTTGTAAAAACTAGACATTGCAAAAATTAGTCGTTGTAAAAACTAGCCGTTACAAAAATTAGTCGTTGCAAAAACTAGCCGTTATAAGAGGTCTATATATAAGAGGCTTGAGACTTTATATTTTCTCCAACCACAACCTCTTACACATATACCTACATATACACCAATCTCCACACTAAAAAATGTTTCAAGATCACAATCACTCCTATAGAAATGCACTTCTACAATTCGTGCACGATGAATTGACTGACGATTCAAGTGAAAAAATGATGATGATGATTATGGAAATGAAAATGAAGGAAAAAGAAGTAGAAGCCTCCCACGGTCGTAAACGCAGTCGAAAGTACATAAATCGAGAACGTGAAGCTGGACATGAAAGACTTTTCAACGACTATTTCTCCAATGAGCCAGTTTACACAGATCAAATTTTCAGAAAAAGGTATCAAATGAGTAAGGAGTTATTCCTTCAAATTGTAGAAGCTCTTTCAAATCATACAGAGTGTTTTCAGATGAGGGTTGACGCAACCGGTAGAAAGGGACTTTCCCCCTTGCAAAAATGCACTGCTGTTATTCGTTAGTTGGCATATGGCACGCTGCCGATCATTATGACGAGTATGTATGAATTGGTGAAACCACTGCAATTGATTGTCTAATGAAATTTTGTCGATCTGTGATTGAGGTATTTGGAAGCATATACTTGAGAAGACCCAATGCTCACGACGTCCAACGCTTACTTCACCTACATTCTGAGGTCCATGGTTTTTCCGGTATGTTAGGAAGCATTGACTGCATGCATTGGCCATGGAAAAATTGTCCACTTGCATGGAAATGTCAATTTACCCGAGGAGATCAAGGGGTTCCAACAATAATGCTAGAAGCGGTCTCTTCTCAAGACCTTTGGATATGGCATGCATTCTTCGGCGTTACAGGTTCTAACATCGACATTAATGTACTCAACCAATCTCCATTGTTCAACGATGTATTGAAAGGACACTCTCCTCAAGTTCAGTTTACGATAAATGGCACACAATACATGAAAGGATATTATCCAGCAAATGGTATCTACCCGGAGTGGGCTTCATTTGTCAAAAGTTTTACATATCCAGAAGATCCTAAAAGGATAAAGTTCAAACAAATGCAAGAGGCTGCAAGAAAGGACGTTGAGCGAGCGTTCGGAGTCCTCCAGTCTCGTTGGGCAATAGTACGAGGTGCGACTCGATTTTGGCACAAGGAGGCTTTGAAAGATATAATGTACGCGTGCATCATATTACACAATATGATTGTGGAGAATGAAGGTAATGCAATAAGTAACTGGAGCGATGAAGAAGTAGATCCACCGGTAGCCGCATCACGGGGATTTATTCAAGAATTTCAACAATACCTCCAAAGGCATGTGGAACTATGTGATCGGGAAGTACATCAAAAACTTCGATCTGATTTGGTCGAACATATTTGGGAACGCTTTGAAGACAACAACTATGAAAATTAAGCTGTAACGATTGGATATTTCTTATTAGTATTTAATTACTTTGTTTTCCCATTTTATGTTGATTTAGTTCAATAAAATATATATTGTTACATTGGTATTTTGAATTACTAATAAATATTTATGAATAAAAATGTTTTTTTCAAAGATAAAATTTAAAAATACATAAATTATTTTTTGGACGTATTAGAGCAAGGCCAATGGAGGTTTTAAAAAAAATCTAAACCAAATCTTATAATCCAATGGTGATTTTAAAAAAATCTAAACCAAATCATCAATTGATTTTGAAAAAAAAGAATCACTAGAAGAACCCAATTGTCTCAAACTCCAAGGAATGAGTCTCCTTCCCCCCTTCCCCCTTTCCACGTGTCAATATTGTATTGGTCATAATTTTATTTTTTCCCATTGTCTTTCTTGACAAATTTTTAGCCAAAAAATGTATTTTATTTTTATTTATTTTTCCCTGAATTAAAGTACACATTTTTACTTATAAATGGAGACTTGGTTTGTTTCATTTGGACATCAGAAAAAATTTCTATGATTTTTTCAAAATTTTCTAGCCATTTTTCTATAAAAATATTGAATTAATGGAAATAAAGATGGTGATGTATGTAAATGTATTGGATTTTGTGCCACTATTTGGAAGATTTTTGAGTTTTAAATCAAATGAGTATCTAATAATTATTTTATTAATTTTTAATGGATTATGTTTGATTTTGGGTTTGATTTTACAAAACCATTGTACATGCTCTTATATTTGTTCTATAAATATTTATGTTTTAAAACAATATATTTATTTTTGAAAATAAATGTATATTGAGAAAGAATAAAATATTTAGTTGTGGGTCTATACTATAAAGCTTTTATGGGTTTATGTATAATGAGAATAGGTCTATGCATGATGTGGCAGTGAGAATAAACATTTTCACAGGTCCATGACTGTGGATGCCCTAATACATCAACCTAACCCGCCTTAATAGGCGGCCGTGCGGGCATGCCCACGGGTTTTTGCCCTATTTGACAGCTCTCCCCTAGCAAACGAACTTGCACTATTTTGTTTTTGTTTATTGTTAATGGTTTAAGAAACCCGCAGATTTACCAAAACTACCCTTTGTCGTTATTGTACTGCCTGTCAAGGATTCATTGAATTCTACTTTTACGATATTATTTTCGTCCTAAACTAGTTATAGAGCTCGTGCTCCGCACTGATTCTTTTAGTAATAATATTACTATAATTTTTAAATGTGATATATATTCCAACTTTTAGGCATTATAATTTTTAAATGTGATATATAATATTACTATATATATATATATATATATATATATATATATATATATATATATTGGTAGTAGAAGTAGTATAATTTTTAAACTTTTAGGCATTATGATTTAAATGTTGGAATATAAAATTAATATCATTTTCTAACAAATATACATCTATTATATCTGAGCTGCTCGGCCCAATTAGGCCCAAGCCAGGAGCCACGTGTCAGTCGCGTAGATCATCTGAGCAAGCGAGCAAACATGCTATCACGAGCAATCGGGGAAAAGTCTCGATTTTTGGCGGGATAAATACACGAGATTTCAATTATGCGAGCAATGTCGATGAGCGGGCAACATTGCTCGATGGCACCAAGCAAGTCAAGCGGTTGAGGGCATTGATGTCAGGAAAGAATCCGGATCTGAGTTGAGGGTGGTTACACCGAGCAATAATCCGACTATAAGCCATGGTAGTTTGCAGAGGAGTTAATGCTCGTCAATGGGCAGTTGACTCCAATCATGGGCAGTTAATGCCAATCATGGGCAGTTAATGCCAATCATGGGCAGTTACTCATGATAATGGGCAGTTATGCCTCCGGCACATATAAAAACCTGAAGAAAATTTGGAGAGGGGTATGCGCAATCTTATTTCCTTAGCCTAAACTCTGTCAAATTGTGAACTTATTGTACTAATTCACACGCCGGAGGGCTTTTGCAGGGAGTGCCCCTGCCCAGTTCACGTTCGTTTCTTCTTTGTTTCAGAGTTGGGCTTGGAGGAATTGCAAGCACGTTGAAAGCCAGGTGCTTGGATTGGGCTGATTCAGGTGGGTGGGTCAGTTATCTTGGGCGCGTCGGTTAGTTCCATTGCTTAGGAACGAGTGTTTTTTACGGCATCAAGCGCGTTTAACTTGCAACGTTATTCATGGCGGAGAATGGAGTTAATGGTGGCGATGGCGATCGCGAGAGGAGGCACATCTGAATCACAGCCTCAATCAGGCTGCTGGGAATAATGTCCCTCCACCCCATTACGCACGTCATCAGTTGAATCAAAGGCGTGGGGTTGATTCAATGGCTAGAAGTGCTGAAGCAGCGGTTGGGTTGGCACATGAATTTCGTGAGGAGGCCTTACGTCAGAGAGCCATTTATCTCGGTCAGATGCATCAACTCAACTTACAGTTGATTGCTATGGGCAAACCACCATTGCCCATCGAGTTGGATCCATTGCCAGCTTTGTCGGCACCGAGTCTGGCAGCGGGAATTTCGCGCACTGGGGGGAATCAGATGAATCCTATGGTAGTTCATTCACAACCACGCGGGCATGATGGTTCTAAGCGTCTGAGGCAACCCGAGGAAGTAAGGCCCGGTCATAGGGGTTATCCCAGTGTTCATTCAAGGTTGGGCCCTCGAGTTGGTGAGGATTCGGCTCGATCACGTCGTTCATCGTCATGGCCACCAACACTTGAGTCGCATGCTCGAGATCGTCGTTCGCCTCACCGCGGCGTTCTGCGCATATATAGCCGCTGCCGGATTCCACGATCACCAAGGGTTCTTATGCTCGGAGGCAGAGGACTCCTTCTCCCGAGGCGGTCTCATCAATCGGCTGCACTATTGCCTGACTCGGCTGCTGCACCTCGAGGGGCAGTGGCGCAGTGGTGAGAGCTCCACAAGCCATTATGGCTATGGGACCCCCAGGGCCCTCTATACGTGAGTACAACCTCACTGAGGGTGGTTTGCTATGACCATTAACATGCACGATTTTGAGGAGTTGGGCGGATGGAAGCCCGGGACAAGGAGGCTCAGATGGAATTTTCGGTGCAATGACGGCCAGATTAGCCAGGTGGATCGAGAATGCACCACCCGGTAGCAGGGTTAATTTTCCCCACATTAAGGAATATACGAGCAAAAACCAAAGCTAGGGAGGCTGGATTCGATGTGTTTTGAGTCTCGAGATTGGCACAGTGACTTGAGACGAAGCATGAAAATTAGAGCTTTTGTTGGTGCCTTGCAAGGAAAGGCTCTAGCTTGGATGGATGCGTTACCACGGCGCTCGATTAATAATTGGGCGGATTTGCGAGTAAAATTCTGGCGATTTGGGGCTAGCAGGTTCATTAGCAAACAAAGGCTGATTTGTCCAAGGTTAAGCGAGTGCACATGAATCAACGGCGAGTTACCTTGAGAGGTTTACCAGGGTTCTCGAGCAAGTTCGGGGCCGACCAGAACAGAGAGTCACGTTGTGTTTTGAAAGCGGGATTGTTAGAGGGAGAAAGGTTTCTTGATCGAATTGAGTATGCGTGAACCGAAGACAGGTAGAGATGCTCTCATGCGAGCAGAAGTGGTGCGGTGAGGCAGCGAAGAAAAAGAAAAGAAAGAAGCGATGAAGGCTGCGAGGGCTGCTAAGGAAATGGACAGGCGAAAGTGGCGGTTATAACAAGAGTAAATCTCGGTATGATCGTAGAAAGAGTTTCTTCGAGTCGGATTTGACCCCTTTCAATACATTCTTGAGGATATCGTATGCGAGATTAGAAGCGGCTTCCCGATCCGCCTCGTATGAATCCAAATACGGTAGGAGGGATCGAGGCGAAGAGGTGTGCCTATCATGATGATTATGGGCATACCACGGAAGAATCTTGGCCGTTGAAAAGGCCATTCGGAGTTAATCAATGAGGCGGTTAGGCCGTTTCAAGCGAGATCACGAGCGATAGGGGGAATGCTCTAGGCGGGAGGCTCCACCTATTAGGGGTTATCAATGTCATAATGGATGAAGAGCTCACTCCAGCCACGGTGGGGAAAGCAAATCTATTCCTTGTCAAAAGTGGTGGATCGCTGACAACTTTGCAAGATGGAGAAACAGGCTATCTGGTTTACTCGCGGTGAGTTGGCGAGTAATGTTGCGAGCGGCAGATCGTTGATTGTCTCAGCGTTGGTTGATGGTTGGGTCGTGCACGGAGTACTAGTGGATCTTTGGAGCATCTTGGGATGTGATGTATTATGCTTTCGGGGATTGGAGTTGGCGATGATCGCTGAGGCGCGTCTGTAGAAGCCTTAGGGTTTCCTGAATCATAAGGTCGAGTAAAGAATGTATCAGTGGAGATGTTCATTGGTGAGGGGCTCGAGAACCGGGTTAGAAAAGATTACCTTTATGGTGTCGACTTGAAATCTCCTTACAACATTATTTTGGTGATAGAGCATGGCTAAGTTTAGGATGGTCGCTTCAATCCCGCGTCGAGAGCCAAATTTTATCCGATCAGGAGTGGGAGTATTGCTTGAGTCAATATGACGGTGCTTGAATATGTTCGGGAACGAGAGGAAGAAGCGGTGACCTTGGAAGATGGCGAGCAGGTTACTATTAGTACCAAGGAAACTTCTCATATATTTATGGGACCGTCGGTGGTAGCGGCAGTGCGGAGGATTGAAATGGAAGCAAGCTCCATGCCGACATTGAAGTCGGGAGACAAGTCAAAATGAAGAGGATGCGGCAATAGTCATTTGCTCGAATAGAGGTTGAGGTTCCATCTACGCCGCAGGTAGGTGCATGTCTGGGAGGCGAGAGAGGTGAGAAGGTGTAAATAATCTTTGCCGACATTGACGTCGGCGTGGAGTTGAGCAGCAGATGAGGTCGTTGACCACATTGATGAATCTTCGCCGGTGCCCATGTCTGAGCCAGTTGAGGCTATG
>CM028380.1:106047258-106110358 GCA_013146195.2 Codonopsis lanceolata | reverse complement strand
TACACACCAAATCTTTTTTAGAAAGTTTTGAAAGATATTTAAAAAAGTTCAAATGTGACATTCTTTTGTGCCAAAGCCATGAAGTTTTTTGAAGTATTATTTCTTTACTAAACAAATTTGAGTACTATTGTTAAAAAGAAAATAAATCAATAGCAAAACATTTCTTTTAGAGAACGATGAAAGTAAAACTTCATTTGTGATGTTTGTTTTGATAAAAACAATGAGTAGAAGAGAAAGAACACTCATAGCTTTATCACAAAATTGTTAGATACTTAAGAGATTGTGTGTCAAACTTTGCCAATAAGACATTTTCAATTTTAGTCCTCTCGATAATGGATCCATAACCTATAGTCTTTCCTTTTGAGTTGTCTCCAAAATGACGAAGGTCCTTTGGTTGAAATAATGTCATTAAGGAGTTCGGTGACCAGTCATGTCTGGAGCATCCACTGTCTAATATCCATATGTCAGTTGATTGATCATCTGCCATTAAGCATACCTGAAATATGAATATTTAAATCATGATACCCTTTATACTTTTGGGTCCAAAGGGTTAGTTTTCTTTGGTAGCCAAACTTGCCTAAATTAGGCATCTTGACTATGTAAGGTTTAAATCTAAAGAGCATTCATGAGGCCCGATGACCAAAAGTAGAACAAATATTGCATTTGTGATAACCATGTTTATCAGTCATTTGAGGTGAATTCTTTGATTCCTTTTGACTCGACTTAGAGGTCTTTGAGAGAACAAAATTTATTGGCTTGAACTTGTCGGGTTGTCTTTCTTACGAATCCACCTCTTTTGTCATGCGGTGACATTTGTCGGTTGGTGACATTTGTCGGTGTTGCATTTTGAGGCTTATTTTGGGCTTGCAACGGCCGACAACCTGTCATTGTTCAGCTTATCCCTTTTGTTAATGGACTTCTTAAGTTGATTCATGTTTTTGGGATATTTGAAAGGTACAACATTAAAGACTAATCCCTTGTTCTTTTTGAGCAGAATTTTAGGTTCACCATTTGACTGTCTGATCTCACAGTTTCCATCAATTTTTGAATATCAAAGACCATGTTGGTCTTTATGATTCTTTTGTTGATTAATGATGGTCTCAACAGCAGTTTTTGACTTTGAGTAAGTATCAACAACATTGGTCAGTCGAAGATTTCTTTCTACAAGGCCAGCAATCTGGGCATGCATTTGAGATTTTTGCTTGAATCTCATGTTTTTCATTGATGCTTTTAAGTTGCAGCATTTCATTTTTCTGTACTTTATAAAGCTCATTGATCTTTTGAAGCGCACAGTTTTCATCGAGAATTCTTTTAAAATCACCAGATAAAAATATGAATTCTTTTAAGTGTTTCAAACTTGGAATACATTTCTTGCATTTGTTCCAGTAGATCATCAACACTTGAGTCAGTAACCTTCTCCTCCTGCCTTTTTGACATATTGCTTATTTTGATGTCAACGGTCCTAGTAGAAGTTGACTTGACTTTTCTTTCCGATTGACTTATGATTCCTTGTCCATAGAAACCATTTCCTATTTTTTTAAACACAAACTGATCAGGTTTGATGACCTTTGTCAGCTTGGGGTTTTTAATAGGTGAGCTTGGTAGCTCATTATCAGACTCATTTGAATATTTTGGACTGGGAAAATCATTCTCTGAATCATATGTAGCTGATTCTGCAACAAGACACATATTTGTTTCTTACACAAAATCATCAGATTCATCTTCATAATCTGTTTCAATCCATGTTGCAAGATTTTGATTTTCAGCAACCAAACCCTTTTGTTTTTCAAAATTTCGGGGAGCTCTTTTGTATATTCATTTTTGGTAAAAGGACAGTTTGAAGCAAAGTGACCAGGTTTTCTACAATTAAAGCATAACAATTTTTCCTTCTCATCCTTGTCTTCATTTGTTTTGAAGTAAGACTTTTGAAAGTTTGAAGTAGAAGGTCTTTGAAAGCTTGAGGAAGGTTTTTGAGGATTTGAGGAAGATTTTTGAAAATTTGCAGAAGGTTTTTGGAAGTTCCTTTTAAAAGATTTAAACTTTCTAAATTGTCTAGTAAAAGCAGAAAATTCATCTTCATCAAAGTCATCATCTGATAGAGATGTAAAAGTTTTAGGTGTCTCTTCTTCGGCTTGCAAAGAGATACCTTTAAAATATTTCTCAATTTCTTGAGTTTTGAGGACCTTTTTTTCATAAATTTTGAGACTTGCAACAAGACTACGTATATGAGTTTTGTTCAAATCTCTTGCTTCCTTTATGGCAGTGACCTTAACATGTCATCTACTTCCCAAGCTACTAAGAAAACACATATTCTGATCTTTCATACTATAAACTTTACCAAGAGAAGAACATCTATTACTTACCTCGAGAAATCTATCGTAGGCATTTTTTAATGATTCTTTTGGGTTCTTCTTGAGGGCATCAAACTCTTGTATACAGTCATAGAGTTTGTTGTCCTTGGTGTTTTGGTCTCCTTCGACATATTCAACAAGAGCATCCCAAATTTCTTTGGCAGTAACACAGTCATATATTTGTTTGTAGTTTTCATCAGGAATAGCACTTAATAGAATGTGCACAGCTCTGGCATCTAGTCCATCAGTAATTTTATCTTCCTCAGTCCACTTTGATTAAGGCTTGAGGACATATTCTTCAATGTCAGGAACAAGAGGATTTATGGTATCATCATCTGCAGAAGAAGATTTACCAACTTTGGTATTGATTTTCATTGGTTGCATAGGACCACCTCTTACACATTCCATTAATCGTTTATCTATATTGTTTATATATCTTGTAATTCTTTCTTTCCAAATATCAAAGTGATTTTCATCAAAAATAAGTACTTGAGTAACATTGTTTGATTGAAAAGCTTTTAAGGTTACCATGATCGAGCTTTCAAGCTGTTTGGCCATGGAAAAATAATTTTTTAAAAGTTAGGCTCTGATACCAATTGTAAGTCCAGTTGGCAACTGACAAAACTAGAGGGGGTGAATAGCCTTTTAAAAACTTTAAGGTTTGACTTGTAAAACTTTGAAAGTTTGCAGCAGAATTTGTAAATTTTTCAGTCAGCTGATACTAGGTTAGTTGGCTGAAGTTTTAGAGAAGCTGAAGCTAGTGAAGATGTGTCAGCTGGCTGACACAACAGTTTTCAAAAATAGCTTTTAAGATAGATCACTGAGTACAAGGAAGGAACTGACGAACAATTTAACAAAACAACTAAATAAACAGATTATGTAAGTGACTGATTGACACTTAAGTAGATTAAGACTTCTTAAGTGTTAGATCAGTTTATAAGAGCTGACGAGATAACTGACAAGAGAATTGAAGTGGTTCACAGTAAAACTACTACGTTCACTACCAAGTTGGTCAGACTAGGATTTTTGAAGTGCACTAATTTTATTAAAAATCTAATTGATCTCTAATGAATCAGTGTACAACAACAGACCATTGTTTATGGAGAATGATTGAATAACAATCAAACTCGTGAGGCAAACTTGACTGATTTCTAAAGAGTATAAAATGAATCACTCAGTGTTTGTCTAAGTAACTAGAAAGAAATATTCAAGGAAAAGTATCTAGCTAAAGTTTTTCAAGAAGACTAAGGCACAAAGATAATTTCTTTGAGATTGGAATGCTTCAGACTTCTATATTTTCTATCTGTACTCCAAATGATTCCTGAGGGTATATATATAGAAGAACTTGAAGAACAACCCGTCAGGAACACATTTGAATTTGAAATGTGTTTGGCAATGTATACGTATCTTCACAAGATCACATGGATCCTGTTGAAAAGATATCTTACAGAGTATCTACCAAAAACACAAAATGAGAAGGTGTCAGTACAAGGGAATGTTCAAGTAAATGAGGTAAACAAGCTGACACTATAACATTATGATCAGCTGAAACAAGTAACTGACAAAGAATTTAAATCACAAGCTGACCAAAATGAAATAACTTAAAAGTTCTTGGCTGACAACAAGTGGAATGATTTTAAACAAATTTTATTTTAAGGCAAGATTCAACAAAGGGGTATGTGCTAGTGTACCCATGATAACTTGGCCTCACAAGTACTTTGATGAGCTATGCCAAGGGAATCTAGGAGAGAAGACAGTTTCATTGAAGAATTGAGTCCCATTATCATACCTAATTTCCTTAATATCAGCATGATAGTATGTTTTAATGAAAAGTAAAAAAGTTGCTAAGATATGTGTAAACTTGAGTTTTGGACTTGAGACGAAAAGTCCAAGTAGTTCTTATTCTCAACGATAGTTAAGAAGGATGTACAATTGTTGTAAGTGCTATGTCTGTATGCCCCCCTGGCCCCCTGATGTATTATTTACTTAACCTCACAAGTTCACAAGTCAACTTAGAGTTTAGTGATGCAAAGGCAAGAGTTGAACCACAGAGATAAGTAACAATTAAGTAATTAAATTGGTAAAAGAAACTCTTAAACTAAGGAGGGTTTTGATTTCATTAAAACTAATTTAATAAACTAAATAAACTAAATAACACTCCAATTAATTAACAACAGTAGATTATCAAAAAATATCAAGAGCAACAATTCAAACCACGAAGATCAGATTATGGAGGAGATCTAGAAATTAGGATTCATTTGTATCTACTCTTATTTTCATGCAATAAAATACTAATCAATTGTCTATGGTTCGTTCATTAATATAAAGACTGAGACGCTTGGGTCACAATTTGCAATCTTAGTATCTTTAATTAATTATGCTTTCTTGGTCCGTCCACATAACAATTAAAGATCCATTAAGAAGACTAAAAACATAAGAACCTAAATCTTACCTTAGCAAGGTCATGAATCAATAGGATTTACTTATCACAAAGGTGGGCAAACATATGACATATGCACATTGGTCATCTAGTTATTCATACCCCAATGCGACCGTCGCAGATACCTTTTTCACGTATAAACTTCTAAAGAAGACACAATAATAGACTTTGTGATAAACAAAACTTTTGATTGAATAGAATTAACGTTTAGAACATAAGATTCTATAAAAGTTACCTCTAATTCCTAGATTGACGAGTTTAGCTCATCACAATCAATGGAACAAACATATGAATTGATGGAAACATGGATTGATCTTTAAAACTCTTCTTTGAAACTCTGAATATTGTTTTTCAACCAAAAGGGGGGGCTAAATTTCGGATCCTTAACCTAAACTACTAGGGTTACTCATATACTAGGGTTACAGGGTAAGACCTTCGGTCAGAATTACAAAATTAGCCTTCATAGAAACCGACACAACGCGATCGCCTTGTAAGAGGTAATGCGACCGCGTCTGACTCTTACGCGACAGCCTTATGAAGAGACATGACCGCCTTCTAGCTCTTTACACAATGTTGAGGTGCTACCAAATGCGCAGCCGCCTTGCATCATTTTCATTTTTGGTCTTTAGTTCTTCTGAAATTTGCACCTTAGTCCTCCAGGTCCTCAATTGATTGAAAAAGGCTTCAAACTCTGCAATTCTTCTCAACCTAACCCTGACGCATACAATAAGACTAGAAACAAATAGTAGTGCTAAAAAAACTCATGGAATAGCTATTTCTAAGCCATATAAATACTCCATATATGAATATAAAACACATCTATCACCCCCCCACATATCACAATAAATTAAAGCAAATAAAGTATGAGAGATATTAATAAGAAATGGTTGTTTTGTTTGTCTAGAAAACTGGCATACATCACAAGGAGAAAGGAAGTAATGCCATCAACATTACAGATTTTCAAGTGTTTTAATGAAGAAAGAGACACATGACCTAATCTTAAAGTGGTTCAAATATTTATATATCATGGTTCACATATAAAGTGGTACAAATTAAATTTGAAGAATATGTTTTGCACCATGATATATAAACCTATGCACCACAATTCAAAGGTTTGTCATCTGTTACACTCACCTCTTCCTCATTAAGGGTATCGCAGTCATCTTGCCCCCAAAATGTCCTTTTTCGATTAAAAAAAAAACAAGGTACTTAAACGAATTAAAACTTCAAAAAGTAGATCCACCCGCAATTTTTTCTAGTTAATAATATTAGCTGCAACATCCAATGCTCACGTAGGCCCTTTCATCACCAACATTACAAGCTAGCTAGAACTAGACCAAACCTACATCCTCTCTTTACAAATGCATAAACCATTGTAATCTCACATAGACCTAAATTGCAATGGCTTCCTTCAGACCCATCAGCTCCACTTTCTTATGGTACCCTTACTGTCCCTGGGCCACATTATCCCCATGATAGACATGGCCAAATTGGTAGCCCAACGAGGTGTGATAGTGACCACAGTCACAACACCCGTCAATGCCCGGAGATTCGGGGCAAGCTTAGACATCGCATACCAATCAGGATAGCCTATTCGTTTCCTCCAACTCCAGTTTCAATCCGTTGAGGCTGGCTAGTCGGAGGGGTGTGAATGCCTAGACGCTCTCCCTAGCTTTTAGATTTAGCCACAGATTTTGGTGCTGCAAATGATTTGCTGCAAAACCAACTTGAACAGTGTTTTCAAGATCTTGATCCTAGTCCGAGCTGTATAGTATCAGACAAGTATGTCCCGTGGATAGCTGACACTACAAGGTAATTTCAAGTTCCAAGGATTATTTGATGGAATGAGTTATTTCACTCAATTATGTACTTACAATTTGCATATCTCCAAGGTGTATGAGTGTGCCTGAATCACATCCATTTGTTGTGCTATGTCTACTTGATCACATTGAACTGAGGAGAGACCAGCTACCACAAACATTCAATCTAGGTAGGTTGAATTTGAGTGATCGACGTGAACAAATAAGAGAAGCTGAATTAGGGGCTTACAGAGTGTTGATTAATAGTTTTGAGGAGTTGGAGCAAAAATACGTCAACGTGTATAAAAAGTTGAGAATGGATAAAGTTTGGTGCATAGGGCCTTTGTCATTGTGCAATAAGGATGAATCTGAGAAAGCTCAAAGGGGAAACGGGGCCTCAAATGACGAGCAAGAGTGCTTGAAATGGCTTGATGCTAGGGAACCAGGCTCTGTGGTCTATGCATGTCTAGGAAGCCTTAGTCATGTTGAGCCTACACAACTCATAGAGCTTGGCATAGGTCTTGAAGCATCGACGTATCCATTTATTTGAGTAGCTAGAACAGGGGATAAAACAAAACAGCTAGAAAACTGGATCGACAAATGGGGGTTTGAGGAAAGAACCAAAGATAGAGGCCTAGTGATTCGAGGCTGGGCCCTGTAAGTGCTTATCTTATCTCACCCTGCAAACGGAGCGTTATTGACGCACTGTCATTGGAATTCCGCTCTGGAAGGGGTATGTGCTAGTGTACCTATGATAACTTGGCCTCAGTTTGCTGAATAGTTCTTTAACGAGAAGCTAGCAGTGTAATTATTAGAGATTGGGGTCAGTGTTGGGGTTAAAGCTGTTGTGCATTGGGGTGAGGAACAAAACATCGATGTGAAAGTGAATAGTGAAGAATTGAAGAAGGTTATAGGAAAGGTAATGAGTGGAGGAAAAGAAGAAGAGCAAAAGAACTTGGGGCCATCGTAAATAAAGTAATTGAAACAGGAGGATCTTCCCACCTCAATTTGACATTGCTAATCCTAGATATCTTCAATCTGGCAAGTAATAAGAACTATAGCTAACAGACATATTGTTAGGCCAATCAATTGGGCAGGATATGCTTTTCTTGTGCTCTATTGACGTGAAATGAAGATAATCTTGCATTAGCATAATGGTTTCCCCTCCAGACGTTCTTATTGAAAGTTATCTGGATTTCTCGATGAAGCAAATTCTCTGTTATTACTTTTCATGATGTTTTTATTCATTTATCTGACTTCGAAGTGGTAATGCAAATAATTATCTTTTTGGAAAAATTCGAACCTAATGACGTCTACACCCACAAACTATGTTAAGTTTTAGCTGAATTTTGGTATAAAGAATCACCACTGTCTTGAAGGTGTTGGTTTTCTTCTTGACAGTGATATTACATAGTATTACTCTTAGTTGGTGTTTGAAATTAAGTTGTCCCTTTTCTAGTGTTGATGATTAGGAATTCCTGCGGCAAAGGCCTAGATAGATCCCTGTAAATGTTTGTAGTATGCTAGCCCGAACTTACAGGCCTTTGAATAGGACAATAAATCTCTTGCTAATTATTCCTGCCTTTGGTAATAAACCTCAAGTGACAGTGAAGTACACTCTCTGCTTTTTTAGTGGAAAAATAATGTGAAAACGGGAGAAAAATTGGATTCAACCATCCAGCTCTCAATCAGTTACTTTTAGATTATTCTCATGCGCAAAGAGTCCTAATTTGTGTTTGGAATGATCAGATAAAGAGTCTAGTCCCGAGACGAAGCTTATAGATTTTATGGTTTTCAAATGAATCCTTATAACCTTACACTTACAAGTAACTGATTGGGCAGGATATGATTTTCTAGTGTTTTATTGATGTGAAAGGAAGATAATCTTGCTCTAGCATAATGATTTCCTCTCAAAACGTTCTTATTGAAAACTTATCTAGATTTCTTTATGTTGTAGATTCTCTCTTATTGCTTTCATGATTTTATTCATTTATCTTTTTGGAAAAATCCAACCAAATCGGCCTAGAGGCATTAAGATATAGTAATCCGTATCTTATTTCACTATTTATGTAATTCATTTTCACCTCAAGTTTATTGAATTATATTTCAATAAATACAGAGATTAAAAAGCAATTTTATAGTGAAAAATGTTTCATATGAATTAAACAAATGTATACAGAGATAAATCTTTTGGTTGAGCGTCTTTAGCATAGAGAATAGTCCCTTAGGGAAATTCAATGGCCGAGAAGGTTGCTGGCTGCTGATAGAAACCATAATTTGAAAAGGTTTATAAAACAACTAACTGGGGGACTTTGTACCATGAACTCCGGGTCTATAGCAGCTATTACTTGGGGTTCCATGCCTAGTCTCAGTTCATGTATCTCCGGAGCTCATAGGCCAATGTGAGCACAACAAAAGAGGTGGAGGAGCGATGCCATATATGTTGATCCCTTTGAGGCAACTGAAAGACCTCAAAGTAGCCTCATTTGAGTTCCTAAGAAAGAAGTGTTGGAATATGGTTGTTGATGAGTAACTTATCTCATTGCATATTCCGAATATTTTGATTTGCTTGTTCCCATTACCGTGTGTAACAAGTGGCTAAAAGGTCTGCACACCGGTTAGTGTGGTAACTTGTTTGACATCACATAGGTCTTAGATTAGATATGTTTTGATCTAGTCCTACCTTCTTAATGATGATCAATAAACTATCGATTTATATGCACCAGTATCATACATGCTAGAGCGTGAAAAGTCTTCGGAATTGTCACCAACAAACTTGCTCATACCGTATCTGACAACGAGAAGTCCTTTCTTGCAGATGACTCACTTCTCAGGATTGAGCAACTTACCAGCAGACTTGGTTCTGCACGTGCTACAAAGAGAAAAGATTGCAGGAGATCAAGAAGAGACAAAAATGTTCAAGCCTCAAAAAGTCATTCAGATCTTTATGATCTTTATGAACCCTGTCATCTCAGATGCTGCAAGATCCGCTCTCTACACGTGGTTTGGAAAGTCAAAAGAATCTATTTTATTAGACAAACCACCTGACAGTGCATTATGATTCAGACTTACTTTTTAGAGACTTATCAATACAAATACAGACAGGCAACAGTTCGCACAACAAAGTCTTTACCCAACAGTTAAAAATCAGCGAACAACATCTTTATCCAACAGTCTTCATCGACAAAACTATTTCAACGGATAGAAAATCTATCAACATTTCTCAACGATCAAAAAGACCCCTGTCTATAAAAGAAATCCTTTTCCTTCCTCAACAAAACAGAAGAACGATGTGCATCAAGAATCTGTTCGACAAGACTATGAGACCTACAAGGAGATCGTCTTCAACAACGATTCTTAGATCTCCACAGAAGATTGTAGTGAACGAAGCCAGGCCTTAGCAAAACACTTTATGTGGATTGCTAAGAAGATAAAGGAGAGGAGAAGAGAGAGAATATAAATTTCTAAAGACAAAGATCGGTGTCTTCGTCAAGAACCTAGTTCTTGATTTGAGGTCTTCAACCTTCTTCGAAGATCTCCGCCTCTAACAGAGCTTCAGGACTTATTCCTAAATTAGAGGCCAAGCACTTCAGATCGATTTGAAGATAGATTTTCAAATCATGCCTAAGGAAGATGAAGAGCTATCTGTATACATTGCATTCATATATTCATATTCGTATTCTCATATAAATACTGTTGATTATGCAATAATCGATCATCATAGGAAGTCGAGTGCTCAACACTCAGTTGTTCAGATATCTCTTATGTGAACAACCCTGAAAATTGTCTTCTCATATCTGTTCCCCGTTGTTATCTCCTACTGCTTGCTATCTTTACTTAAGAACTTCTTCTATAGATAATTAAGTAAGGATTAAAGTTTGGAACCATGAGGATAGATAATATACATAGAGATTCTAGGTTGATATATTCTGTAAATTTACCTTTGAATAAATTTATCTTTGAATAAATTTATCTTTGAATAAATTTCAGATATTCTTTTATATTGTTTATCTTTCAATATTCAGCCTTATCTTCTCTATGAGCTTTTATAAATTGATTTATCTTTTGAAAAGTTGTTCTCTCATGACTTCCTAGACCTGCATTTGGAAGAAGGATTAAGTGTGTTATTATACTGAACATATATTTGTGTACAGTCACTTAAGACTTACTCACTAAATCTAAGCCTTACAATTTCCGCTGTTAAAACTCTTTAACTAGGCTTTTGATTTATTTACAGTCAGCCAGCAGAGTTCATTACTCTACTTAGAGCAAGTCTGCTGTTTGTGTTACCAGCAGACATGCTCGTTGTGCCGGCTGCCTATGCCTTTAAAACTTGCACCAAAGAAAAGTTATAAATTGCCATCATAGGCTATTCACCCCCTCCTCTAGCCTATTTGAGCATCATTGCGGACCAACTTTTATCATACCCAAGACTCTGAGAGCTTATGTCAGGTTTAACCACCTGAGAATTTGATCCTGGATTGCTCATTCCAGATGCATGTCAAAAGAAAAAGACTTTTCTTATTATTTTCAAAAATTCTTTTGACAAGGAATTTTCATGAGATATATTTGCAAAAACATGGCTATATTGAAAAAATTATTTTGTTTTCAAAAATTTCTTGAATTAGACTATTCCTACGATGATTCTTTGCTTGAGTATGAGAAATTTATTCATATGACAAAAGTACTCTTCAATTGACACTATGAATAAAATTGTCTCAGATGTACAAAAATCTGATGGATGTTTTACTTTAAATGATCTTTGACTCAAATTCTCTTGACATAAGACTAACGATTGTTGTCAATCCAACACCTTCTCGAGAGAAATCTCTTAGTTCAAAATTCAGCAACATTAGAGTTAAAGAATTTTAAGATTCTTATTTCTTCTTATTAAAAAGGTTAAGAGTCAAAAACTCCCTATCATGAAACATTGATTAATCCCTATGTTATATGACATTCAGTTTCTGAAAACTTGGCCTATATTTTAAAGAGTTATTTGAAATCAATTTCTAAGAAATATGAATTAAAGATATTATAAGCTGTTGCAAAAGAAATATATTCTTTAGGCAACAGTTGTCAAGTTTGTAGAAATATTAGCTCAGATTCCACATGCATCTTTCCGAGAACTTCTACCTCAATCTGAATACGACTGTCAATTAAGGTACATCCCATATCTAGTGCTCAATCTTCTTATTTGACCATTTCCTTCCATTGAGCACATACGATCAAGGGAGGATAAGAAATTCAAATCCAAACTCTTCGTTTTATATTCTCTGGACTCATTTGAAAATCTTATTTCCTATACCTAGATTTTTCTGGAGCTTTCTAAAGCTCATAAAATGTTGCTAATGATCTTCTTAGTTCTTTTTCAGGAACACAGATTCTCTCAAAGATCTCTAAGCATATTTTATTTCTCCTCTAACTGTTTTTGCATATTATCTTACGCTAGACTGATTTGTTGAATTCTCAGTCATCCACCCCTTCCTCTGGTTCATCCTTTTTCGTTTCAACGCCCTTTCGCTAACAAGGATCATGAATATATTTTCATTGTGTAGCATTTATATCTACTTGCTCTATTCTTTCTATCTTCTTTCTGCATATATAATGCATGAATATTTGTTTATCATATTTTGCTCTTATATTCTTTATCTATTCTGATAAGTATGATCTACTTTATTCAGCTGGTTTGATATTATTTCGTCATGTTGATTTGCGATATCACTGACATATACTTTCTTCGTGAATATCAACCCTTTGCCTTTGTCGATCGATCTTGCTCTGCCTCACTTCATAAGCTCATGACTTATTGGAGTTCTTACCTTAGTAGACAATAAGCATTATACAAAGGTATCTTTCCTATTTCTACGAAGGTTGATGTTCAACTTTTCGAAACCGACTATCTCCTAAAGTATAAGACTGTTCCTCAAGATTTTCGGTAAAAGTAAAATATTTTGAAAAAGTGGTCTCATCTTTTCAAACAACTCATCTTTTTAAAATCCAATCTTTTTCTGAAAAGTTGTTTTGTCAAAATCTAATCTTTTTCTGATAAAGCTGTTTCATCTCATTGAAAGCTTTTTACCTTCTAAAGGAAATTGTTTTGTCCTTTTTCAAAGTTTTGGGTTTCCAAGGAGGTTACTTTACCGAATATCTAGGAATTCAAACTTTACCGAGCCCTAGACTTTTGACTTCATTGTGCATCTTCAAGCTAGGGTTCGATTTCAGCGTGCGTCTTCAAGAATTCGACCTCCAGATTCTTCGACATTCTTCGACTTCACTATGGTTTGACCTCCTGGCTTCACTTCTTCAACTTCACTGTGCTTCAACAGGCTTCTTCGAATTTTTACCTTTCTTCGACTTCACCGAATACTCTTTGCTCTATTTAACTCTCTTCTATTTAACTCTTTGACTCCACTCTGTTCTATTTTACTTCCATTATTCAACTCTCTTGTATTTTTCATAAATAAAACAAAATTGTTTATTTTTGAAACAAATTTAACTATATCCTATTCGCTTTCATTGCTTAACTTTGTACTAATTATTTTAAAACTAAAAAAAAATGTTTTTATTTTTTAAACAAATTTAATTTACTCTGTTTTAGTTAAGTTTATCTAATGTATTGGAATTTCAACTATACTAGATGAAATTTGTGCTATTGATATTATATTACTCCCTCCGTCCCTAAATTATCGTCCTCTTTTCCTTTTTTGTTCGTCCCAAAATAATTGTCCAGTTTGAAACTTACCTTTTTAAAACATAACTTTTACTACTTTATCCTTACTTTTTCACTCTACTTTAATTATGAGCCACATACACACGGGCTTTAAAAGAGACTACACAATAAACGAATATAAATAATCAAGTCAATTGTTTTTTCTTAAACTGTGCGTTGGATCAACTAGGACGATTATTTAAGGACGGAGGGAATATAACTTAATTTCATATATTATGCTCATTTATAACATGTTTTTTGATATTTGTTAAGTTATATGTATTTTATGTATTTTTCCTTAGTATTGTTTCCATGAGCGCCTTTTTAGCGCCTCGCCTCTCGCCTCAAATATGGACCTGTCGACTTTTTAGTGCCTCTCGACTTTGACAACTATGCTTGCTTGTGAAGGTCACCTGGTTGGAGAGGTAGCTGAAGGGAGAAGGAAGAGCATATGACAAGATCAAGTTTGGTTGTCTCTTTCGGCTCAGCCACTTGATCTGGACCACTATCTTTCTTTGCCAATCGGTTAAGTAGTTTACGTCCTTGTTCTTCATAGATAGCTCTTTGTAACAATTTTTATTCTAAATGTATCAATGTTCTTCGTAGACAACTCCTTACTATGAATGCCTATTTTTCTAAAGAAGATGACTCTTTGGCCTTGGGTTGGGGAAGGAAGAAAATCGCACTCTTTGGCAGAATTAAAGAATTCCTTAAAGAGAAAGGGGGAAATCCGCATTTTGCTTTTGGGGAGTTAGTGAGAAAATGAGTCGAAAAAATGATTATTTTGCTAAGGAGATTTCTCTCCCGTCTTCAATCAGTTTCTACAAGTAACTCGTTTTTGGCTAATGCAAGGCAACTAGTCTTCAAAGCCAAAGGAAGAGGTTATTAGACAAAGACGCTACTGGTCTAAAGTACTTTTGCACAGTCAACTTGAGATAATTACAAAAATTCAATAATAAACTCGACTCTCATTAAAGACCCATTATATAAAGAACAATTAGTATTTTTCCCTCAACAATGTGACCCAACCCATGACAATTTTTCAAAGTTTTTACTTAATCAGATTGCAAAGTATTCTATAAATACAATGAAATACAAAAAGAAATAAACTTACTCTCTTGAGTTCAATGAATTCCTCGGTCACATGCATGGCTTCAGCCAAGGGTTGAATATCAAGAATCGTTACAACAACCTCCCTATCTAAGAGTTCCCTTTCATCCGTAATTTTAATAGCTACTTGCGGCTGAGTACAAAATGTAAAACAACATAGACATTAGTAGAGAATGGATCAATGTATAAGTAGAGTATTAAGTATAGACCAATTTTTTTTAAAATATTTTTTAATAAGTTATTTTTTAAAGGGGTCGCTCTTGGAAGGTTTGTAATAAAAAAAGTAATTTTCTATAATCTCTTTCTCAGCAAATTTGAAAATTTTCATTTATTTCTTTATCATGTACAATGACTCCACAGCTGCAACTGCAGTAATAATTGAGCAATGTGCTGAATTGGAAAGCAAAAAAGATATGAGAAGAAAGATTCAATTAGACATTGAAAACCAAACACAACAATGAAACCTTAAACAAAAATAAAAGCTATTCAAACCATAAAATCATTTTAGGTTATCTTTATCAAGGATTTATATAAATATCTTGATCAAGATTGAAATTATTGGAAATAGTTATGACTGGGAGTGCCCATTATTGGAACATAAGTGGTTATCATTATACGCATAACATGAAGATAAGCACATTCATTCCAAGAAGAAAAATGAAAGAAAGACGGAATTCATTGATGATGTCGTATGCCCACCAAGAGTCAATACACTACTAACTTTCCAATTGGAAAATATAATATAACTATAGCTTACAGTTTGAGAGATTAGCATTGACTGATAATAAGTCATGTGCAGTATAAGGCCTAAAACCAAAGTAACGACATCTGTTATGGAGATGGAGATGGAACTGATTGCATCTGACTTAATTGGTGTATGTTATGCAACGAAAACTACAGACCAAAAAGATGAGAGAGAGAGAGAGAGTAACCAAAAATTAAAAGATGATTGAAGAAATGAAATACAAATTGCATAAATACATTAATACACTCGGTAAGAAGCAAACGTGAGACACACCGGCAATTTCAATTAACTATGCAAACCAGATGTTTATTAAAACACCAGAGAATGAGGAAGTACTTAGCTGCTACTGCCCATTGATACAGATAACACTAATGACTTTCATGAGAGAGAACAGCAGGAACAACTTACTCTAACATACTTAAAGCTAAATATACTCAAATTAGAACATGCCTCACAGCTTTCTCTTTTTCAAGAACATAAAGTTGACACACAAAGTCAAAATCAGTATATTCAAAAAAGAAGAAAACAAAAAAGACAGACTTCACTGTCACCTCAAAATAAATAAAACAATGGTGACGTTGTACATCAAAAGTTAATTGGCCACAGACTTAAATTCAATTCTTAGAGAAATTAGCATTCAATGATCAAAGTACTGCCTAGTATAATGGCTGAAACCAAAGTAATGACATTAGATGAAATTGATAGCATGAACATGTGATAGCTAGAAATTGATAGCATGAACATGTGATAGCTAGCTAAATTGGTATATTGGAAACAAGTAAAACAACAGGGAAACCCAAACATCACATCCACGTAATACTAAAAAGCAGAATACTCATTCCAATAATACCAACAACCTAAAGATTCACAGTATTCTTAATTAAACTAAAAATTACATTCACTTAGCTGATGTTTTCTTCCGACAGAGCATGACCTCTATCCGATTCATAACACCATACCAGACTTTAGCTTGAAAGGTTTCTAGCTCGGCATCGGCATCGGCACCAGCACTAGTGGCCTCAAAAGTAATATAATACATTATGCCAGCAACAGGTTCACAATTTGCTTTCACAACTTTTTTTAAATGGTAATCAGAATGCTGAATAAAAAATAAACATACATATAATCAGACAATGACAATAAAAATTACAACAGAAATAAAAGTATCAAAATTAGAGCATACATTATCCTCGTTGTACTTATCAACGGCCATGTTAGTATACCGCTCGAGTTTCTCTTTAAAATCCTCTATTTTTAAGATCGGTTGGATCTGACCGGGCTCTGCAACATTTGGGAAGTACGGTACATCAAAACCCTGATCAATGAACAAATTAATAAGTAATGATTAAATTTCCAAACATTGAAATCACAAATTAACCTAGGAACCCAAAGCGGTAAAAAAAATTGTAGGTACAGAAGTTGAGGAACGAATTAGATACCTCACTTTCATGAACGATACGACAGTACTGATTCTCCTCTTCTATTGTCATTTCGCGTAAATTAAGTCTTCTAAGGTGCTCCATCCGGTCGGCGTCGGTGCCAGCGTCGGCGTCGGTTTCTGTGTCGGCGTCGGCGTCGGTGTCGGTGTCGGCGTCGGTTTCGGTGTCGGTGTCGGCACACGAGTCCTCCTCCGCTTTAGGATCCGAAACGCTGATGAGATCCTCTTTAGGATCCGAAACGCTGATGAGATCCTTCGTTTGGAAGTCGTCGGTATCCAATTTATGTTTCTTCAACAGAGGCGTCTCCGGTGATGAAACGGCCATATTCACGATCCTCTACCAAACCGAACAACCTTCTCTCTCTCAAATCCCCAGCGAACAAACTTTCACTTTTTTGTTTTTGTTTTTGTTTTTTTTATTGTTTACGTACTTATCTTTTTGTTTATTTGTTTTTTGTACGCATTTATGTACCAAAACTACCCTTCAATTTTTACAATATTATTTTCATAATAAACTTCCTACACCCTTAAACTTAGTATACCGCTCAGGTTTCTCTTTCCAATCCTCTATTCTTAAGATCGGTTGGATCTGACCGACCTCCTCACCTCCCCAACATTTGGGAAGTACGGAACTTCAAAACCTTAAGATGGAGACAAATTAAAACATGCTTGATTAACAAAACTTGAATTAAAACCCAAAAATCATAATTTTTTTTTCCTGGTTTCTCATATCTTAAAACTCATAAATCATAAAACTCAAATTAAAACTAAAAAATCATGTGACTAACCAGTTTGTCCCTTAGCTCAACTGAAGCAAGCTGATTGAATTTTAAAAAAGATACAATATGATCATCATTTTTTGTTAAAACAAGTTGATTGTATTAAAAAAATGCAACATGATTATCATAAGAATATAAGGAAAAGAATACAGAGAAGGAAAAAAATACAGAGTTAAAAATAAGAATTAAGTTAGATATCTCATATATTGTTACAAAGATTCACGAAATCTAGCAATATCTTGTCCAATAGTTAACTTTTTAGAAAGACTTAATCCTGGCCATTAATTATCTTTTGTAAAAATGAATCCTGACCAGTAGTCAACTTTTCAGAAAGACTGAATTTAATTATAATATACTCCCTCCGTTACTAAATAATCGTCCTAGTTGACCCGGCGCCCAGTTTAAGAAAAAACAATTGACTTGATTATTTATATTGGTTTAATGTGTAATTTCCTTTAAAGCTCATGTGTGTGTGGCTCATAATTAAAGCAGAGTGAAAAAGTAAGGATAGAGTGGTAAAAGCGATGTTCCAAAAAGGTAAGTTTGAAACTGGACAATTATTTAAGGACGGATTTTAGAAAGACTTAATCCTGACCAGTAGTTATGTTTTGTAAAAATGAATCCTGGCCAGTAGTTAACTTTTCAGAAAGACTGAAATTAATTATAATATATTGTATTCGTCCCAAAATAATCGTCCTAGTTGACCCGACACACAGTTTAAGAAAAAACAATTGACTTGATTATTTATATTGGTTTAATGTGTAGTTTCCTTTAAAGCCCATGTGTGTATGACCCATAATTAAAATAGAGTGAAAAAGTAATAGTAAAGTGGTAAAAGTGATGTTCTAAAAAGATAAGTTTCAAACTAGATAATTATTTAGGGACGGAGGGAGTATATATATATATATATATATATATATATATATATATATATATATATATATATATATATATATATATATATATATATATATATAACTAGTGTGTAGTTTTTAAAAAAATTCATGAGTATGTGGGCAAAAATTAAAGTAAAAGATGAAAAAGACAAGGGTAAAACGATAAAACTCATAAAAGTGATGTCCTAAAAAATGAACTTTTAGACAAAATGATTATTTTAAGACAAACAAAAAAGAAAAGCATGACAATAATTTTGGAATGTATGGAGTATTAATGTTTGTTTAGTGGAGCGTTTTAACCAAAACGCTAGCAAAAAATGCAGTGTTTTCTCTTTTAAAGTATTTCAATGTAATATTTTAAAGCGCTCCAATTTGGAATGTTTTAAAAACATGACGTGTTTACAACTACTATATTTATAAAAATAACATTTTAAAATAGTTTTTTAAACGCTTTTATAAGATAAAAAAATATGTTTTAAAATGCTGCACCAAATGAGGTCTAATTAACAATATACCCTTTAGGTATAAAAATCAAGTATATAATTATTTAAAAAGTAGTGGTGATATCAACCAATCAAATGTTTTTAAATAGTAGTTAATATTAGGGATGAGCAGAAGTTTTTCTAAACGACCGGACCATTTTAATTGGGCCAAAAATGGATCGAACTAAAACTTTGGATTGGTCCCGGATCCGAATTTTTATAGAACCGGACAATTGGGTGGGTTCACGGTTCCGTAAAACCAAAAACCAAAAACGCCTTAACCGAACTGACCAATGTTGTATTTATTATTATTATTATTATTATTATTATTATTATTATTATTATATATATATAAATTGATAAGAAGATAATAAAATGGATACAACTTACAACCTAAAAAAAAAATATATAATAATTTGATTCAATATTCAACCAAGTTTCCTTATTTGATTAAAGAGAAAATAGGAGGGAAAACCTTGTTCTTCCCTATTAATTAAGTTCATGCCTCTTTTTGTGATTCCAAACATTATTAGTTTGAAGGATTGTTACCTGTAAATTAATTAAATTAACCATAAGGGGATCGGAGAGGAAGATGACTTGCAATAAATTTCCTTACAACTTTTTTTTTCGTTTCTCTTTATTAATTTGGAACTAATGATTTTTACCTTTAGTTTATTTTCACAAGAACAACGAACCCAACAAAATGTTGTATGAAGGAAGAACATGATTTGATTATTGATCATTGTTTTTTAGAAAATTTAATTTAATTAGTTATCCTCTTGATCAAAGATACGCTTGTATTGGTCCGGTCCTGGTTCTTGTACGTCTTCAATTGGTTCTGGATCGGACCAATGTATTGGTTCTCAGACATATTGGGTTGGTCCTGGTTCTATATTTTTAAGAACCGGAATATTGGTCCGTCTGGTTCTCTGGTTTTCTAAAAGTGGACCCCAGGACCAAGCTCACCCCTAGTTAATATATAATAAATGATCAATGTAATTGTAAATTTTTTTTATAAAAATTCTTATCAAAAAACGTATTATCTATGATGTTTGGGTAAAAATAACAATTACACCACCAGTCTAACGCCCCAAAATTTAGGCCCAACTACATGGGCTCACATAATGACCATGTTACCAATAACCCCAAAGTTTTGCGAAACCCAAAAACGCAATTAATGTATTTTGCACGTAAGCATCAAATAATCAAACATAAAAACCTTAATAATTTACTTACAAACTTCAAAATACATGTCTAGCTAAAACTCTCAAATTCAAATTAATGATTACAAAATAGTAGTCCATAACATAACGAAATTTTATTCTCTTCAATTTGACCCACACGAACCGAACCAAATTTCTATTCATTACTTATATCCTGAAAGAAAATGAGTAGGAAAAGGGTGAGTGAACAAAGCCCAGTAAGTTAATATATAATCCCTCTGGTTTTTAAGGAGGAGTTGACTAGGAAGAAAATCAAACAATATATAGTGTCAAAAAAGGAAATGTCAAAATGAATTATTTTTCTGAAATCCACAAGATTAAATACTCATTTATCGAAGAACAATTACTAAGTTCACCAGAATAAATCAAATCAATATCAAATACTATGGAGAGTGTTATGATCACATAAACGGTCATTTTAGACCAAACAAAAAGTGGATCCAAGGAACCTCAAATATCAAAGTACCCTAAAGGGATCAAAAGGAAAATGGTATATCCAGATTACCCCACCATAGTTCCTATGGTGTAGTGTCGCCTTAACAGGCTAAATGGTCACTCTATGTCTTAGTGATCAAAACATAGTTTTTCAAATATAATTACGTATTCAACAAAATCAAATACAAATGATAACCGAATAAAATATCGCACATCAAGTTTAAGCAATTTTGTGAGATTCATAAAGCGATTCACCATTAAGAATAACGAAAGAACGGATATGACAGGATTCAAATTCAAATACCCACCAAAGGTAGAAACGCGTTTTCAAAGAAAGGTACATGTCAAAAAAAAAAAAAACGGAAGCCTAACAATTTGGAATAAAGAATTCAAATAACCTAAACGATGCATAATCCCTTACCTTAGCAATGCTGCAAAAATTAGCTTGGGTACAACAAATCGCTATCCGCGTTTATCCGAATCTAAATTATCATAGTACAAAATAAATTTTTGAAATTAGAGACCTTCTAGTAATTTTTAAAATTTTATACATAATTAACAATTCCTAAATATATAGTTAATTTAATTATATAGTCTATTTCTAACTTTTGTAACTTGGGGCAATATCTGAAATTATAAAAACTTATTAGTACAACCACTAAAATTAGGGGATGAATCTGTTTGCAAAGCCAAAAGTACAGGGGATGAATCTGTAAAACAGATTCATCAACCCACGAAATCACTCCCTTGTTTACTACTTTGGTTGTTGAAGTCTTTGACTTTCAAAATAAATATAATATCATTCTTATTGTCTTCCTCCTTCTACTTCAGTACACCAATCTCTTTTCTTCTTCCTTTTACTTTCTTTGTTCTTTGCTTAATCTTCTCCCACCGAAACCACTCCTTCAAATACAACCAAACACATCCACCATACTGTAAAGACCCAATTTCATTTCCTCTTTCTGTTTATGGAGTATTATCACTCCTTACTTTATTCTTATATTACAAATACCCACCAAACACAAACGATTTATGTACTCTCTTTCTTCGCCCATGTATACTGCCGATGAACCCACCATTTCAACTATTTTGCTAATTTCAACTTCATATCCAATTTAAAGGTGAGTTAAATAAAGTCCAATTACCAGATTTCAAAAAAACTACTTCACAGAAAACAACCAAATGAAAACCAACTACCAAAATTAAATTTCAAAACCGATATACATGTAGTAAGATATTTGGTCTCAATTTTTTATTTTTTATTTTTTGAAATGAAGGATGCAACAACTGAAACCCAATTTCATCATTCCTCCCTTCTTCCTTCCTCTATTTTCAAACACCACACGCACATTGAACACACACCTTCAAACAACAACACAGTACATCATCTCCTCCCTTGTTTTCCAATTTTTTTCTTTTCTTACTTTGTTGCTTATTTGTTGAGATTTGAAGACGATGTTGATCACACCTCTCTTCATGGAGGAATCAACCACCGAAAAGATCTTTTGTCGAAATCACTTAATACAGTGAACTATATTTCGAATCGTAGTTTTACAAAGGAAAGCATGTATATAAATTAACAGACTAACTGACTAATTGCAATAAAATACAAACTCTACCCTTGAACTAACAGACAATAGAACCCGCTACCCTTTAAGTTTCAGACAGGGTAAAAAAAGAAACAGAATAGAACAGTTAGCACCCTTTAACTTGTGTCCTGCTTGTAAGGCTTGCTTATATATCTCAACATCCCCCCTCAAGATGCATGTGGAAAACAGATTTTTCACTTGAAGCTTGGTCAAAAGATAACTGAACTGAGGTGAGGAAAGAGCTTTAGTAAATAGATCTGCAGGTTGTTCAAGAGTGGAGACATAGTTGGTGCACACAAGGCCCTTTTTGATCATTTCTCTTACAAGGTGACAATCAATATCTATGTTCTTTGTTCTTTCATGGAACATAGGATTGGCAGCTATATGTAAATCAGATTTGTTGTCACAATACAAAGGAATAGGGAGAGAGGGAATGATTTGGAGATCTTTCTGCAGAGAAATAAGCCATTTAATTTCACAAGCCAGTTTGCCATGCTTAAACGTATTCAGACCTAGCCGAGGATCTCTGCCGAGGGTTGGATTTCTTACACTTCCAGGATATAAGGGAGGTGCCAAGGAAAACACAAAAACCAGTAAGAGATCTCCTTGTGATGGGACAAGCAGCACAATCAGAATCACAGTAAGCCCTGAGGTTTAGAGGGTTAGTGCTTGAGAAGAATAGCCCTTGTCCAGGACTTCCTTTGATGTACTTGACTAATCTTAAAGCAGCCTGCCACTGATGATCAAGAGGGGAGGCCATAAACTGGCTGAGAACTTGAACACTATAGGCAATGTCAGGTCTAGTAATAGACAGGTATATGAGTCTACCCACAAGTCTTCTGTAGGGAGCAGGATCCTTCAAGGAGGTACTTGAGGTAGATGCCAGTCTGTGATTTTTCTCAATAGGGATAGAGGCAGGTTTGGCTTGAGTAAGACCAGTATCATGGATGATCTCCAGAGCATACTTTCTCTGATGTAGACAGATACCTGACTTATTTTTGGCAATCTCCAATCCAAGGAAGTATTTCAGGGGTCCCAGATCTTTTACAGGAAATTTGCATTGTAAGTGAGCTTTGATTTCAACAATTTGATTCTTATCAGTACCACTAATGAGTAAGCCATCTACATAAACCAAAATAGCTACAAATTTAGTCCCAATGTTATATGTGAATAAACTGTGATCATTCTGGGACTGATTGAAACCCAACTGAATAAGATTAGATGATACTTTTTCAAACCATTGTCTTGGGACTTGTTTTAAGTCATATAAAGATTTAGAAAGCTTACAGACAATGGGATGGGAAGAGGATGATGTGTTCTGAGGGATCCCTGGAGGCAGGTCCATGTAGACTTCTTCATGAAGATCTCCATGTAGAAAAGCATTAGATACATCCATCTGAGATATGTCCCAATGTTTGGCTGCAGCTATAGCAAGAAGATTCTGACAGAGGTCATCTTTGCTACAGGTGAAAAGGTCTCAAAGTAGTCATGCCCCTCAACCTGTATAAAACCCTTAGCAACAAGTCTAGCTTTATATTTGTTGATTGTACCATCAGCATTATGTTTGATTCTAAATATCCATTTGCATCCTACTGTATATAACTTGATGAGTTTATATGTTGTAAACCTTGTAAGCTCTTCTATTGTTAGGATAACCAATGAAGATACATTTTTGAGATCTAGAGGAAAACTTATCCCTATTGTGAGAAGCAGTAGAAGCATATCAGAGGCATCCTAAGGTTCTTAAGTGATTATAAGTAGGCAGGACCCCAAAGAGGACTTCAAAGGGGGTTTTAAATTTGAGAATAGAAATGGGAATCCTGCTTATGATATAGGTGGCAGCTAAGAGACAGTCACCCCATAATTTCTTGGGAAGATTGGCTTGAAATCTTAGAGCTCTAGCAAGTTCTAAGAGGTGCTTGTGTTTTCTTTCTGCCCTACCATTCTGTTGGGGAGTGTTAACACATGTACATTGGTGTAAAAGGCCCTGAGTTAAGAGAAGAGTGCCAACACCATCATTAAGGAATTCAGTGCCATTATCAGTTCTGATATGCTTAACACTAGTTTTAAATTAATTTTTCACTAGATTAAAGAAGAACTCAAGAATTTTGCAGACTTGAGTTTTGCTTTTTAATAGAAAAGTCCAGGTAGCCCTAGAGCAATCATCTACTATGGTAAGAAAAGAGTTACAACCATCATAGGTATTTTTCTTATAAGGCCCCCAAACATTACAATGTATTAATTCAAAAAGATTGGTACTGTGGGACCACTTAAAGAAAAAGATTGTCTTGTTTGTCTAGCAAAATGGCAAACATCACAACAGACATGAGGCATAGAATTGTAATTAAGATCAAGAGATTTAATATGCTTTATTGACTGAAGAGGAGCATGTCCAAGTCTGGTGTGCCAAAGATACAATTTGTTAATAGGATCTGTAAGTGCAAACAAATTGCTAAATTTACAGTGATTTGCTTTGGTTTGAAGAAGTTTGTACAGACCACCTGCATAACTACCAATCCTCTTGGTTCTCTGTTGAGTTTGGTCCTGGAGAAGACAAGAAGTAGGAGAAAAGATGTGATGCATACCACTATCAGTGACAAATTTACTCCCAGAAATTAGGTTAAATTGAAATTCAGGAGCATAGTAAACATTTTTGAGTACAATGTCATCAGACAGACAAATGGTTCCTTTATGTGTTATATGTGAGGCTTTTCCATTTGGTAGATGTATTGATGTGCTAACAGGTATAGGGTTAATCAAATAATCAAAGTTGATGGTAATGTGGTCACTTGCTCCAGTGTCAATAATCCAGTCAGAACAGATAGTCTTGGTGCTGTTAAGGCAAAAAAGTTTGTGAGTAGAGTTGATACCTGACAAATGTTCTTTAGGAATGTCTAGAATGGCAGTTGCAAAGCTCACATTCTTGGCATTATTGATCATAGTCATAAGTTATTGAATTTGACCAGGAGTGAAGTGACTTGAGTTGTTGGTGTTGTCATTCTTTTCTTTTGTCCCAACAGTCTTAAAGGAATCTTGAGTAGAGGCAGAGTTGACAGTAGAGTTGCTTCAAAGTTTCCCTTTGTTCTTGGGCATTTTTGACAGGTCAGGTTTAGTACCAAAGAGGGGGTGCCATTCAGGGTAACCTTGAATGAAGAAGCACTTTTCTTTGGTGTGAGAGTCACCATGGCAAAATTCACAAAAGAACTTGCCTCTAGATGTAGAAGATTGAGACCTCCGTTTGTTTCCTTTTGTTGAACCCGCCGCCGCCAGATTGTTGTTGATTTTTCCCATTAGGCGTAAGAGACATCACCAAAATTAGTGGCATTAGTTTGTTGTCTTTGGCCTTCTTCTTGGACAAGCATGGAGACAGCCTTAGCCACAAAGGGAAGGGGTTGCATCCTAAGGATTTGCCCTCGGACATCAGTATAGTTATCAGATAGTCCCATGAGAATTTGGGTTAGTTTAGTAACATGTTCATATTCTTCATGGGCAACATTAGCACCACAGATACAATTGCATATACACCTAGGCATTTGAAGAAGATTAGTAAGTTCATCCCAAAGCCCTCTGAATCTGGTAAAATAAGCATCAATACTGAGATTTCTTTGAGTGCACAACATAATGTTTTTCTGAACTTGGAAGATCATAGGGGCATCATTTTGAGTAAATCTTGTATTAATGTCATCCCAGATCTCTTGAGCAGTGGAAAAATAAACTACACTCTGACGGATTTCTATATTGACTGAGTTAAGTAGCCAAGAGACTACCATGCTATTGTATCTGTCCCAGACACTCACATATTTTGAAGGAGAGACAGGTCTCTTGTTCAGGCCAGTTACCATGCCAAGTTTGTTCTTGGCAGATAAGGCAGTTGTGATAGAAAATTTTCACTGATTGAAGTTGGAGTCTAAGAGGATTTCAGACACAAGATTGATCCCTGGATGATCGTTTGGGTGAAGGCATAAAGGATGACCAGACGTTAATTGAAGGGAAATTTCAGGAAGATCATAATCATCAATGACATCATTGGTGATTGTGGGGTTTTTATCTTTCTGATGATCAGTGGGGTTTGGAGGAATCAACCACACGAAAAAGATCTTTAATCAAAATCACTTCTTAATCTGTGAACTATATTTCTGGAATCAGAGTTTTACAATGGAAAGCATGTATATAAACTAACAGACTAACCGACTAATTGCAATAAAATACAAACGCTACCCTTGAACTAACAGACAATAGAACCCGCTACCCTTTAAGTTTCAGACATGGCAGAAAAAGAAACAGAATAGAACAGTTAGCCCCCTTTAACTTGTGTCCTGCCCCTTTAACTTGTGTCCTTCTTGTAAAGCCTGCTTATATATCTCAACATTATTCAATCCTTATCTTTATTTGACCAAATTCCCAAAGGAGTTCAATATATATATCGACACAACGAAAGTCGAAACAAAGCATTCGGATTCGGAAGGGAACTTACCTAGATCAAACTCTGCGTCACAACCGATGGGCTTTCTTTCTTCTGCCACCGGCTCCCTGTGGTTCATCTTCTCTGAAAAATCTTTTCTCAGAAATTGAAATCCCGAATTCTATCGGGACGGGATCGGGGTGAGGGGTATGAGGACAGGTCCTGTCCCGATTCCACCCCTAACAGAGACAAGTAACAATTAAGTAATTAAATTGGTAAAAGAAACTGTTAAACTAAGGAGGATTTTAATTTCATTAAAACTAATTTAATAAACTAAATTAACTAAATAACACTCTAATTAATTAACATCAGTAGATTATCAGAAAATATCGAGAGCAATAATTCAAACCACGAAGATCATATTATGGAGGAGATCTAGCAATTAGGATTCATTTGTATATACTCTTATTTTCATGCAATAAAGTATCAATCAATTGTCTATGGTTCGTTCACTAATGTAAAGATTGAGACGCATGGCTCACGATTTGCAATCTTAGTATCTTCAATTAAATATGCATTCTTGGTCCGTCCACATAACAATTAAAGATCCATTAAGAACACTAAAAACATAAGAACCTAAATCTTACCTTAGCAAGGTCATGAATCAACAAGATTTACTTATCACAAAGGTGGGCAAACATATGACATATGCATATTGGTCATGCAGTTATTCATACCCCAATGTCGTCGCAGATACCTTTTTCACGTTTAAGCTTCTAAAGAAAACACAATAATAGGCTTTCTGATAAACAAAACTTTTGATTGAATAGAATTAATGATTAGAGCATAAGATTCTATACAAGTTACCTCTAATTTCTAGATTGATGAGTTTAGCTCATCACAATCAATGGAACAAACATATGAATTGATGGAAACATGGATTGATCTTTAAAACTCTTCTTTGAAACTCTGAATATTGTTTTTCAGCCTAAAGGGGGGCTGAATTTCAGATCCTTAACCTAAACTACTAGGGTTACAGGGTAAGACCTTCGGTCATAATTTATAATTAGCCTTCGTAGAAACCGGCACAACACGGTCGCCTTGTAAGAGCTAATGTGACCGCGTCCGACTCTTACGCGCCAGCCTTATGAAGAGACATGACTGCCTTCTAGCTCTTTATAGAATGTTGAGGTGCTTCCAAATGCGCATCCGCCTTGCATCTTTTTCAAATTTTGGCCTTTAGTTCTTCCAAAATTTGCACTTTAGTCCTCTAGGTCCTCAATTGATTGAAAAAGGCCTCAAACTCTGCAATTCTTCTCAACCTAACCCTAAACATACAATAAGACTAGAAACTCATATTAGTGTTAAAAACTCATGGAATAACTATTTCTAAGTCATATAAGTACTCCATAGATGCGTATAAAACACATCTATCACCCCCCCCCCCACATATCACAATGAATTAAAGCAAATAGAGTATGAGAGGTATTAATAGGAAATGATTGTTTTATTTGTCTAGAAAACTGGCATACATCACAAGGAGAAAAGGAAGTATTGGCATCAACAATACAGACTTTCAAGTGTTTTAATGAAGAAAGAGGCACATGACCTAATCTTAAAGTGGTTCAAATATTTATATATCATGGTTCACATATAAAGTGGTACAAATGAAATTTGAAGAATATGTTTTGCACCATGATATATAAACCTATGCACCACAATTCAAAGGTTTGTCATCTGTTACACTCACCTCTTCCTCATTAAGGATATCGCAACCATCTTGCCCCCAAAATGTCCTTTTCCGATTAAAAAAAAAAACCAAGGTACTGGAACGAATTAAAACTTCAAAAGGTAGATCTACCCGTAATTTTTTCTAGTTAATAATATCAGCTGCAACATCCAATGCTCACGCAGGCCCTTTCATCACCAACATTACAAGCTAGCTAGAACTAGACCAAACCCACATCCTATCTTTATAAATGCATAAACCATTGTAATCTCACATAGACCTAAATTGCAATGGCTTCCTTCAGACCCATCAGATCCACTTTCTTATGGTACCCTTACTGTCCCCAGGCCACATTATCCCCATGATAGACATGGATAAATTGGTAGCCCAACGAGGTGTGATAGTGACCACAATCACAACACCCGTCAATGCCCAGAGACTCGGGGCAAGCTTAGACATTGCATACCAATTAGGACAGCCCAACCGTTTCCCCTAACTCCAATTTCAATCCGTTGAGGACGGCTAGTCGGAGGGGTGTGAATGCCTATACGCTCTCCCTAGCTTTTAGATTTAGCCACGAATTTTGGTGCTGCAAATGATTTGCTGCAAAACCAACTTGAACAGTGTTTTCAAGATCTCGATCCTAGTCCGAGCTGCATAGTATCGGACAAGTATGTCCCGTGGATAGCTGACACTGCAAAGTAATTTCAAGTTCCAAGGATTATTTGATGGAATGAGATGTTTCACTCAATTATGTACTCACAATTTGTGTATCTCCAAGGTGTATGAGTCTGCCCGAATCACAGCCATTTGTTGTGCCAGGTCTACCTGATCACATTAAACTGAGGAGAGACCAGCTGCCACAAACATTCAATCTAGGTAGGCTGAATTTAAGTGATCGACGTGAACAAATAAGAGAAACTGAATTAGGGGCTTACGGAGTGATGATTAATAGTTTTGAGGAGTTGGAGCAAAAATACGTCAACGAGTATAAAAAGTTGAGAATGGATAAAGTTTGGTCCATAGGGCCATTGTCATTGTGCAATAAGGATGAATCTGAGAAAGCTCAAAGGGGAAACGGGGCCTCAATTGACGAGCAAGAGTGCTTGAAATGGCTTGATGCTAGGGAACGAGGCTCCGTGGTCTATGCATGTCTAGGAAGCCAAAGTCATGTTGAGCCTGCACAACTCATAGAGCTTGGTTTAGGTCTTGCAGCATCGACGTATCCATTTATTTGGGTAGCTAGAACAGGGGATAAAACAAAACAGCTAGAAAACTAGATCGGCAAAGGGGGGTTTGAGAAAAGAACCAATGATAGAGGCCTAGTGATTCAAGGTTGGGCCCCGCAAGTGCTTATCTTATCGCACCCTGCAATCGAAGCGTTATTGACGCACTATCGTTGGAATTCAGCTCTGGAACGGGTATGTGCTAGTGTTCCTATGATAACTTGGCCTCAGTTTGCTGAGCAGTTCTTTAACGAGAAGCTAGCAGTGCAATTATTAGAGATTGGGGTCAGTGTTGGGGCTAAAGTTGTTGTGCATTGGGGTGAGGAACAAAACAGTGATGTGAAAGTGAATAGTGAAAAATTGAAGAAGGCTATATGAAAGGTAATGAGTGGAGGAAAAGAAGGAGAGCAAAAGAACTTAGGGCCATCGCAAATAAAGTAATTGAAGGGGGAGGATCTTCCCACCTCAATTTGACACTGCTAATCCTAGATATCTTCAATCTGGCAAGTAATAAGAACTTTAGCTAACAGACGTATTGTTAGGCCAATCAATTGGGCAGGATATGCTTTTCTTGTGCTCTATTGATGTGAAAAGAAGATAATCTTGCATTAGCATAATGGTTTCCCCTCTAGACGTTCTTATTGAAAGTTATCTGGATTTCTCGACGAAGCAGATTCTCTGTTATTACTTTTCATGATGTTTTTATTCATTTATCTGACTTCGCAGCGCTAATGTATAGAATTATCTTTTTGGAAACAATTCCAACCTAATGACGTCTACACCCACAAACTATGTTAAGTTTTAGCTGAATTTTGGTATAAAGAATCACCACTGTCTTGAAGGTCTTGGTTTTCTTCTTGACTGGGATATTACATAGCATTACTCTTAGTTGGTGTTTGAAATTAAGTTGTCCCATTTCTAGTGTAGATGATTAGGAATTTCTGCGGCAAAGGCCTAGATAGATCCTTGTAAATGGTAATCAGAATGCTGAACAAAAAATAAACATACATATAATCAGACAACGACAATAAAAATTACAACAGAAATAAAAGTATCAAAATTAGAGCATACATTATCCTCGTTGTACTTATCAACGGCCATGTTAGTATACCGCTCGAGTTTCTCTTTACAATCCTCTATTCTTAAGATCGGTTGGATCTGACCGGGCTCAGATACATTTGGGAAGTACGGAACATCAAAACCCTAATCAATGAACAAATTAATAAGTCATGATTAAATTTCCAAACATTGAAATCACAAAAAAATTGTACGTACATAATTTGAGGAACGAATTAGATACCTCACTTTCATGAACCATATCACAGTACTGATTCTCCTCTTCTATTGTCATGTCGCGGAAGTTATCAAGTCTTCTAAGGAGCTCCATCTGTTTGGGGTCGATGTCGGTGTCGGCAGACGAGTCCTCCTCCGCTTTAGGATCCGAAACGCTGATGAGATCCTTCGTTTGGCAGTCGTCGGTATCCAATTTCTGTTTCTTCAACAGAGGCGTCTCCGGTGATGAAACGGCCATATTCACGATCCTCTACCAAACCGAACAACCTTCTCTCTCTCAAATCCCCAGCAACAAACTTTCACTTTTTTGTTTTTGTTTTTGTTTATTTGTTTTTTGTACGTATTTATGTATCAAAACTACCCTTCAATTTTTACAATATTATTTTCGTAATAAATTTGCGTTTACTTTTTAAATTAAGGGTTTAATTTTGATACAACGGTGAGTAAAACTTACTACACCCTTCAAACTTAGTATACCGCTTGAGTTTCTCTTTCCAATTTTTACAACATTTGGGAAGTACGGAACATCAAAACCCTAAGATGAAGACAAATTAAAACATTCTTGATTTACAAAACTCGAATTAAAACCCAAAATCATGTTTTTTTTTTTTTTTTTTTTTGGTTTCTTAGATCTCAAAACCCACAAATCATAAAACCTAAATTAAAACTAAAAAAATCATGTGACTAACCAGTTTGTTCCTTATCTCAACTGAAGCAAGCTGATTGAATTTTTTTTTAAATGCAATATAATCATCATTTTTCGTTAAAGCAAGTTGATTGTATTAAAAAAAATGCAACATGAACATCATAAGAATATAAGGAAAAAATACAGAGAAAGAAAAAGATACAGAGTTAAAAAATAAGAATTAGGTTAGATATCTCTTATATTGTTATCGAGATTTACGAAATCTAGCAATATCTTGATCAATAGTTAACTTTTTAGAAATACTTAATCCTGGCCAGTAGTTATATCTTGTAAAAATGAATCCTGACCAGTAGTTAACTTTTTAGAAAGACTGAGCTTAATTATTATATACTAGATTTTGTGCCTGTGCCTATGGCACGACGTCAGTATAGGACGACGTCAGTATGAGATGGTATCAGTATTCAAAATAACCAATTTAAAATGAACACCTCTCGGCAATCAATTAAATCAATATGATTATCCAACAGTGGGAAAAAAATTAAAAGTTAATTTTGTAATTTTCTTTAGGGGACAATCAGCCTTGCCCTTAAGAGAAACGTTATATAATGAAGAGAGAAATTATACAAAGAATATAAGGAAAATGATACAGAGAAGGAAAATGATACAGAGTAAAGGAAAGTAAATGTAAGAATTAAGTTAGATATCTCCTATATTATTGCCGGGATTTACAAAATCTTGCAATATATTGGCTAATAGTTAACTTTTTAGAAAGACTTAATCCTGGCCAGTAGTTATGTTTTGTAAAAATGAATCCTGACCAGTAGTTAACTTTTCGAAAAGACTGAGCTTAATTATTATATAGACTAGTACTCTTGCCCGTGCCGATGGCACGGTGCCAGTTTGGTAATTTATCAATAAATGAAGCAGATACTGTGGAAATAAACTACGAAAAATATTATTTTCTTTAAAAAAATTGACTTTCAAACGGGGCCTCTTTGCCCGGAATGGATGAATTAATTAATAGTTTGTATACGAAATTGTGGGCCTGATAAAAATTAAATTAATTAAGTTAATTACGATAACAGTTAAAAAGAAAAAAAACAAATATTTCAAATTACAAAACTTACGAATTTTTTAAATTTGTATACGAAATTACGGGTTGGAAAAAAATAAAAAATAAAAAAAAATACAAATATTTTTAATTGTTAATTATGATAACAATTAAAAATTAAAAAAAATACAAATACAAATTTTCGCAACCATAAAACTATAAAACCGTAATATCTAAGTAAAACGAAAATGTAAAATAATAACTGTAAACCGTCTTGTAAACTTGGTAAACCTTTTTGTAACTGTAAACTGTCTTTATCTTTTGTCAATTATAAGCGGATGGGTCAGATAATTGATTCCACGATTCGAGGGGATTTTGGAGAAAGCAGTAGGGAATTATGTAATCGTAGAGGAGAGGGGGCCTTGAGAGGGATAAGGGTTGTGCGGTGAATAAATTACAGTCGTTTGATATAAGTAAAAATAATCGATCTCAGCCGCTCTTTATCTCACTGAGCTCTATTGTATAGTAGACTAGTACTCTTGCCCGTGCCGATGGCACGGCGCTGGTTTGAGAATTTATCAATAAATAACGGTTCCAGTATGAGCGTGATTAATGTATGAACTGAACATGATAAAAATAAATTAATAAATGCATATTTCCTTTTATATACGAGCCAGAATACAAAATATCTTTTGATGCCACTGGGACGAATTTGACTATGTCCAAAATGGGTAACGTCTTCATATTAAATTAGGTCTGGTAATTACAATCCAAAACCTACTAACTCACCTAACGCAGTCTGAAAATTACCCGATTTAACCCGAACCGTTACGTTTTTTGGCAAAATAAATTAACGGGTCGATTTGAGTCGGGTTAAACTGTGTCGAACCCGTTATCCATTTTGACCCGTTATTTTTTTGCTATATAAATATAAGTTTTTTTATGAAAAATTACGGATCGACCCGTTCTGACCCATTTCAACTCGTTTAATTCATGCTTCTCTCATTTTTATTTTTATATTTATATAAAGCTTCAATAATAAAATGACACTTTTATACCTTAATTTTTTAAATAATTTTTTTAAAATCAAACATCTTAAAATGAATTTAAAATGTTATTTTTAAATAAACATTTACTTCCATAGACATACTTTTCCTTGGTTCCTTTAATAATCTTGAAGGGTCCCGGCCTATGCCGGCCTGGGACCCACAATGCCGAGCAAGGCCCAATTCTTCTCATGAGTCCTCCAATCACTCCGTGCCGAGCTGAGATCCATAAGGCCGAGCAAGGCCCATATCTTCTCATGAGTTCTCCAATCACTCCACGCTGAGCTAGCATCCAGGAGGCCGAGCAAGACTCAATCCTTCTCATGAGTCCTCCAATCACTCCGTGCCGAGCTAGCGTCCAGAAGGCCGAACTAGGCTGAAAGAGGATCAGGTGCTGCCTTGACGAAGTGCCTGGACTCGACGGCGCTCTTCCCAATGCGGCACACACCCCGATAAAGTCATTTCACTGTAGTTCTGCCTCACAAACTGATCATACGACAAAAGTATTGTTGCAGTCATGCTACCTGCTCCCTGACGGACGCCCAACTCCCTGAATGACTCATCTAATTCCATGTCGCGCAAATGATGAAGGCCCGCCCAGCTCTGCTAATGAAAAGAAGCCACCTATGCTTCACGGACAAAGATGCACCGCTCCAATTGGGTGTAAAAAGAAAGCGAAGGCTACTGGAAGATCATTTGAGAAAAAAAGCTAATAACTTGAGTATTAGAGAATCCTCTTCCTAGTGTCTCCCAATATCCCGGAAACCAACAGCCTAGAAAAACATATGTTTTCTTCATCTTCTGAAAGAAGCTTGAATTCCTTAGTTCAGTTCAGTTCAGTAATAGTTGTGTTAACCATTGTAACCCAGGTGTTAGAGAGGGTTTATTAATGTATAAAACTCTGATCAACCAGGTATCCTATTGCATGTATCATTTCCCACCATATTTTGTTCTCATCTCAGCATAAGACAAGATCACCGATTTTGCGTGATCAGTTTGGTTCCGTTGCCGGGAAACGAAACGATTGCTCTCATACACAGTTTTCAGTTCCTTTTCCACCATCTCTTTAGCACCCTCCTACAAACAACTCTTTCTACTTAATTCACTTTCCAGAAACACAACTCATACAGACAACTGAAACATGGTGAAATCCAAGAAGTAGAATTCCAAAAACATAACCCCGCCAAGGCCCACTCTACCGGAAGAGCCGGCAAGACGGAACGAGGGAAAGGGTGACTGAATCTCGCGCCCGCAGGCGTGAGCCGCTTGCCCCTGCTATTCGAACCGGCCCGCCAAGGCTCAAAGAAGGCCAAGGCCGGCCCAAATAATGGCAAGGGAAAAAACAAGGCAATCCCTGGTAGTGATCACGAAGAGGGCCACTCTTTGGGCCCGGAAGCATCTGATACTCGCCCGGGAGCCAAGCGACCCCACGGAGATCCAAAAATCACCAGAGACCCAGGAGAATTGGGTGGCGAATATTTGTATTGGGAAAACCAGCGAAACCTGCTCATGAGAATCCAAGAAGCTGAGGCCCGCATGCACGAATCGACCGGCAGAGCGCCGCCGCCCAAAAATCGCCCCTACCATTTACGCAGACAAAGACGCCGGCCACTGCCTCGGTATGGCAGAGATTGGGGGAGGCCGACTTGCCCAGGCCGGCGGTCAAACCCACATCACATATAACGGAAAGGCTGGGCCTGAAAGTCCGAACTAACGCTCCAAGATCAAATATACATGCACGATTACAATTTCCTGCCGAGGAAGCAGAGCAGCCCGCACACAGCGAGGAAGGAGAGTCATTGCCGCGGGCCTCAACTAATCAAGCGTGCACACGGGCCCCACGCCCGTCCCAGCCAACGACGAAGATCCCCAGGATCGAGGAGCCCCGCACGTCAGCCCAGGCAGTTGCGACGCCATCTCCCGCCGTAGGTTCGGCCCCCACCGATAAGCCCATAACTGAGGCCGAGATACGGGCATGGATGGAGAAAGTGGAGGCCAGACAAAGCAGTGGGGGGCTATCAAAGACGGTGAAGATTGGAGGGCCATTTGTGAAGCGGATTCGAGATGTGGTCGTCCCCTCAAAGGTTAAAATACCGCAATTCGATGACTACGACGGCACCACAACTGCTCTCGACCACATAACCGGCTTCGAGCTTAAAATGACAATCGCCACTAAGCTCGACGATATATGGTGCCTCGTTTTCGCCGGTACCCTCAAAAAGCAAGCCCAACAATGGTATAATGGGCTTCCATCTGAATCAATATTGTGCTGGGAGGATTTCAGGGCTGCCTTCTTGAACAAATTCGCCTCGGCCGGGGCCTTGCCTAAGAGTGAGACTGACTTGTGCAGTGTCAAGCAAGAGCCGGGGGAGTCGGTATTGTCTTATATGGCCAGGTTCAAGGAAACGCTGGCTCAAATCCCCGATATTCCAGATGCTTCTGTCCGAATGTGCTTTGGAGCTGGACTCCAGAGGGGAAGCTGCGGATCCGAGCTACTAATGAGACCTCGGAGTACGATCGGAGAGATGTTCCTCGCCGCCCAGAGAATGGCCTTGTTGGACGGCGAGCAACCGACTACTGCCGCTTCCTCCGTCCGAGCATCACTAGGGCGATCAACTCCGCCGAACAAGCAGCAACCGGAGGCAAATCACACCAAGGAAAGGGGAAATCCAGGTCGGCAAAGACCCAACCCGAGGCAAAAAAGGAGGAACCCCGTAGCAGCTTTTTTGGGGAAGGAATAAGTGTGAGGCGAGACTATGCTCCAGAGGAATTCTCCCCACTCAATGCACCGATAACACACGTGATGAATGTCCTGCTCGCCGAAAATAAGATATAGCCTCCAAACCCAATGCGGGCCCCAATTGAGCAACGGAATCCCAGAAAGAGATGCGCCTTCCACAATGACGTAGGTCATTGGACGGAGGAATGCATCCAGCTAAAGAGAGCAATACAGCGAATCATCAATGAAGGGGACAAGAGGTTCGAAAGAAGAGAGCCAAACCACCGGGCCCCAGCCCAGAGACCCCTTGAAGGTAGCAGCACGCAGGACAAGCGACCTGTTATCAACACTATCCGCCCAGAGACCCCGAGCATTACCCAATTGAAAAACACAATCAACAGCCTCACCTACTCTGTCGAGACCATGTTGGACAGTGTAATTGAGCGCGAAATCATTTTCCACGACGCCGAGCTGGCAATAGGTGCTGTGGGCGCACTGTATTACTTTCAAAGATCGTACCTACAAATTTACGATCTTAGTAATCTATAATACAATACAGTTCATAGTCCCACATGTGTAATTGACTAAAGCTATTTAATGGCTGAGATTGATTCCTTTACCAAGATCATACGGTCATTATCACTCGCCGAGTTCACATGTGTAAATGGCGGTTTAGCAACTACCCCTTCTCTCTCTTCAACTCCCTCAATTATTCCCGGTTGGTGGTTGCTAATCCTTCCTCTACCAAACTCACGTCCCTTTTCTTTTCTATATTTTAATTAATTAATCACTTTTATGCATAAAATATAATTAAATTAATATGTCTGAATCTTTCATCGACCATCTCATACTGACATCATCTTAGAAATGTTGTGTATAAAGAATTTTTTTAGAGTCTATAATGATTAGTGATATATTTATGTGTAATTGTTAACAAACCAATTATTCTTATTTTATCTTTAAAATTTTTTTTTATCCTTTTTATTTTATTTATATACGATTTAATTAGCGTGCGTTAAAAAACTAGTTGGTGTTAACTGTTAAGTCAGTATATGACTTGGTCAATTTTAATTTGTTGTTCTACTAAATAAAGTCATCTTTTAGGACACTTAAATTAGTTTTGTTTAAAAATTAACTGACCACGTCTTCAGGAGATGATAACGTGGTAGCTTTGATATTTTAACACTTCTCCGTTTTGTAAGGCTTATAAAAGCCACAGTTTCCTTTTTGAAGTTATAATCATGCACAGGCTTTTGAGCATTGTTTGTGATATTTTTAGTCTCAACAAGTGGTATCAAGTGGTATCAGAGCTCCAACATCGGGGCCTGATCGTGAGTGTGAGTGTGAGACTGTGAGGGGAAAACACGAGAGAAAATAGTGAAATTAAGTGTGAAGCAATGGCAAGCGAAAAAGGCAGCCGAGCATTTCAAAGTTTGATGACGATTATGATCATTGGGCGATGCTCATGGAAAACCTGTTGCGTTCAAAGCAAAAGGAGTGGTGGCACTTGGCTGAGACATGGATCAACGAACAAGGACGAGTGGAAGCACTCAACGATGCACAACGAACAGCACTATCAGATTTACGATTGAAGGATCTCAAGGTTAAGAATTATTTGTTCGCATCCATAGAGAAGTCTATTCTGAAGAGCGTCTTGGACTGTTCTTACAACTAAATCGCTTACAAAGGGACTTGGAAGTATTGGAGATGCCTCACAACTTTCTCTTTTTCAAGAACATAAAGTTGACACACAAAGTCAAAATCAGTATATTAAAAAAAGAAGAAAACAAAAAAGATGGACTTCACTGTCACCACAAAATAAATAAAACAATGGTGACGCTGTACATCAAAAGTTAATTGGCCACAGACTTTCTATCTGGAAAATGTTATACAAGAGAAATTCAACTCTATAGCTTATAGAGCAAAACTTAAATTCTTAGAGAAATTAGCATTCACTGATAAAAGTACTGCCTAGTATAATGGCTGAAACCAAAGTAATGACATTGGATGAAATTGATAGCATGAACATGTGATAGCTAGCTAAATTGGTATATTGGAAACAAGTAAAACAACAGGGAAACCCAACACATAATATGTATTAACCATTACTTATAAGCAGCAACACAAACATCACATCCACATAATACTAAAAAGCAGAATACTCATTCCAATAATACCAACAACCTAAAGATTCATAGTATTCTTAATAAAACTAAAAATTACATTCACTTAGCTGATGTTTTCTTCCGACAGAGCATGACCTCTATCCGATTCATAACACCATACCAGACTTTAGCTTGAAAGGTTTCTAGCTCGGCATCGGCACCAGCACCACCACTAGTGGCCTCAAAAGTAATATAATACATTAAGCCGGCGACAGGTTCACAATTTGCTTTCACAACTTTTTTTAAATGGTAATCAGAATGCTGAATAAAAAATAAACATACATATAATCAGACAACGACAATAAAAATTACAACAGAAATAAAAGTATCAAAATTAGAGCATACATTATCCGCGTTGTACTTATCAACGGCCATGTTAGTATACCGCTCGAGTTTCTCTTTACAATCCTCTATTCTTAAGATCGGTTGGATCTGACCGGGCTCAGATACATTTGGGAAGTACGGAACATCAAAACCCTAATCAATGAACAAATTAATAAGTAATGATTAAATTTCCAAACATTGAAATCACAAAAAAATTGTACGTACATAATTTGAGGAACGAATTAGATACCTCGCTTTCATGAACCATATCACAGTACTGATTCTCCTCTTCTATTGTCATGTCGCGGAAGTTATCAAGTCTTCTAAGGAGCTCCATCCGTTTGGGGTCGATGTCGGTGTCGGTGTCGGTGTCTGTGTCTGTGTCGGCGTCAGCGTCGGCGTCGGTGTCGGTGTCGGTGTCGGCACACGAGTCCTCCTCCGCTTTAGGATCCGAAACGCTGATGAGATCCTTCGTTTGGCAGTCGTCGGTATCCAATTTCTGTTTCTTCAACAGAGGCGTCTCCGGTGATGAAACGGCCATATTCACGATCCTCTACCAAACCGAACAACCTTCTCTCTCTCAAATCCCCAGCAACACTTTCACTTTTTTGTTTTTGTTTATTTGTTTTTTGTACGTATTTATGTATCAAAACTACCCTTCAATATTTACAATATTATTTTCGTAATAAATTTGCGTTTCCTTTTTAAATTATGGGTTTAATTTTGATACAATGGTGAGTAAAACTTACTACACCCTTCAAACTTAGTATACCGCTCGAGTTTCTCTTTCCAATTTTTACAACATTTGGGAAGTACGGAGCATCAAAACCCTAAGAGGAAGATAAATTAAAACATGCTCGATTTACAAAACTTGACTTAAAACCCAAAAATCATTCTTCCTCCATTCCTAAATTATCGTCTTTTTTTTTTTCGTCCGTCCCAAAATAATTATCCACTTTGAAACTTACATTTCTAGAACATCACTTTTACCACTTTACCTTACTTTTTTACCATACTTTAATTATGGGACACATACACATGGGCTTTAAAGGGAACTACACATTAAACCAATATTAATAATCCAATCAAATAAGTTTTTTTAAACGGTGCGCCGGGTCAACCAGGACAATAAATTAGGAACGGAGGGAGTATCACTTTTTTTTTTGTTTCTTAGATCTCAAAACCCAAATCATAAAACCCAAATTAAAACTAAAAAATCATGTGACTAACCAGTTTGTCCCTTAGCTCAACTGAAGCAAGCTGATTGAATTTTTAAAACAAAATGCAATATGATCATCATTTTTCGTTAAAGCAAGTTGATTGTATTAAAAAAAAATTCAACATGATCATCATAAGAATATAAGGAAAAAAATACAGAGGAAGAAAAAGATACAGAGTTAAAAATAAGAATTAAGTTAGATATCTTTTATATTGTTATCGAGATTAACGAAATCTAGCAATATCTTGACCAATAGTTAACTTTTTAGAAAGACTTAATCCTGGCTAGTAGTTATGTTTTGTAAAACTGAATCCTGACCAGTAATTAACTTTTTAGAAAGACTGAACTTTTATATATATATATTGATACATTGTGTAGTTTCCTTTAAAATTCATAAGTATGAGCAAAAATTAAAGTAAAAGATGAAAAGATATGGGTAAAACGATAAAACTCATAAAAGTAATGTCCTAGAAATGAACTTTCAGACAAAATAATTATTTTAGGACAAACAAAAAATGAAAGCATGACAATAATTTTGGAATGTATGGAGTATTAATGTTTGTTTGTTGGAGTGTTTTAACCAAAACGCTAGCAAAAAATGCAATGTTTTCTCTTTTAAAGTATTTCAATGTAACATTTTAAAGCACTCAAATTTGGAACGTTTTAAAAATATGATATGTTTACAACTACTATATTTATAAAAAAATGTTTTAAAATAGTTTCTTAAACGCGTTTATAAGATAAAAAAAACTATGTTTTGAAACGCTGCACCAAACGAGGTCTAATTAACACTATATCCTTTAGGTATAAAAATCAAGTATATATTTATTTAAAAGGTAGAGATGATATCAACCAATCAAATGTTTTTAAATAAAATATTAGTCATTTCAAATTCAAAAGTTGAAATCTATGTCCATAAAATTTAGTGTGTAGTTAATATATAATAAATGATCAATGTAATTGTAAATTTTTAAAAAATCTTATCAAAAAACGTATTATCTATAATGTTTGGGTAAAAATAACAATTACACCACTAGTGTAACGCCCCAAAATTTCGGCCCAACTACATGGGATCACATAATGACCATGTTACCAATAACCCCAAAGTTTTACTAAACCCAAAAACGCAATTAACGTATTTTGCACGTAAGCATCAAATAACCAAACATAAAAACCTTAATAATTTACTTACAAACTTCAAAATACATGTCTAGCTAAATCTCTCAAATTCAAATTAACGATTATAAAATAGTATTCCATAACATAACGAAATTTTATTCTCTTCAATTGAACCCACACGAACCGAACCAAATTTCTATTCATTACTTATATCCTGAAAGAAAAGAAGTAGGAAAAGGGTGAGCGAACAAAGCCCAGTAAGTCCATATACAACCCCTCCGGTTTTTAAGGAGGAGTTGACTAGGAAGAAAGTCATACAATATATAGTGTCAAAAATGGAAATGTCAAAATAAATTATTTTTCTGAAATCCACAAGATTAAATACTCATTTATCGAAGAATAATTACTAAGTTCACCAAAATAAATCAAATCAATATCAAATACTACGGAGGGTGTTATGATCACATAACAGTCATTTTAGACCAAACAAAAAGTGGCTTCAAGGAACCTCAAATATCAAAGTACCCTAAAGGGATCAAAAGCAAAATGGTATATCCGGATTACCCCACCATAGTTCTTATGGTGTAGTGTCGCCTTAACAGGCTAAATGGTCACTCTATGTCTTAGTGATCAAAACATAGTTTTTCAAAAATAATTATGTATTCAACAAAATCAAATACAAATGATAACCGAATAAAATATCACACATCAAGTTTAAGCAATTTTGTGAGATTCATAAAGCGATTCACCATTAAGAATAACGAAAGAATGGATATGACGGGATTCAAATTCAAATACCGACCAAAGGTAGGCACGCGTTTTCAAAGAAAGGTACATGTCAAAAAAAAAAAAACTGAAGCCTAACAATTTGGAATAAAGAATTCACATAACCTAAACGATGCATAATCTCTTACCTTAGCAATGCTGCAAAAATTAGCTTGGGTACAACAAACTGCTACCCGCTTTATCCGAATCTAAATTATCATAGTACAAAATAAAATTTTGAAATTAGGGACTTTCTAGTAACTTTTAAAATTTTATACATAATTAACAATTCCTAAATATATAGTTAATTTAATTATATAGGGTCTATTTCTAACTTTTGTAACATGGGGCAATATCTGAAATTATAAAAACTTATTAGTACAACCACCATAATTATGGGATGAATCTGTTTGCAAACCCAAAAATATAGGGGATGAATCTGTAAAACAGATTCATCAACCCACGAAATCACTCGCTTGTTTACTACTTTGGTTGTTGAAGTCTTTGACTTTCAAAATAAATATAATATCATTCTTATTGTCTTCCTCCTTCTACTTTAGTACACCGGTCTCTTTTCTTCTTCCTTTTACTTTCTTTGTTCTTTGCTTAACCTTCTCCCACCGAAACCACTCCTTCAAATACAACCAAACACATCCACCATACTGTAAAGACCCAATTTCATTTCCTCTTTCTGTTTATGGAGTATTATCACTCCTTACTTTATTCTTATATTACAAATACCCACCAAACACAAACGATTTATGTACTCACTTTCTTCGCCCATGTGTATTGCCGATGAACCCACCATTTCAACTATTTTGCTGATTTCAACTTCATATCCAATTTAAAGGTGAGTTAAATAAAGTCCAATAACTTGATTTCAAAAAAACTACTTCACAGAAAACAACCAAATGAAAACCCACTACCAAAATTAAATTTCAAAACCGATATATAGGTGGTAAGATATTTGGTCTCAATTTTTTTTTTTTTTTTTGAAATCAAGGATGCAACAACTGAAACTCAATTTCATCATTCCTCCATTCTTCCTTCCTCTATTTTCAAACACCACACGCACATTGAACCCACACCTTCAAACAACAACACAGTACATCATCTCCTCCCTTGTTTTCCAATTTTTTTCTTTTCTTACTTTGTTGCTTATTCAATCCTTATCTTTATTTGACCAAATTCCCAAAGGAGTTCAATATATATATATATATATATATATATATCAACACAACAAAAGTCGAAACAAATAATTCGGATTCGGAAGGGAACTTACCTCGATCAAACTCTGCGTCACAACCGATGGGCTTTCCTTCTTTTGTCGTCGTCTCCCTGTGGTTCATCTTCTCCGAAAAATCTTTTCTCAGAAATTGAAATCCCGAATTCTATCGGGACGGGATCGGGATGAGGGGTATTGGGACAGGTCCCGTCCCGATTCCACCCCTAACAGAGACAAGTAACAATTAAGTAATTAAATTGGTAAAAGAAACTGTTAAACTAAGGAGGATTTTGATTTCATTAAAACTAATTTAATAAACTAAATTAACTAAATAACACTCTAGTTAATTAACATTAGTACTTTTACAACTGTAAGGTATCAGGTTCGATCCCTTCCCATGCCCCCCTTAGGAGAAATTTTTTTAAAAAAAAATTAACATCAGTAGATTATCAGAAAATAGCGAGAGCAATAATTCCAACCACGAAGATTAGATTATGGAGGAGATCTGACAATTAGGATTCACTTGTATATACTCTTATTTCATGCAATAAAGTATCATTCAATTGTCTATGGTTCGTTCACTAATGTAAAGACTGAGACGATTGGCTCACGATTTGTAATCTTAGTATCTTCAATTAATTATGCATTCTTGGTCCATCCACATAACAATTAAAGATCCATTAAGAACACTAAATACATAAGAACCTAAATCTTACCTTAGCAAGGTCATGAATCAACAAGATTTACTTATCACAAAGGTGGTCAAACATATGACATATGCACATTGGTCATGCAGTTATTCATACCCCAATGTCGTCGCAGATACCTTTTTCACGTATAAGATTCTAAAGAAAACACAATAATAGGCTTTCTGATAAACAAAACTTTTGATTGAATATAATTAACGATTAGAACATAAGATTCTATACAATTTACCTCTAATTCCTAGATTGATGAGTTTAGCTCATCACAATCAATGGAACAAACATATGAATTGATGGAAACATGGATTGATCTTTACAACTCTTCTCTGAAACTCTTAATATTGTTTTTCAACCTAAAGGGGGGCTGAATTTCAGATCCTTAACCTAAACTACTAGGGTTACAGGGTAAGACCTTCGGTCGGAATTTATAATTAACCTTCGTAGAAACCGGCACAACACGGTCGCCTTGTAAGAGGTAATGCGACCGCGTCCGACTCTTACGCGCCAGCCTTATGAAGAGACATGACTGCCTTCTAGCTCTTTATAGAATGTTGAGGTGCTGCCAAATGCGCAGCCGCCTTGCGTAGCAAACGCGATCGCCTTGCATCTTTTTCAAATTTTGGCCGTTAGTTCTTCCGAAATTTGCATTTTAGTCCTCCAGGTCCTCAATTGATTGAAAAAGGCCTCAAACTCTGCAATTCTTCTCAACCTAACCTTGAAACATACAATAAGACTAGAAACTCATATTATTGTTAAAAACTCATGGAATAACTATTTCTAAGTCATATAAGTACTCCATAGATGCGTATAAAACACATCTATCACCCCCACATATCACAATGAATTAAAGCAAATAGAATATGAGAGGTATTAATAGGAAATGATTGTTTTATTTGTCTAGAAAACTGGCATACATCACAAGGAGAAAAGGAAGTATTTCCATCAACAGTACAGACTTTCAAGTGTTTTAATGAAGAAAGAGGCACATGATCTAATCTTAAATGCCACAACATACTGTAAGAGATGTATTTCTTATCAGAGTTCAATTATTAATGTATTTTGATTTCGATGTATGATAGGAGCACAATTGTGTGATATTATTAGTCGATTTTGTGATTAATTATATAGTAAATATTACACTTTTGGTTGTTTGGTGCTTGTTAATGATTGTAGGTGTGAAGGGAGCTGACAAAAGAGGGAAACTAAGCAAAAGTGTTGGATTGGAAGAAAACGAAATTCTGTGGTGTCACGTGGGTATGTGCTATTTAATTTCCGAAATTGAAGATGATGTTCAACTTGCTGAAGGATTGTCTAGTAGATTTTCTGGACAGTTAGAGAGTTGTTTCCTCTTCCTAACTTATTTTTTGTTAAAGAAAAACTGCTTGGGTAGTTATTTAGTAGTTTTAGGAAGTTAATGACATTTTTTATTGATAGAAAAACTAATAAGTAGTGGCTTGAGTGGGGGGAAAATGAGGTCATATATAGGCTAGGATTTGCTGGAAGAGGGAGGAACTGGGAAGTAACTTTGGGAGGAAAGTAACACATAATTGTTGGGAGAGAAAGTGTAGAGAGAGTGGTATTCTTTCTTGAGTATTAATATTACCTGCTGGAACATTTTTATTCTTGGTATTTGTAAGTATTTTAATTATGTTTAGTAGCTAAATATTTTCTTCTAGTCAATGAATAATTAAATCTCCAACATTTTTACTTCTGTGAGATCTTAATGGAAATTAATCCTTGTTTCGTTACAAATATTTATTCGTTCTCCATTTAGCATGTTGTATGACTATTGTGTTTAATTGATGTTTGTGGCCATAATATTAATTAACATAATAATTTAATTAAGGCTAGTTAACACTGTTGATCTGTAATTGTCCTCAGTTTTAACAAAGTGGTGAGTAATACACCTTTTAGGTATCACAAGCATAATCGGACCGTGTTACGGGAACGAATAATCTTAGTTACATGATATTGCTTCAATATGCTTGACTTTGAATCAGGTCTCTCTCTTCTTAATGCAATCGAGATTATTAAATCTTACGAGCGTCTCGAAGGTTGTAATTCGGTTAGACGATAGTTAACGAGCTTCTCTTGATTATCAACACGGTAAGGAGATATTTGGAATTAGGTGTTTGTCGATACTTATAACCGGTTTATTTGTGATTAAATGAGACATTTTTGCATCTATGATCAGAAATAAAATGCGAGATGGAAATTATTTCATTGACTGGACTTTTACTTTATTGAATTTAATCAAGTTTTTAATCAGTTAGTTTAATTAAAATCTTTAATTTTTAGTTAATTAGTTTGTTAGTCAATTCTTAGTTAATTAAAAATCTTAAATTCATTTTTTTTATTACTTAGTAAAATTCTAAAAGGAATAAGTACAACGTTCCCTGTGGATACGATCCCGACTCACATTATACTCGTTATTCTTAGATAATCTTGCTCTAGCATAATGGTTTCCTCTCAGAAAGTTCTTATTGAAAACTTATTTGGATTTCTTGATGTTGTAGATTCTCTCTTATTGCTTTCATAATTTTATTCATTTATCTGACTTTTTCAGCAGAAGAAGAGTTCATGATGTACTTCATCTTTTTAGAAAAATCCAACCTAATCGGCCTAGAGGAATTAATATATAGTAATCAGTGTCTTATTTCACTATTTATGTAATTCATTTTCACCTCTAGTTTATTGAATTATATTTCAATAAAGACGGAGAGTAAAAAGTAATTTTATAGTGCAGAATGTTTCATATGAATTAAACAAATGTATACAGAGATAAATCTTTTGGTTGAGCGTTTTTAGCATAGAGAATATTCCCTTAGGGAAATCCAATGGCCGAGAAGGTTGCTGGCTGCTGATAGAAACCATAATTTGAAAAGGTTTATAAAACAACTAACTGGGGGGCTTTGTACCATGAACTCCGGGCCTATAGCAACTATTACTCGGGTTCCCTGCCTAGTCTTAGTTCATGTATCTCCAGAGCTCATAGGCCAATGTGAGCACAATGAAAGAGGTCGAGGAGCGATGCCATGTATGTTGATCCATTTGAGGCAATTCAAAGACCTCAAAGTAGCCTCATTTTAGTTCCTAAGAAAGAAGTGTTGGAATGTGATTGTTGATGAGTAACTTATCTCATTGCATATTCCGAATATTTTGATTTCCTTGTTTTCATTACTATGTGTTATAACAAGTGGCTAAAAGGTCTTCGTACCAATTAGTGTGGTAACTTTTTGACATAACATAGGTCTTACATTAGGTATGTCTTGATCTAGCCATACTTTCTTAATGATGATCAGCAGACTAGCGATTCATATGCACCAGTCAGAGAGAAGGAAGAACCATTTTTTTTTTGGGAGAGGATGCTTATGGCTCTGATACCATATTGAAAAATCAATTCAAATTGTTTATTGAATGAATAGTAACCACAACTTTATACAATTTACGGTACTAATTGAGAGACTAATCTTAAGGATCCTACCAATTAAAATGGGTTGACAATATTACAACTATAAATAGATTATACATAAAATACATTCCTAATTAGCTGGACGTGGGTGTATCTTTATTAAAAGTAAGGATAAAAGTATTATCCTTAAAAAGAAAATTTCAAATAAGACAATTATTTTGGGTCGGATGAAAAATGAAAGCAAGACAATAATTTTTGGACAGGAGGAGTAACGAGTAAATATTTTTCTTATTGTGGTCATGATTCTAAAAGTTGCTAGGCGTGAGACGAGTGCCTAGCGCCTAGGGCGTCTAGTCGGGGTTTAGAAATTAAAGCATAATTACATTAGTTCTCGATTTTTAATGTAAATTTTCAAAATAGATCAAACACCAGCTACAAATTTGAAATTTCTCAAAATTCTTATTATTGTCATTTCATCAAACACATACATTAACTACATTGTGTAAATTTGTTAAACAGACTAAACTTAAAAATATACGAACACACAAAAAAAAAATCTGAATTTAGGGGTTCTTTATAACTGTCTGAACTTAAGGAACCAAATCTAGCAATAACTCAAAGCTGGTGAACATGGGGTGCATTGTACAATTTCCCCACCCACCCTCCACCACCACGAATATCTTTCTCTTTTTTCAGATCTTCCAACCAAAGTCAAACCCCCTTCCCAAAACTCCTGTATTTCAAAGTTGTTCTCGCCTCTGCTGCCCCACCCACTCCCCATTCTTTTTTCAAATTTCCTGACCCCTCGTTTCTCCGATAGATGAAGAACTAGATCTGAGTTTATGAAAAGGTGGTGAGAGTATAATTTTTTTTCTTTCCTTATCTCTTCTTTCTCAATTTTATTTTGTTTTCTCTTTCCCCACTCTCCAGTTCCAGCTTCTTTCTCTTTTTATTTTTTTTTCTCTCTTTCCTCATTTCATCCTCCTCCGCCATTGCACAAGCAGCTAACAACTCAGGCGCCTAGGACAACTAATCCGATTTTTTCCCAAGTGATTTTTTGGCCGATTTAGAGATAGTCGTGGCGTTTGAATGCCGCCTAGCACCTAGGCCGATTTTTAAAACCATGGTTGAGGCATCTACTATTACTAACACTTCCATCTATAGATATGACTTAAAATTAGAGATGGCAATTGGGCTGGCTGGATCAGCCTCGAAATTCGATGGGCCTATGGGTCGGCCCGATTCGATATAAAATTAACCAACAGTCATAAATATAAAATGTAATAAATTTTACAATTTAAAGTAACTAACCGTAGCATTATAAATATAAAGTAATAAAATTAACCATAAACGGAACGGTCAATGCAATGCGTGGCGCCAAATCTTGTAACATCAATTTCAGAGTTGAATGTTTAACAGTTAACATATACATCAATGTGACTACTTAAAAACATCTTCAATTATTAATGATTACTTATTTAATATCAATGTGAGTATGTGACACTGTAACTGTAAGGAGTATTAATTTTTAATACACATGCTTAGTTACAGACTAATAGACTATAGTGTAACCAAGCTATATACCAAATTACCAAGCTACCTTCAAAATTGAAATAGTTGGTTTTAAAAATAAAATGACAACTTTAGCGAATAGCCTAATCTAAGTCCCTAACCCCAAAGTCGGTCCTCAAGTCCAAATTCCCAAATAACAGATTGTGCGAGTCGCTTGCTTCATCGCTTGACAAATGACAGAAGACGAACTCTTGTTGACTTGTTGTTGGGCCAGTTCGCCAGTGGGCCTGTTTGTTGGATAATTGGACTTGAGCACTTCTATTGTAATTTTATATTGTTTTATTGTCTACAATATAATATACATAACTTTTGGGTAGGGCTGGCCCGAAAAGCCCATATTTTTTTTGTCCAAGCCCAAGCCAAAAAGGTTTGCGTTTTTTTAGATCGTCAATATCTAAAGTCCGACCTATTAAAAACTTGATGGAGAGGGCCGACCTATAGGCTGTGACTTTTTTTGCCGGCTCTACGTACGATACATATTAACAACTCATACTTTAGGATTGGAGGATAAAGTTTTTGTAATTGTTAATGAGTTAAATGTTCATCACCAGTTGGGAATAATAATCCTTTTTACACAAGAACCACTTTGTTGTTACACGTGACAATCATAATCTTTGTCTTGATTTTTTAAAATTTTGGTTGATCATTCCAAAGACTGTTTGTGTAAAAAAAAAAACTCTGTCGGTGGATAAAAATTTAATTCATTGTTAATTTTTTTTTCCAAATGGAGTTTTAAATCTTGTTTGATTTGATCTCAACATTTAAAAAGGCTTACTTTTTATTTCTTTATTACAAATTACATATACCCTAAAGTTTTTAAAGAAATATTTAGATTTTTAGAAATTAAAAAGACATATCTTAAAAGTCTAGATATAGTAAGTTTTGTCTGTATAATTTCTCAATAGAGAAAGTTTCATACAAATTAGGATATATAATTCTTGAGATAAAACATACCCTATATGTCTCATGTGAAGAAGCATACATTCCATTTTAGTTTGTTTTAATTGAAGAGGTACATGTCCTCTTCAGTAAACGATTTTTAAATATAATGTATTTAATACCTTTTTGAGTTTATGATTAAAAGTAATCATATCATAACGGCCAAAATAGCTTTAAATTTGGTGGGACGGTGACTGGTATTCAAGTTACTGGGTTTTTTCAACATATATTTTATTTGTAGAATGGATGGAGAGGCACCTCTTTAATTGGGACTGAGTCACTGAGAGATCAATAAAGATTTTTTTTGTACACCGGTAACTTTTAGATTCTATACTCTCGATGGATGAAATTTTCGCTCTTATTCTATATATACGTATGAGTAAATAAATTAATTAGTGTATTGTCATGTGATTTGATTCTAAATCATTTTTTAATTTTAAATTTTCAAGTGAAAGTTACCATAGTGGTTTACATTTAAGGAATTATAATAATACTCCATTTGTTCCGAGTAAAAAAGTCAAATATTTTATTTTGAGATGTTTTATTTAAAAAGTATATTTTAAAAAATAAAGACATAAAAATATCATTTTATTACTAATGAGCAACTAAATATGTCATTTTTGTAAAAAAATTTGAGTTTAAAACGGGAACTCTTTATTTAGAATAGAGGAAGTGTGTGTTAAGAAAACTAAATGACTTCCCTGTTGGCATATAGTCAATAATGTCTACGATTGAAAACAAATTTTCTCATTACACTAATGTTTATTTAAGCTTGTTTGAAATTTAACTTGATTTTCATGTCTGTGCCTATGGCACGGTGTCAGTATATCTGATTTTGTCTATTAAATGATAGAAGGTACGATTGTTTTTAAAAAAATTATAGTTGAGGGGTACATTATTTCAAGTGATAGTTAAAGGATTGATATTTTATAAAGAGTGACTGTTCAGAAGATTAGTCACATGGTGTGACTTTGTAATGCGAAGATACATAGGGAGAAGAAAAATATGTGACTACTTATAATATTAATTGTAAAGGGTGACTTGTAAGTTGTAATAGAGAAAAAAAAAAGATGAAGTTAAAAATGGATAACTACTCACACATGTGAATGTGAGGGTGAATCTTATCCGTTAAACTTTTTAAGATAATTTAATCTCAACCTCTGAATAGCTCTAGTCAATTACCTAGTTGTTTTATAATATAGACTAGTCTTTATGCCCGTGCCCATGGTACGGCGCGAGCAGGAGAGAATGTCAGTATTAAAGGATGTAAATATTTAAATAAATTGATATATGATTTAATCATGTTTTAAAAAAAATCTAAAATTAAAAATTAAAAATAAAGCGACCAAAAAACACTTGTCTTCTTGACTACCATGAAACATAATGGTCATAATGGTTTTATTTAAGCCAATTCTCAGCATATAAGCAAGCATTGATGTTTTATTTAAAGCAACTGGATCAAATTACTTGAACAGTACACTTCTTTAATAATTCTGATTTAATAGGTACTGATCCATCAATAAAGATGAAAGAGATAAACGCAATTAAGAATAATCTTTGATATGAGAGATTTCATGTTTCAGTAAGATTGCGATCACATGAAACAGATAGTCAAAAGAAGTAACTTCAATCTAGTGTCATTTGTTTAACTTGTGCAGTGTCGATTCACCATTACTTGGTACAATAATAAGGAAGAAAACTCATTGAAGAAGTAACTTCAATGCTCGACTACCATGAAACACAAAGATTATCAATGCTTGACTACCATGAAACATTATGGACATCGTCCCATACTATGAAGGAAACATAATGGTCACAATTTTCACAAAAGGTTTGTGAAATATAACATCTTGTCAGGAACATCAATGGCCACGCCTCATGTCTCAGCTGCTGCCGGCTACGTCAAGTCTGCTCTCATGACCACCGGTGGTGAGTCCATACTTCAATTAATACCCTTCCCTTTTTTGTAACAGATAGCAGCATGCACAGATTTTCAATTTAGAAATACAGATCCAGAGTACTAACTCTTGAAAACAAATTATACCTTTGCATGAAAACAATATTATACAGATTTTCAATTTAATATTTGAAACAATATTATAGCAGCATGTACAAATTTTCAATTTAATATTTGAAACAAATTATACCTTTGCATGAAAACAATATTAAAAACTTCATTCCCGATTTTCATAGCCCCAATCCAAAAGAGAATCTTCCTAGAGGTACTCTAAGTCTGGGTGTGAGCTAACATATAAATTGATTGGCCTAAACCTTTAGTCACCGCTATAATACTACTCGATAAAAGGTCAAATTCATCAATTCCTAAGTAGTGAGGCACAATTTAGAAATACAGATCCAGAATTTGTGAAAATTTGTGAATTACAAAGTACTAACTTTTGGGTCATTCAGAAGAGGGAGTTTCGAATCACAATTTATAAACAACCAAAAAAACAAAAAAATCCCAGACAAACCAAAAAAATAAAATCTCAGACAAACCAAATATGACGAGATATAAACCCAAATATGGCGTTGATTTGAGAAAAACAGAGATAATTTGAAACCCCACACAAATGTCTACCACCAATCTCCCTCTTCTCCATTCCTCTATACACACATACCCACCTGCTCAATTGTGAAATTGTGAATTATAACTAAACAAACCCACCAAATACACGACTGGAGAGAAAGATTGAGAGGCGGAAGAGACAACCGGAGAACTTACACAGTGGGAGAGAGATGGCGGTGCTGGCGAGGTTGGACAACCGAACTTACACAGTGAGAGAGGCGAGGCTGACGAAACGCCGGACAACCGAACTTACACAGTGAGAGAGGCAGGCTGAAGAAACGGTAAATGGCGAGGATGAAGAATGGCGTTAGGGAGGCCTGATCAGTTTTGGATGGAGGACAACCGAGAAGACAAATATCGTTTCTTCAGCAGAGGATGAAAAACGGCGTTATTATACTAAGGGAGGCCTAATCTGTTTTGGATGAAGTAGGAGTAGGAGACAGAGTAGAATAGGAGATGGAGGTCTGATCTGTTTTAGATGGAGTAGGAGTGGGAGAATTAATTGGAATATGAGTAGATGAATTTACTTAACCCAGATCTAATCAAAGAGATTAATTCCTTTGGATCCACATCTAACCAAAGATTAGCCCATGAGTGTCAATATTTAACTTCTACACAATTACAAATATTAACTTAACCCATAGTCAACTTATAATACAAGTTAACTAGTCTTTGTGCCCGTGCCTATGGCACGGCGCGAGTAGGGGAGGATGTCAGTACTTGAGGGTGTCAATATTTAAATAAATCAATATATGTTTTAATCATGTTTCAAAAAAGTCTAAAATAACAAATTGAAAATGAAGACTTCTCGATAATCAATTAAAACATTATGATCATTCAACAGTGGAGAAAAAAAAACTAAAACATTTATTTGTAATTTTATTTAAGAAAACAGATGCGGTACCTTGTTAGATTTTATTTATTTGTAATTTTTTTTAAGGAAACAAAGGCGATACCTTGTTAGATTTTATTAATAGAAATAAAATTACAAATTTGAGGAGGACAACCAGTCTTGCCCTTATACGATTAATAATCTTTCGTTAAAATATAAACTTTTTTTAACACGTACACCAAGGGTATTAATTTTTTAAAAAATTTTTTAACCGCGTAACCTGTTTTATATTATAGATTTACTGTGGAAAATAGACACAAAACAATTAATATCTCTTTTTATGTTGGTATAAAAAAATGACTATGTGTTTAATGAAAAGTGTATTTTATATTTTATACATATTATTAAGAACGTAAAAAATTGGAAGAATTCCAAATTAGTAATTATGCATATTATTACTTATTATATTTTTTTAAAAATAAAATAAAAACAGTTTATCTTTTAGAGTGGTCTTAATAACATAAAAAATTGGAAGAATTCCCAATTAATGGTTATACAAATCCTTAGTTAAACCAAAAAATTTCCAAAAAAGATAACACCCATTTTAAAACCCAAACCACATAAAGAAAAACTCAATAAATTGTGTTTTAGACATTTTAAAAAAATGGTTAAACAAAAAAAGATGAATCCACCCTTCTTAACAACATTAAAAATCGGAAGAATGTTTTATACACTCAATTTAAATTATTATTCTCACTTCTATTGATTTAAATTGACTATTTTTCAATTTAAAATTTTAGTATTTTTCTTAACTTTGTAAATAAGACAACATTAAAAATAATTATTTTTATTCTTAAATAGGAATATTGGACAACAATTTAGAGTCATGAGCATCCAGTTTAGTCGTCCAAAATTATTACAATAACTCAACGGTTATGATCTCATCATTTTGTTTCCACGTGGCCGTCTTCGAAGCATCAAAACTGCTGTCATTTCAAGTCCATAATAACAAATCCAATTATGGAATTGTGTCTTCCAGTTGGAATTATACCGATTCAAAGAGAGGAGGTGGAGAGAACGTGTGAGAAGGGGTGTGTAGGGGTTGCTCAACCGTCGTTCAACCGCCCTTCTGTACATGTGAAATCTAGATGAAATTGGGACCGTAGGATCTCGATAAATGAATTAATCTCGACCCCTCATTAGCATTTATCAATTGCACATGTGCAATCCAAGTTGTATTGTAATATAGATGAGTGGTCCATTTTACACATCGTTTTTTAGAGTGACCCAACGTCTTCAATTCATGTATATTTTTCTAAGAAATGTAGAAAAGTCTCCCAAGATATATTATTGCAAACCCATGAATGACTTGGTCCAATACATACCCTACGTTCTAGGAGACAAAGAATACATTATATTATTTTGGTATACTAGTTATTTAGCCCGTGCTATGCACGGGTACAATGTGAGATATATATATATTTATTTAATCTAGTAATTGTGCAAATGTGTTCTACTCGTCAAGAACATCGAAATGATATATTTATTTGGCCAAATCAAGTTTTGGATGTATAAGATATCAAAGCTTAAAGTATGATGTTAAAAGTGACTCATTAGAAGTAATATCTAACCTTAAAGAGTTTTATCCCACATTGGTTAGAAGTAATTTTAGTTGTAAACGTTTTTAAATATAAGTCTTCTACTATTGACAATAGAAGAAGTTATATATATTAATACTAATACTCCTTATCATATTGATTATTATTATATATTATTATTAGCCAATGGTTAGAAAACAAAAAGTATATATATCTTATATTGCTAATAATAGTAAGTCTTTTATATAATCTAAAATAAAATAATTAAAAATCAACATCATTTTTTAACCAATGTGAGATATACATCTTCTATTGGTAATAATGGTAGAAATTTTTTATCAAAAAACTTTGAAAACAAATATCACTTTATTACAAATGTATGATACATCTTTTCAATTAGTAATTAATAATAGTATTTTTAATATAAACATCAATTTCTAACCAATGTGTGATACATCTCTTCTACAAGTAATAATAGTATAATATTTTGTAACCATGTGAGATACATCTCTTGTAAAAGTGAAAGTCTTTAGTCTAAAGACTTTAAAATCTAATATTTTCTTTTTAAACAATGTGTTATACATCTCTTTTATTGGTAATAATATAAAACAATTTAAACTCAACATCATTTTCTAGGCAATGTGAGATATACATCTTCTATTGGTAATAATTGTGTGTGTATATATATATATATATATATATATATATATATATAAAGGTAGTGAGAAACACTATGGTTGTGTCACCTCATCACCTTTGGATAAATCTTTATTCTAAAGCATCCATGTGGAAGCTTTAAAAACTTTTGGTTTTCTAGTGACTTTGAAAATAAACATCACTTTCCAACCAATGTATGATGCATTTCTTCTATTGGTACTTAATAATAGAATTTTTAAAACCAACATCAATTTCTAACCAATGTCGGATACATCTTTTCTATTGTTGAAAAATTAGTGTTTTTAGTGAAATAAATTGTACAACTTGAGGCACGAATTTCTTTACGTGTCATTTGTTTGTTAACAAAAGTAATTGCGCAAATGTATTCTACTCGGTGAGAGCATCAAAATGATATATTTATTTGTCAAAATCGAGTTTTAGATAATAAGATATCAAGACTTAAAGTATAATTCTTGTTAAAAAAAGTATTTTTAGTGAGAGAAATTGTGCAAGTTGAGGCACAAATTTCTTTACTTGTTATTTGTTTGTTGGTAAAGGTAATTGCGCAATTGTGTTCTTCTCGGTGAGAGCATCGAAATGATATATTTATTTGTCCAAATCGAGTTTTGGATGAATAAGATATCAAGAGTTAAAGTATGATACTTATTAAAAAATTAGTGTTTTTAGTTAAAGAAATTGTGCAACTTGAGGCACAAATTTCTTTACGTGTCATTTGTTTGTCGACAAAAGTAATTGTGCAAATATGTTCTACTTGTCAAGAACATCGAAATGATATATTTATTTGTCCAAATCAAGTTTTGGATGAATAAGATATCAAAGCTTAAAGTATGATGTTAAAAGTGAGTCATTAAAAGTAATATATAACCTTGGAGAGTTTTATCTCACATTGGTTAGAAGTAATGTTAGTTGTAAAAGTTTTTAAATATAAGTCTTCTACTATTGACAATAGAAGAAGTTATATATACTAATACTAATACCCCTTATCATATTGATTATTATTATGTATTATTATTAACTAATGGCTAGAAACCAAAAGTTTTTAAAACTTTCCACATGAATGCTTTTAGAATGATATTTTATCTAAAGGTGGTGAGGTGACACAACCATAGTGCTCCTCACCAACTTTAAATATATATATATATATATATATATATATATATATATATATATATATATTTCATTTTAAGTGTCTACTTTCAAAAATTATGATTACGATTTCTATAACATTTCATCTTTAGCCTCCACTTATGTTGTAAGTACATTTCTTGTACTTAACTATTTTTATAATTACGACTAACTTTAATGACATTAATATATCCCTTAATAATTAGATTTTTCAAATGAAAACTCTTTGGGTGGAGCGGATGAAGTATTTCCTCAGTTCCATTCAACGAGACGTTTAAAAAGTTAGGAGAAATTTGGGTCGGTCACCTGTTATAAAATTATAATCAGAAAAGTATCATATATTTATTTTAAATCAATAAAGTATACTTTTAGGGAGAAATGACGAATATATCCTTAATAAAAGAAAGATATACGGATAAAGTCACAACCCAAATTTGGGTATCAGAATGAAAACATTGAGGATCGCAATGAATAATTGTAAGCCATCAAATTTAGACATCGAAATTCAAAAATCTAAGCTCAAATCTAAGTATCAGAATGCAAAAATTAGGCATTGGAAGGATGCTATTATATGTAACCATTCAAACTTCAATGTTGACGTAATGCTTCCTTCCATTTTCCAATTTCCTGTATTGTAGTTTAGTATACAGGAAAGTATGGCTCTTCTTGACTTGACATGACGACTGTTTGTCCTTTACAAGTCAACTGCCTTTGGATTTCAGCAATTTAAAGTCATTGGTAGACCACATGCTAACTTGACCCTCAGTCAATTTATGAGTTAATGAGTGGTTCACTTTATGGACGAATGATGATCCATCCTTTTATATTGGCCCAGAGTCTTAATTAAATGTCATGCATCTAATAAGAAACAACTAAAAAGTACACATTTTTATTTATAAATAGAGACTTGATTTGACTCTTTTGGACTCCAAATAATTTTTTTAAAATTTTGAAATTATCTGAGATAAAACTGGTGGGGGTTTGAAATATTATTGAGATTTGTATTAAACTGTTCTATGCGTTTTTTTGTTTAGGTAGCTTATCTATATCAAATTTATATTCATTTTTAATGAGTTTGAGTATTAAATGATGATCAAAGATGATCTTTTGTTGTACATACTCAAAAAGGAAAGAGAATAATAATCATACAACTTATCAATAATAATTATACTTAAATAAGGGTAGATCAATTTTTTATAACTATTTTTAATCCGTGTTCATAATTTCTAAACATTATTTATTTTAGGACGTAGGAATATAAGTAAACTCTCTTTGGATTTTGATAAAATAACCATTAATATGCGATACCCGTTGTTCAAATAAAAAGAATTCTCAATATAATTTTAGTATAGTCATAAAAAAATAATTTTTTTTAAAAAACGGTCTTATTGAAATTTTATAAAATACTTAGTATTATATATTTCAAGTCTCAGCACCTACTCTTCTTGACTTCACTTAATGCCATTAACATGCATTACACTTTAGTCAAATGATATTTCCACCATTTTTCAATTATTGTTCTATTTGATTTTTTTGATTTTAATTAATTCAATACTTTTCAAATAAATTTTTGACATATTTATTATTAAAAAAAATCATACAACCCACAATAATTCGTAACATTTTTTGGTAATACAAATTATGTGTTTTATGATTAGAAAAATATAAAATATGGTGTCAAATTTTTTATTTAAATATTAGTTAATTTGATTTAAAAAAGGTCAAAGAGAATAATAATTTAGAAATGAAGGTAGTGCACGTAATTTATAATTCTGCATCATTAATAATCACTGAACTTAAATTGAAAAATCAATAAGTTCTTAAATGTGAGTCTCTAATTATAATTTTCACCTAGTAATAATATGGATTTTAATGCTGATTTTAGCAATATAAAGTCGTCTATTACTGAAGAAAAAACAAACTGTACCAATAATGGGTAGGGCTATTAATACTAATACCCAACCTTCAATGCTGACGTAGTGTAGATAAGAAAGTATGGCCCTTCTTGACTTTATCATTTACAATTCAACAGCCATTTATTGACTATATATATACATGTTGTTATCTTGGTTTCATTGCATACACATACACATACACATACACTAGAAAGCCATGGGAATACATTTTCTTATGCTTTTTGCTTTCCTTCTCATCATCCAATGCCTTCATTTCAGTTGCAGTACAAACATAAGCTGCCATGAGATCGAACGACAATCACTTTTGAAGTTCAGGAAAGGTCTCATAGACGAATCAAACCGCTTGTCCTCATGGGCTGGAAATGATTGTTGTACATGGCAAGGAGTCGGATGTAGCAACACAACCGGCCGTGTCGTCAAGCTTGACCTCCGCAACCCACTTTCTTATGATCCAGATATTCTCGACAGCTATGATGGCTATAATTTGAATCGTACTCTTACGAAATCCTTTTTGGGTGGTGAGGTAAATCCTTCGTTACTGAATTTAAAGCATTTGAATTACCTGGACTTGAGCGTCAACAATTTTTCAGGAGCCATTCCAAAATTCTTTGGTTCCTTTAAAGATTTGAGATTCTCAACCTCTCTTGTTCAGGTTTCTTAGGTAAAGTTCCGCACCATCTTGGAAACCTCTCGAGTTTAGAGTATCTTGATCTTGCAAATGGTATGCATTTTTATCCGTATTTCTTCAGGAAGTCCTATCGAGTTGAGGTGGTGATCGATAATCTCCGTTGGGCATCTACACTATCTTCCTTGAAACACTTGGACCTATCTGGTGTGGAAGGCATTGGGGAGGATAGTGATTGGTTCCTTGTAGTAAACAAGTTCCCTTCTTTAAAAGTGTTAAACTTGGCTTATTGTGACATACAGCGTATTCCTCCTTCTCCGAATGTGAATTTTACTTCACTTGCTACACTTGATCTTTCTTTGAATTATATTACTTCCACCATCCCTCCCTGGTTGTCCAACATTAGTGGCCTTATTCATCTCAATCTTGGATCCATCAAATTTCATGGACCAATTCCGGATTCTCTTGGAATGTTGTCCTTTCTCATTTTCCTTGATCTTTCTGGTAACGCCTTTAGCACTTCCATTCCAGAACCATTATGTAACTTAAGTAGTCTCCAGTATTTGGATCTTTCGAATAGTCTGTTGATTGGGAGCATTCCCAGCAGTATTGGAAAACTCTCAAAGCTACAAGGGTTATATATCAGTGACAATCAATTAAGCGGGAGCATTCCCACCAGTATTGGACAACTCTCAAAGCTACAAGAGTTAGATATCAACTTCAATCAATTAAGCGGGAGCATTCCCACCAGTATTGGACAACTCTCAAAGTTACAAGAGTTATATATCAGCTCCAATCAATTAAGCGGGAGCATCCCCACCAGTATTGGACAACTCTCAAAGCTACAAGACTTAGATATCAGCTCCAATCAATTAAGCGGGAGCATTCCTACCAAAGATTGGACAACTCTTAAAATTAGAAATATTGTATGTCGCATATAATTCATTGGTTGGTAATCTATCTGAACATCACTTTACCAAACTCGAGAAGTTAGAATCATTGTTCATGTCTTCAACCTCGTTAGGTTTTAATGTCAGCCTCCAATGGGTTCCTCCTTTTCAACTAAGAAGAATTGATATGGATTCCTGCAAGAATATAGGACCTCAATTTCCGCAGTGGCTTCAAACACAGAGACGCATTGAGCATTTATCAATTGCTAACTCGAGCATTTCAAATTCAATCCCTAATTGGTTTGAGAATGTCTCTTCTCTTATTGTCTTCCTGGATTTATCCCACAACCAGATCCATGGAAAATTGCCCATATTTCAAGAATCAGTTGTGGGTCCCTTTGGAAGGCAGCTAATACTACATTCCAACAGATTTGAGGGACCCTTAACTGCTTTTACCCTCGATGTGGAAGTCTTAGATCTCTACTAATTTACTTACGGGGAACATTCCATTTCATTTATGCATGATGGAATCTTTACGAGTTTTTGATCTCTCTGGAAACAAGTTCTCAGGAGGATTACCTTCATGCTTGGGGAGATTGATCTCTTTGCAAGTTTTAGATGTGACAAATAATAACCTGCGTGGTCATATTCCAAGTTCCTTGGGTTCTCTAAGTCAACTCCAATCATTACACTTACACAACAACATGTTTGAGGGAGAGCTTCCTTTATCCTTACAGAATTTGACATCTCTAATGACACTTGATTTAGGTGTTAATTTCTTTATGGGTATTATCCCTCCTTGGATTGGAGAAAAGTTAACTAATTTGAAGTTACTTAGTCTTCAGTCAAATTTGTTTGTTGGTGAGATCCCCCTACAACTCTGTTATCTCACCTATCTTCGTCTATTAGACTTGGCAAATAATAATGTTACTGGGAATATCCCACGATGCTTCACCAATTTAACTGGCATGACCAATAAGAATTATCCACAGGGAAATAACGTGGTATTCTATACAGAAAATATTATTGTTGTTATGAAAGGAGTAGAGCTTCTATACACCAAAACAATCCAATTTCTTACATCCATAGACCTGTCAAATAACAACATGGTTGGAGAAATTCCTAAGGGGTTGATGGATCTTTCGGGGTTAGAGGCATTGAATATATCGGGAAATCAGTTGAATGGAAGGATCCCAAAGACGATTGGTAATTTGAAGCAGTTGGAATCTCTTGATTTGTCCAGAAATTTTTTTTTGGCCCAATTCCTCCAAGCTTGTCAGATTTGACCTTCCTCAGCTACTTGAACCTTTCGTTCAACGAATTATCAGGTCGGATACCGACTGGACATCAACTCCAAACTCTAACTGATCCAACAATTTATGAAGGGAACACTGAACTCTGTGGAGCACCTGTCCTGAAGAGTTGCCACAACAACGATGAACGAATTGATCATGGAAGTGAAGGTGATCACGATGATTCTGAACATTTATGGTTTTATGCTGGCACAGGCCCTGGTTTCTTGGTTGGTTTCTTGGGAATCTGTGGGGTTTTGCATTTCAAGGAGTCGTGGAGGCATGCTTACTTTCAGTTCCTTGAAAATGTCTTCAATTGGCTTGTATTAGCATTTGCTATAAAGCTTGTTTGGCTACAACGGAAGTTCCGTTCTCGCGAAGTTTGAAGATCAATTCAGGTTCAACATGGTCTCTCTCTCTCTCTCTCTCTCTCTCTCTCTTATTGTATTTGCTTATACATGTGTAGAATTGTATAACTATAACAATAAGATGCTATAAGCTGGCATGCATACATATATAAGTTGGAGCTCCTTCATTAAGATTCGTAGGAACCTTATGCATTGAGAGTTGATCAAATATCATTTGCCACTAGTGAGCCTGTGTAGTTTCTTAGAACTAGATCGACTTAATTAATACTACAGTACATCAGGAAAATGGAAATAGTTTGTAGCCAAGGATGAATTTGATATATTCTTCGTTTTGATTATATGTAAACAAGTACAAAATAGTTTTGATGGTTTCTTTACCAAGGCTACAATATCAGCCAATAACGTTGTTTTTGTTCTTATTCAATTCTTTTACTTTTCTTACTATGGCAGGAATTCACTTTCGTTTGGTTCGATGGAGATTTGAGGTGAAGCAAAACTAAGAGTGAAATATTATTTATTATGTAATAGTTTTGATGGTTTCTTTACCATGGGTTGTGCAAACATATTTATTACGTTTTAATTTATGGTTTTTTCAGCACAAGAAAAGAATATGATTATTGTACCATGTATCTACCATGAAAAGAATATGTCTATACAAATTGCAAATCTTAATTTCTATGAAAATGGAAAGTGAAGTGCCAACCATGAAACTTCTTTACTTTCATGGTACTTCATTTTAGCTTTATGTAGTTCTATTCTTATAATGTTTGGTTTCTTTTTGGTTCAATGGATTGAATCCAGTTGCAGCACCACCATACCGAACTCAGGGAACTCTTCACACATAAGAAACATTAAAAGGCGAGTCAAAATCGCTTTTGGAGTTCGGGCGATCTATAGAATCAAACCTTTGTCATGGTGAGTTGGAAGCGACTAATATGTGAATCTAATCTTTGTAATAGCAATTATTATGTTCTCGTGCATTTTCTAAAAGAAATTAACAATTATTTGGCAACTACTTATCCAATCTAATATATAAGTGATAAGTTATTCAAAAGTATTTAATTTAAAAAGTATTTTCCAATTGGATTGGCTTAATTTACTTCTTTTCAAAGGTTTTTCTTACTACTAAATATTCTCAAAAATAATTTCAATCACAACTTAATTCCATTGATCCAAGCAAGTTGTTGTTCAATGCTATTTGAATTTTTTTAACTGGGTATCTGTTTTTTCTTTTTGACTTTTGAAATTAAATTTGAACTTTTTGATTGTTGGCGTCAAATTAAATGAGGTGTCTTGGTGCAAATAAATAAAGTATTTTGGTTATTCCTTTGTCTCGTATAAATGTTTGTGCATTCTATTTTGAAATATCTCAACTAATATCCAATACCCTTTTGGTGTACAAATTTTCTATCATTCTTCTCATATATTTCTTTATTTAACACTATCAACTAGTACGTGAAGTTAAATAATTAATGAGAGAAGAGAGAGTGTAAATGAATACATAATCAATAGAGAGAGAGAGAGAGAGAGAATGTAACGATTAAAAACTTATCAAATGAGACCAACCCTAATTTCACCCTATTTTTTTAGAGGTTCAAAGTAGCTTTAGAAACTCTACCCTTTTGGCGAGACGTGCTTGTTCAGATTTTATTTGAAAT
>CM028380.1:105965950-106047158 GCA_013146195.2 Codonopsis lanceolata | reverse complement strand
GTCTTTGAAATTAAATCGGAAAGTGTTTTGCTTGTGGCGGTGATCATGTTCGTAAAGATTGCAGGGATGAGAGTTAATCGGTGCAGGAGTACTAGTCAACAATCTAGTGGCTCCAAGAGATGGTGATGGTCGGCCTAGAGTTTGAGATTAGATGCAGCGTGGCCGTTGGCCATTCTTGATTTTTGAGACCTATCAGAAATAGGAAGGTATATTCTTGTATACATATATGTAAATTATACCGTGGCTACTACTATTACCGTTATTATGAGTAATGCGTTTTTAATTGGTAGCTCATGCATACATACATTATATGGTGTATTGTGTAATATTGATTATTGCTCGATCGGGAATAATACTAACTTGAGATCAATATATGATATGGTTTGTTTTGTGAATTACGGTAGGTAATCACACGTGGTATATGGATTCTTGTTTAGTCTATATATGTGTAAGAATATGCTACATATAGAGTTTGTGGTTTTTGTGTGGTTAGAAAAGGCCATAATATATATATATATATATATATATATAACATATGTAATGATATACCTGCATATATATATATATATATATAATATATATATATATATATATATCATATATGTATATATATATATATGAAGTATAAATTGAGTGATGATACCATCGGTTTGGTATGATGTTTGTATGTTCTATAAAGATATGTTTTAATGTATTAATAATATAATACTATATTATTGTTAGTGGTTATTATCGAAGTAGATATACATAAACTTATGATAAAGGTTAAAGGTTTAGAAGATAATCACGGTACGGAGGTATGGCGCCTCACGCGAGTATTGAGGCGTTAACGTTGTTAAAGTTTAGTGTATGCATTGGTTGTAGACTTGGTCTAGAGCTTAAGAAAGGATAGTTTTTTGGGAGTATAGATGTTCACAGAGTATCGTAGACATGTGGATTCCTTGTGATTCCTAGTGAGTTATCTTGGTTGAGTGTACTAGGTACTAGTTTTGTAAGCTATGTTGTTGTTTGAGTGGTAGACATTTTGCATGAACTGATTTTGATTGATTATGTATTAGTTCTTAGGAAACACTATTTGATGCATTTACATTGTAGTATATTAAATTCTCATTTCATGATTATTATCTCTTGTTCATTCATTTCATTAGTATAGGAAATTTGTTTGAAGGATGCTTAAAAATTTTTATTCATGAACGCAGCTTCTTCGGCGAAACTTTTGAAGCTAATTGGTAGTACCACTGGTGGTGGCAAAAGGTATTAAATCGATTGGACTAGGATTGGTAAATTAAGTTAGAAATTGACCATACATTACCCAAGCGGAATGGGAATGAAATGGAATGAATTTTCAAAATTTTCATTAATGTGTTCTTATGTGTTAATTCTTACATGATTGGGAAATGAAGTGTGTTTGAAATGCCAATTCGATTACCTTTAATTTGTTTGAGAATTGCTCAGCAAGGCATTACTATTTCTTTAACTTAGAATCTCGTGTGTTTGAATTTCATGTTGAGCCGAAACAAATAGTTTCGGTAGATTGGATGTTAAAATATCTTTGAATGTGTTCTTCATGTTGAAATTTGGATTATTAGAGTTTGACCCTCGTGTGGCATTGTGGTTGAGTTCGGACCTAACGTTGGTTGTATCATGATTTAGAATCGGGACGAATTCTTTTTAAGAATGGAGAGAGTGTAACACCCGCTCCTTAGTTAGCTTGGTTTTGTGCTATACTTGCACTTCTTCCTTTGTTGACTGTATGTTTGGTTTGCGAGAGGTCTATGTGTATGAGAGACCACATTAAGACCAAACACTATTAAGAGATGCCATATAGTTGTTGACTTGCTAAAGTCACATCGTGACTTCGATAGTCGGAATGCGGACAACGTTGAGGAATTTACTTGCATTTTGTGTTCGTGACCTCGGTTTGGTATTCTCTATATGATGGCTTATTAATATGTTTAGATGTATTAGACTTCAAGTTGGAGGTGTTCCTTAAGTCTATCGATGATTTGGAAGCTTGGAGATAGCGTTCGTCTATCAGCGTAGTTCGGGGATCGAGTCGCGTGTCGTCTCTCCTTTGGAGTTCTTATTTCCTAGTTATTATTCAACTTTCTAGAAGTATTCAAGCTTCTTCATTAGCCCTTAAACTTGCCTTAAAAGTGTCTTTTCAATGCGTTCAATTGCTAGTTCATTGATCGTTCGGTTGCACGTTGTTGATTCGTTCGAGTAGTTTTCGGGGTCGTTGTGAGTGTTACGTGGGAGTTCTAGACCAACTTTGAAAGGGTTTGAACCTTGATTACTTTGGTTAAGTGTTTGGGGGTCTTTTAGGTTGAGTTTTGAACCATTTGGAGTGCGTGGGGCTTGCCACCGCTTAGGAAATGACCTTGCCCCTTAGGTAACCGAGAAAATGGCATGTGAGCATCCGAGGAGGTGCGGTTAATATTATGGGGACCATGCGACCCTTGGTCCCGAAACCTATTTCTGTTTTTCTTTGTTTTACGACTTTTTACCTAAACCCCTATTCAAAACCTTTTCTAAACCCACTAAACCTCCCTAACCCTCCTTACTTATACCCAACATCATTAACATGTTTTAAGAGTGGATTAGTGGTGATTGAGTGGATTAAACAAGCCCAAAATCAGATTTTTATCAACCACATTGTGGTGACACTTGTCCCACTCGGTTGTTAACCCAATATAAGCCACAATCGAGAGTTTGACTCTTTCTCACCCCCTCCTCTCCAAAAACGGGAATGGCTTCTCTCCTAGTTCCTCCATGAGTTCTTGAGGTCCTTCTTGACCTTCCATGGTTCCTCTTCTTCGTTGCTCAAGCCTAGCTATAGAATCGAAGAGCTCGACAGTAGATTACTTCCAGGTTACTTTCTCGTTTTTCTTTCTTGATTGGGGATTGAAGGTAAGTTACTTCTTCTCTCTTTGATTTTGTACTCATTGATCCTAAGGAAAACAAACTCTATGCTATTTGAGGTCAATGAGTACACATACTTTAATGTGATTTTAAGTTGTGATTTGAGCATGTGAACTTGTTAAGAGCATATGTAGGATGACTCTATGATTGTTGAAGTATATTGTTACTCTTCATCTTGTGTTTCTAGGATATTGAGCATGCTAGAAATCATGTTTACATTCCATTTGGGTTTATTATGAAAGTATGCCTAAGTTTGGGGCTTTGGATATGTGAACTCACTAAACATCATGAGTATGATCATTTAATTGAAATTAAGTGATTTATGAAATGGGTTATGATTTATGTTGGATTTTGTTATGAATTTTAGGGCTTGAAAACAACCCACGATTGGAGAAATTATTGTTAATTGAAGTGGGTGTTAATGTTGAGATTGATGAAGGGTGTAAATAATGAAACTTAGTATTTAGACTCAGCGAGATCGAAATAAGTTCAATAATGTGTTAATGAACTCGGGTTGAAATCCTACGACATTTGGGTTTCGTTTGACTATGATTATAATGAGTTCTTGGGTTGTTAGGCTTGGGGAATCAAGCCGAATGATTTTGAGGAGGATTTTGTGGTATATAAAAAAGAATGAAATGTAGGAATTAAGACTCAAATGAATTAGTTGTAAGGTCAATAATATAATAATGAGCTTTGTGGTTGAAACCCTACGATGTTCGGGTCTTGCTTAGTTATGTTTGTGCGTACCCGAGTATCTCATTCGGTGTCCAATTGAGACACTCATGTTATAGAGACCTATTGGGGGTATGTTTAGAGCGTGCTCGTTAGAGCACGGAGCATTAGAGACCAACCTACGATCTCGTATGCTTTTAAGAAATGATTATTGAACGAGTTCTCTTTTAGGGAATTTGGTCGCGTGCACATGAAAGCACTTCCGGGGTTTTGACTATGGGTTAGTTTTGATACCCTTGAGATTGGCTTTGAGGAAGTCGAGTATATATGACGGTTGAGACTATGGTTGAGTCCGGTGTACCTTTAAGTGAAGCTAAAATGCTAAATCTTGATTTATGGTTGCTCTTAGACTAAAATAATAGTCTTTGGTTTAATCTTGAGTAGAGGACTATAGTAGACCTCCCGTTGTGATTTATTGAGCTTATAAGCTATTCTTGAATTGGTGATGGCTTGAGGATTATGAATACCTCAATATGTGGTTCTTGAACTAAACTTACAAGTTAGTTGAACATGTTAAGTGTGTACATTTATGTGCATTGTTTATTGGGTTTTGTAGAGCATTATGTCCTACTTGATTTGATGAGTCTTGTTGTGATGGACTTGGTCCTTATTGGTTTATTCAAGTAAATATCTACTTGAGCATCTTGATTTGAGTCCAGCTGGCGTCTTGGTCGTTTTGCTGGCAATGGGACGATTCATAGCCTTTGGAAACATTCGCTATGAATCGCCGCATTGGTACCCTTTCTCCTCACTATTTGGCCAATAATGGGATGTGGTTTCATATTAGCGCCACCTAGCCTGATATCGAGCTCCCATTTCTCATCCTAGGGTTGGATGAATGTAACGAGGTACTCATTAAGAAAGCTGATGAGTTGTGATCATTTGAGGATTGAAACCCAGATTATGATCATTTGAGGGTTGTACCCATGGTTTGAATATTGAGGGCTAGGCCCAGATTCTGGTTTTACGTGTTTACGTATGAGCATTTATGTGAAAGATAATATGCTATGTAGCTTATGTGAGATTATGTGCTTTGATAACTAAGTACATGTTTATTGTCGGTTTACTAGTATGATACCATGATTTTATATATATGCTTGTGCATTATGCCATGCCATGACATGATATGCCATACTATTGCATTTAGTAACTTACTGGGTCATTATCACTCACTCCGTGTGTTTGTTTTCCTTAGTGTGTGCAGTGATCCCGTTAGTACGCGTGGCGGCTTCGGATAGTGATTCCTAGAAGGTGGTCTTCCGGGCTTTAAGCTTGGATTTATTATTACTATTGTTATTATGTATTTGTGAGACACAAATGTAAAGTTATGTAGACTTTACTTGGGTAGATTATGTTAGTATTTTGTTATCGTATTATTTTGGGAGCCGACTTGCTTGGTCGAGCTTTTGTATCTCTTAAGAGTTATTCCCTTTTTATTTCGAGCATGCTTTAGCTCACTCATTCTAGTATTGCTGGTATTGTCATCTCCGACGACGTTAGTCGAGAGACTTGGGTTTAGTTGCTAGCATTTAAATATCTTATTCATTTAGTTGATTTGTCCCTCCGGCATGTTGTAGCCGTTGAGTGGTTGTTTATCAGGTTGGTATTTTGTTGATTCGCCGGCCTTAGGTTTGCCGATGGTTTGTTGCCCGTGCGCATTGTTGCGTCACGTGCGTCGTAGATTTGTCGAGAGATAGTTATCTCTCAGCCTTGTATTCCTTGGTTTTTAATTATAGGTTTTGGTCCCACTTATGATTCGCTTCCGCAGGTGTTGATTTTTATTATTTTGTATTGTTGTTATGGCTTTACCTTCCTGTTCGAGCTTCATGGCTCATCTTTTGACTCGCATCATTATGCTTAGCGGGTGCTTGTCCGTCTTTTAGCTTGTCTTGACGGCACGACCTTGAGACTTCGCATTGGAGTCCGAGTCGGGTCGTTACAGAACTTACGTCTTCCAATTAGTCTAAAACTAAGTCTACCGGTATGAAAGAAACATTAACAAATAACTTTGAAATTAAGCAGTAGGATCAATCATACCAAGATTTCTCCTTAAATAAGCAAACCTGGTGGCATCCAGTGGTTTTGTGAGAATGTCAGCCAATTGATGCTTAGTTGGAACATATTCCAAACTGATGTTACCTTTCTCCACATGATCTTTGAGGAAGTGATAACGGATATCAATGTGCTTAGTCTTGGAGTGCATCACTGGATTTTTGGAGACTAAAATTGCTGATGTGTTGTCACAAATGATTGGGCAGTTTGCAGTCTTGATGTTGTAGTCCACTAGTTGTTGCTTCATCCATAGGAGTTGAGAGCAACAGCTGCTTGCAGCTATGTATTCAGTGTAAGACCCCAAAAATTATGTAATTTTATTATTATATTTCTGAGATCTAATTGTTTTGTAATTGACTCTACATGAGTCAGATTTAATGAAATAAATTATATGGAGTAGTTTAACTAACTCCTATGAGGTTGGTAATTTATTTAGGAGATGATTATACCCTTATATAAATTTAGATAGTAATAAGAAATTATTATTTGACATTAAGAGGCAAATAAATAATTGGGAGTTGTGACCCCAAAGTGTTTTAGTATTTTAATTGACCCTACAGGGTTAATTTGTATGATAGTTAAAATATTGATTGAAGGAAAAATATATTAGTCCTCACATGATTAATTAAATTTAAGTGTGGTCTAAATGGGAGTAATGAGATCAATTAACCACCAAAAATCATATTTTTATCTACCATAATGTTTTGACACATGTTCCACTACCTATTTGACTTCACCAACACCACAAATCAATCTTGGAGACTCTCATTTTCTGCCTTCTTCACCAAAAAACGTGGAGAGAACTTCCATGGGAGATTAAGAGAGTTCTTGGCTGCTTGAGCTTGGTTTCCTTAGCTCTACTTGTTCATTCTTCAAGCCGAGACCGTAGAATCGAAGATCTCATCGACTAGTCTACTTCCTTCCGGTTGTAATTTCGTTTCTTTACTTGTTTAAAGGATGAAGGTACGTTACTAAGCCTCTTTCTCTTGTGGTAAGAACTATTATGCCATTTTCTCATGCTTCCATGGTAGTTTGCTAGATTGTTTGGGGAGAATTGGTTTAACAAGTTTACAAGTTCAGTCTCAGTTTTGAGCTGACTTCGGGAATTTACTGGGAGCAATCTACTATAGGTAATTGTCTACAAATATTATATGTTGTACGTGTATAAGAGAAGAAATGCTCTGTAAATTTTTATTAATTTTCGAGTTCGGGAAGTATTTTTAAATAAATCACGAAATGTGACAGTGACAGTACTCTGCTACCAGGAAGTCAGATTGTTAGCATGATTTTGATGTGATCATAAATTGACGAATACAAGTCTGAATTGAGTGTTTTAAAAGGCTAAACTATAGCTCAAAGAGTCTAGTTTCTGGAAATGTAAAATACGTGTGATTTGGATCAATGAGGAATGTTTGGTGAAATTTGTATGATAGACATGCAGTACAGGCCATAACAGAAAAACAGATTTCTGACATGAACTTGGAGGGGCTGTATTTTGATGAATACAAGTCCAAATAGAGTACTTTAAAGTTCTAAATTATATTTTAAAGAGTCTAATTTCGGAATATATAAAATTCATGAAATTTGGAGTTGTGATGAAGTAATGGTTTAATTTACAAGTTGATTGGGCAGAATGTGTAATAGCAGTAAATCTGATTGTTATCATGAAATTGAAGTGACTATATTTGGATGAATATAAATCCGAATGAAGTGATTTAAAAGGCTAAGTTATAGTTTGAAGAGTCTAGTTTCTGAATATGTAAGATTCATGAAATTTAGAGTTATGATGAGTTATTGGTCAATTTTACAAAATGGCTGCGCAGAATGAGTTATTACTAAGTTGGAATTCCAACTGTTAGAATGGGTATCTTTCGGTGCATGAACATCGAGTAGAGAAGGATTGACTTGGTTTGAAGAATGGATTACCATTCAGGGATATTATAGAGTGTATCCTCAATTTCGACGTAGAGACCCTTTAGATGCTCTTAGAGCATAGTGAATTTGTATCTAATAAACGATTCTATTCACGTGAATATGATGGGATGAGTTTATGAATTAACATGAACTTTAATGAGTTGAGACTATAAAATGATTTATCATTCTAGAAATATTGTAAGGCTATACCATTGTTGATTAAGTACCCTAGACTAACAAAGTAGTCTTGGTCAATATATGATGGGTTAATGGTTAAGTAAATAACTTAGCTTGGTTGTATACTAGAATATAAAATTCTATGATTGATTTAGATTATGACAAAATGCATAATTCCTACCTTTGTTGAGATTTGTATCTTGTATGCATTTGAGAATATGACTCATGAAGCATATATTTCCTCTGATTACTTGATGGTTTTATTGGTGTTGATTTCCTAACTTGTATTTAAATTTTATTCCATTAACAAGTGGAACTGCGAACTTGAAATCAACTTAGGCTACCAACTCATACTTGACTTAGTGACTCGTGAACTAAGATTCCTAAATGGAATGAGAACCTTGCTATGCCTCAAACGAGAACATAGAAAAGAGTCTTGGGACACATATAGTGTTCAAACTCTATTTGGTTGGAATTGTAGTAAAGACTCAACGGAGTCGAGTTAAGGAACAATTGAACCTTACGAGGATCGTGGTGGGATCCTATGACAATTATATTCCAGTTGACTAGATTACTAGCTTTTGGGACTTGAATTGAATAGAGTGAACAACTTGACACTTATGATTTAGAGACTCAAATGAGCTCCTATTATGGTTTTGTGATTATGGTAACAATGTGCATAATCGTATGAGTTTAGTAGGTCATTATATCTACTTGAGAATTAGCAAGTAAACATCTACTTGTGCATTGCATATAAGTCCAGCTGGCATTACTTGAGTTTTCTTGATGATGGTGGGGTGATGCATTGCCTTCACGAATTATGGGATTCGATTGTAATTGTAATCGCCGTATCGGTTTCCACACACCTCCATTCTTTCACACACACTACACTGGGAAGTAGCCCCTTTGTCGTAACCAATTGAGCACATTGGCTAGTGCTATTTTCCCGAGTAGAGAACTCGCACCGAGAAGAGAGCTCGGTACTTTGATACCGAACACGGGTATCATTGGCACGATATGATTAATGGTGATTGCGTGAGCAATACGACGACAAGTGATTTGGTATCTTCTCTATCCCTTATGTGGCCTCCTATGGGCACTTATGTGACAACAAAGTGTTAGTTGAACATGAGATCTTATTGACCATGTTTGTATTGGCTGATGTTATATGAGAGATTTGATATATGTATATATAGATATATGCATACTTGTATATGAGATATATATGAAAGACTTGATGTGTATATATATAGATATGCACACTTATGCATGATGATTTTATGGGAGATTTGATATGTATATTTAGAGATATACATACCGATATAGGTGTATATATATAAACATGCACCCTTACACGTGGTAACAATGTGAATAGCTTGATTCGTATATATAATGATATGTATACTTGCATATGATGTTTTGTGGGAACTACCTTCTAATTCATTTGATTTGTGTGTGAACAGGAATTACACCTGGTTCATTTGGACGGTTTAGTAAGTAAGAAGGAGTGGATATCTTGTGGAGTATCGAAACGATACGACGCCTCTTCACGAGTTTTTTCATATATAAAATGACACCTGTTATGTTTATGTTACATAATTATATGTTGCATATATATTGTAGTAGCGCATCGGGTCATTATGACTCATCTCGCACTTGTTTTTAGTTGCAAGAATCGATAGCCGCACCGAGGTCGAGTAGATCGTGATCGTAGCGGCGCAAATGGGTCGATAGATCGAGGTTAGATCGTGTCGCTTGTGTTTGTAGTAGCCGACTTTCCTAGAGCTTGTGGAGTCTTGTTCCTTTTAGCATTGTTATTGATTTCATGTACTTTGCTATTCTTGTGAGATCGACATTTTGTAAAGTTATTTAGACTTTACAGTCGGGTAGAATACTTGGGTATTTGTATTGGTTATTTCTTGGGCCGACATGTAGTGTCGTGCCTTGTTTGTGGTTTTAGTATATATTTCAGTTGTCTCCCGGGCACGCAGTAGCTTTGGGAATTTCCTTGTTCTAATTTTTTATAGTTGTTGGTTGACCCCTGATGCTTTAGCCGCTGGGTATTTCTTATATCGTTGGTTCTTTGTTGAAACGCCCCGGAGTGCCGATGGTTTGATTAGCGTCTGCAATGTTGCGACACGCGAAGTTTTGTTTTTCCTCCTTTGAGAGATAATGTCTCTCTTGGTTTCATTGTCGTTGGTTTCGAGCTTCATAGCTTGGGACTTCTTTCTTATATTGCTTCCGCTGATTTGATTTTTGAAATACCGTATTTTAGTGCGGCGTTATGTTCATGTTTAGAGCGAGTTTGCTCGACTGTTTGACTAGCACTATTGTTTATCAAGTGCTTGTCCTCTTCTTAAGTTAGTTCCAGCGGCACGACCTTGGGATTTCGTGTTGGAATCCGGGTCGGGTCGTTACATTCAGCTTCTGTGGTTGAGTTTGCAACTGATCCTTGTTTCTTGCAAGACCATGAGACAAGTCTATTTCCAAGGAATTGACAAGTCCCACTAGTGCTTCTTCGGCTCACTTTGCAGGCTGCATAATCTGCATCTGAGTATCCGACTAGATCAAAATTGTTGTTTTTCGAATACCATATGCCTAGATTTGTTGTTTTCGAAACATATCTGATGATACGTTTGGCAGCAAGCAAATGTGACTCCTTTGGATCTGCCTGAAATCTAGCACAAACACAAACAACAAACATAATGTCAGGTCTACTAGCTGTAAGGTAAAGAAGTGAACCTATGATTCCTCGGTATTTGGTCATGTTCTCTTGCTTTCCCTTCTCATCTTTTTCAAGATGGCAGTCGGTAGACATTGGAGTTTCAAATCCTTTAGCTGAATCAAGACCGAACTTCTTGATTAGTTCCTTTGCATATTTGGTTTGGTTGATGAAGATTCCGTCAGAAGTCTGTTGTATTTGCAGTCCTAGAAAGTAGGTAAGTTCACCCATCATGCTCATCTCGAATTTGCTTTGCATCAGCTTCTCGAATCTTTTACACAGGCTTTGGTTAGTTGATCCAAAGATGATGTCGTCCACATAGATTTGTACCAGAAGAGAATGGCCTTTGTGCTTGAGGATGAATAAAGTAGTGTCTATTCTTCCTCTCACGAATCCTTGTTCTATTAAGAACTTGGATAGAGTTTCATACCCAAGCTCTAGGAGCTTGCTTCAGCCATGTAGAGCTTTCTTGAGTCGGTAGACGTGATCCGCTTTGTCCGAAATGACAAATCTCGGAGGTCGCTCCACGATACGCTTCTTGAAGATCACCATTCAGAAAGGCACTCTTTACATCCATCTGATACACTTTGAAGTTCATGAACGAGGCATAGGCTAGAAAGATTCTGATTGCCTCTAGTCTAGCAACAGGAGCAAAAGTTTCATCAAAGTCAATTCCTTCTTCCTCGTGCCCCAGCAACCGCCTAGCTTTGTTTCTCGTGACATTTCCTTCTTCATCTCTTTTGTTTCGAAAACCCACTTGGTGCCGATGATCCGATGATCACGTCTTTGAACTAAGCTCCACACCTTACATCTTTCAAACTGGTTCAGCTCTTCTTGCATAGCTTCAATCCAGCTTATGATCTTCGATAGCTTCATCAATCTTCTTTGGTTTGAGTTCGGATACAAATGCATAAGCAAACATAGTCTCTTCTCGAACTTTATTTCTCGCACGCATCTCGTGTTGAGATCACCAATGATTTGAGAATGGGGTGATCTCTTGCTTCAATAATGCTTGGAGGAAGATCACTTCAGTGGGTTCTTCCCTTAAGAATTCGGAGTAGGTTGAGAAGGAGATTCACCAAAATCTGTTAAGAAGAAGAGATAGGATCTTCAAAACCTTCATTTTCTCGGTGAACAAGAAGGATGAGTGATCCGTAAAGGTGCTTGGGGTAAAAGAAGAGATGGGTTCAGGGTCAATGTAAGAGTTATAATCGGTCCGGCAGAAGTTTTCGCTCTACCGGTGAAGGGTTAGCGGTGTGGTTCTCAGCCGTTTCGATGAGGAGTGGAAGTAGATGATGTATTTGTACATGTCTCATCATTATCGAATCATTAGCAACATTCGAGCCTTTCTAGGCTCTAACAAGTCATATTCATCAAAAAAAACATGCAATGATTCTAAAAATTTTTAAATTAGTTTTACCGAAAATGCGAAATGCTTTTGAATGTTTGGAATACCCCAGAAAAATTCCTTCGTCTAATTTTGCATCAAATTTTTCTCTATATTCTTTTCCATTATAAAGAATAAAACATTTACAACCGAAGATTTTAAGAAATCCTATGTTGGGGGATCTTCCTCTCCATATTTCATATAGAGTTTTATTATGAAACTTGTTTACCAAGGATCTGTTTTGAGTAAAACATGCAGTGTTGACGGCTTCGCCTGTAAATACTTAGAAGTTTAGCTTCGCCAAAGATTGTTCTTGCCGCTTCAATCGTTGTTCTGTTCTTCCGCTCAGCCTACACCGCTTTTGTTGAGGAGTACCGGTAGAGAAGTTGTGTCCGATCCCGTGGTCATCAAAGCATTTTCTACACCATTGTTCTTGAATTCAAGTGCCATTGTCCATCTTATGTCACTTATGTCTTCAAGCTTTTGAGTTTGAAGTCTTCAAAAGAGCAAAGTGACTAGATCATACGTTTCATCTTTAGATGTCATAGTTTCAATCCAAGTGAATCTAGAGTAGTCGTCAACTACTACAAGTGTGTACTTGTCTCCTGAAATACTGGTTGTTGTGATTGGTCCAAAGAGATCCATATGCAGAAGTTGAAGAGGTCTGTTTGTTGATAAAACAAAATTTCTTTTGAAGGAAGACTTGGAGAGTTTTCCTAGTTGACAAGCTTTACAACTTCTGTCATGGTCGGCAGACACCGTAGGTAGACCTTTGACAAGCCCATTTTGGAGAGCTTGGAGAGGTGCTTGAAGTTCAGTGATCGAGACGCTTGTGCCATAGCCACTGTTGTCACGAACGTTGTTGGCTACTAGGCACGTTTGAGAATCTCCCTAGAAGATTTAAATCAACTACATAGACATTTCCTTATCTATTGCCGGTCAGTATTGTAGAGCAAGATTCTCTGTCTTTGATGAGGCACTGGTTGGAGTTGAATTGACATAGAAGACCTTTGTCGCAGAATTGGGATATGCTCAACAAATTGTGCTTTACGCCACTCACTAGAGAGACTTTGTTGATGGAGAGACTTCCTCTAGTGATTGAGCCATATCCAATTGTCTTTCCTCTTGCATTATCTCCTAAAATAACAAGGGTCCTTTTGCTTCAGCCTATATCAGAAGAAGACTGCTTCTGTCATGTGTCTTGAGCAGCCAATCGCCTAGGTACCGATGTCTTTGTTTTCGATTCTATAGCCATGAAGCATTCTGAAAAAGAATTAAAGCAAACAAGGTACCCTTTATTTTCTTTCGGTCCTAAGGATTAGCAACCTTTGCAACCCATACCGCTGACCTTGAGAGAACTAGGTCTCTCGGATCTGGGTGAACCTTAGCAGCATTCGGTGCCGATGGCCTAGACAATTGCAAGAATGACATAAATGAAAATTCCACAATGAACTGTTAGAGTCTTCAACTGAAGAGTGCTTGTGAGCATTCATTTTCTTGACATCCATTCTTGGTTCAGCTTGCTTGTTGATGGTAGACTTAATTGGTTTCTTTCGAATCTTCCTAGGTAGGTTACCAATGCACTTAGCTTTAGCTTTTCTCGTTGATTACTTTTCAAGAGGATTTGGTAGAATACCTTTAAGTTTACCTTCAACAGGTAAAGGAGCCTTGCCTGTTTCATAGACAAACTTGATAGTTACCGGTAGAGGTTTAGTAGGTCTACCGCCAGCAGACTTTGCCTTAGCATAGTTGTTGCCGGCAGACTTTACTTTCTCTACCGTTACCTTTTCAGGTTTCTCATTTGAGTCAGTCATCTTGGCTTTTCCTTTCTGAACTTTGGGGTAAACGTAAGGGACACTTGAATAACCAAGGCCTTGTTTCCCTATATTTCCAAATGTCTGTTTAGAGAAGGAAATATCATTAGCAGTCTCGGAGGATTCACCTTCTTCTATGACTGAAGAGATTGTCGGAAGAGGCACATCTGAATATCCTATGCCAGTTTTATCATTACTAGATTTTTGGCTTGAAAGGATTTCTTCGAATGCATCCTTGAGTGCTCCAGAGTCAATTGTCTTTTGCAAGGCAATTTTCTCTAGGTCAAGTCCTTTGATGTGCTCAGATAGACAATCAATTTTGTCATAAAGGAATTTGTTTTCTTCCTTCGCTTGATACTCTCTTGTTGGCGGCTATTGAGAGTTTGAATCTCATTGCCATCAAGATTTCTCACGTAAGTTTCTCACAGTTCTTTGCAAGTTTAACATAGGCTACTCTAAAGGAATTAAATTCTTCAAGCATATCTTGATTATCCTTGAGAAGTTCTTCCTTACTGAAGTTGTCACTGTTGGTTTCATTTTTGTTCAAAGGACTAGGTGAAACTTCGACTTCATTTTCAGAGTCATAGGTAGGACCTGAATCATGAGCTATTAAGCATATGTTAGCTTGCTCACAATCCTCTTCCTCCTCTTCTGAATCAGTCTCAAACCATGTAGCAACCTGTTTGTCTTCTATGTCCTCAGCCAACATACCCTTTTGTTTTTGAAATTTTCTAAAGGAGGGTTTTCGGTATGCTTCAAATTTTGGCTTAGGACATTTTGAGGCAAAATGACCAGGTTTTCTACAGTTGTAACACACAAGCTCTTCCTTAGATGAGCTTTCACCATTCTTTCTAAAAGATTGTTGGTGAGTGTTCTTCCTTCCATATTTTGCGAATTTTTGAAAACGTTTTACAAACATGGCAAATTGTTCATCAGATAAAAAATCATTTTCACAGGAAGAAGTGGAAGGTTTGGTATTCAACAGTGATTTCTTCTTGGACCATGGTCGGTAAGGACACGCTCAACTGCTTTGTCTTGCTCTAGAGCTTGATTAACTTCAAGTTCATAAACCTTCAAACTTGCGTAGAGACTACGAAGAGTCATCTCGTTTAAGTTCTTAGATTCTTTCATAGTCGTGGTCTTAACATGCCATAAGCTACCTAGAGAGCCTAGAAACCTCATGTTCATTTCCTTTTTATCATACGTTTTACCAAGAGAAAAGCAACTATTTATTACCTCACTGAAGCGATCGTATGCTTGTCTCAAGGTTTCCTTAGGATCCTTTTTGAAAGAATCAAACTGCTGGATGTATGTATATTTTCTGTTATCTCTTGTGTCTTGGTCTCCTTCCAAGTATTCCACAAGAGCTTCCCACATCTCTTTTGCAGTTGTACATCGAATCACTTGCTGGTATGTGCTTGTGTCTAGAGAGCTGGTGATTATGTTTATTGCTTTGCTGTCAAGTTCTACCAGCTTTCTATCATCCTCTGTCCATTCAGATTCTTCTTTAGGTACTTCTGCAGGATTCCCAGCAATGGAGGCTAGAAGATTTGGCTTCATTGGTACGTGTTGACCTGCAGTAACACATTTCCATAATCTGTTGTCAATAGAGTTCATAAATCTCATTACTTTATCCTTCCATACATCAAAATGTCCTTCGTCCAATATTGGGACGTGGTTAGCATTAGATGTAGGCAGCATGTAGTGTGTTTGTGCCATTATATCGTATCTCTCAAGAGTTTAATCTTGGAAAAACTTGTTTTCAAAGAGTAAGGCTCTGATACCAATTGTGGGTCCCAATGGTCACAATAATAAGCTAGAAGGGGGGTTGAATAGCTTATTAAACACTAAAAACTTTTTAAGTAAATTCTTTGAAGGATACTTATAATCTATTGAAAAGATTAAGTAGCGGAAGACCTTCAAAGAAGTTGATCCAGGTCTGCCGATAAGGACTACCGGTAGACCTTTACAGATTACTTTAAGTTCTGCTGTAAATGGATAAAGATAATCAAAGTACTTAAGCAGTTCAAATGACAGACAAACAGTAAGAAATAACACAAGTATTTTGGGATGGTTCACACTATAAAGAGTGCTACGTCCACCACCAAGGCAGTCAACCTTGGATTTAAATAGTGCACTATGTTTTCCACTTAGATCAATTACAAAGAATATCCCTAATGGATCGTGTACAAAATATTGACTTGTGTTTGGGGTCTAGGGAATTAAATATCTGTGAAAAGATATTTAATTCGTGCAGAAGTATAGTTAATGAAAGTAAACAACAAGAAGTTAAAGCAATAAGTGTTGATGAACAGCTTCTTGTTGTTGACGAGGACTTCTAGATCTGTATAGGATCTCTTGATTGCACTGAGCTGAAGGACTTGGAGTTTATGAAGTTTCAGAGCAATCCTTTTAAGTGTTCGATTGATTCTGTACAGTTGCTTCTTTTTCAGTCTTCAATGGCAGCATTTATAGCAGGTGCACTTCAAAAGATCCGTTGGAGAAGACGAATACTTCAACAGCTCTTTTCAACAATGCATTAAATGCATGGGGCTGTCAGTCAAGGATTTTCGTCTTCACAGATATCTAGAGCAGGGAATGATTTCTGAGATCTTCAAAAAGGTGGGCGATTTAGGTGTCAGATCTGAGAGTTGTTGCAGAAAGTAGGAGACAGTCTGCTTTTCCTGCTTTCACTATTCAGGACGAAAAGTCTTCCTGCTTTTCGGAAAGTTGCTTTCGGCGGCTTGATATGTCAGGGAATGTCTTGAATTTAATTTAATTCAAATAATGATTAGGATAAGTTTGAATTAATCCAATGAGTCATTGCTGGATAGGACACGTCATAGAAGATCAGGTGGACACGAGGTCTACCGTTTGTGGGCTTTAAGCAGGTCTTCCGATAAAGCTTGTGGAGAGGTCTTCCGCTGAACCTATAAAGTCCTATAAAAACTATACTAGGCAAAGTTCTATACACAGTTGCCACGCTAATCGATACGCACCCGATTAACCACTGAAGTATAAAACTAGATGTAATGAACTGAACAGATATAAATCTAACATAAGAATCAACAAGTCTTTTATCAAAAAACATTGAAAATCAACATCACTTTATAACAAATGTATAATACATCTTTTCAATTAGTAATTAATAATAGTATTTTTTAATACAGTCATCAATTTCTAACTAATGTTTAATACATATTTTCTTTTGGTAATAATAATAGAATATTTTGTAACCATGTGAGATATATCTCTTGTAAAAGTGAAAGTCTTTAGTCTAAAGACTTTAAAATCTAACATTTTCTTTTTAAACAATGTGTTATACATCTCTTTTATTGGTAATAATATAAAATAATTTAAACTCAACATCATTTTCTAGCCAATGTGAGATATACATCTTCTATTGGTAATAATGGTAAAAGTATTTTATCATAAATATATATATATATATATATATATATAAAGTTGGAGAGGAGCACAATGGTTGTGACACCTCACCACCTTTGAATAAATCTTCATTCTAAAGCATCCATGTGGAAACTTTAAAAACTTTTGGTTTTCTAGTGACTTTGAAAATCAACATCACTTTTCAACCAATGAATGATACATTTCTTCTATTGGTACTTAATAATAGAAGTTTTTAAACCAACATCAATTTCTAACTAATATGGAATACATATCTTCTATTGTTGAAAAATTAGTGTTTTTAGTGAAAGAAATTGTGCAACTTGAGGCAAGAATTTCTTTACGTGTCATTTGTTTGTTGACGAAGGTAATTGCGCAAATGCGTTCTACTCATTGAGATGATCAAAATGATATATTTATTTGTCCAAATTGAGTTTTGGATAATAAAATATCAAGACTTAAAGTATAATATTTGTTCAAAAAATTAGTGTTTTTAGTGAGAGAAATTGTGTAACTTGAGGCAGGAATTTCTTTATGTGTCATTTGTTTGTTGGGGAAGGTAATTGCACAAATGTGTTCTACTCGGTGAGAGCATCGAAATGATATATTTATTTGTCAAAATCGAGTTTTGGATAAATAAAATATCAAGAGTTAAAGTATAATACTTATTAAAAAAATTAGTGTTTTTAGTGAAAGAAATTGTACAACTTGAGGCACAAATTTCTTTACGTGTCATTTGTTTGTTGACAAAAGTAATTGTGCAAATGTGTTCTACTCGGCAAGAACATCGAAATGATATATTTATTTGTCCAAATCAAGTTTTGGATGAATAAGATATCAAAGGTTAAAATATGATGTTAAAAGTGAGTCATTAGAAGTAATATCTCACCTTGAAGTGTTTTATCCCACATTAGTTAGAAGTAATGTTAGTTGTAATTTTTTTTTAAATATAAGCCTTCTACTATTGACAATAGAAGAAGTTATATCTATTGTTATATATAGCTATATGATAATACCCCATATCATATTGAATATTAATAGATATTATTAATAGGTAATTGTTGGAAGATAAAAAGTCTTACATGGATGCTTAAGAATCAATATTTATCTAAAGTGGATGAGGTGGCACAACCATAGTGCTCTTCACCAACTTTAAATATATATATATATATATATATATATATATATATATATATATATATATATATATATATATTTCACTAAGTACATATGGCTCTACCCTCTCAAGAAAAAATCTGACACCGAAAACATTTTTCTCCGCTTCAAAGCTAATATGATTCTGACCACCAACCAAGAACCAAAATTATCACAAGCAAGAGAGAGACATTGGAAGCTTGGAGATCAAGGTTCGAGGGTTCAAAAGTGCAAGGTTCGAGGCTCAAGATTTCCCGCAAGGTTGGTCTACGACCCAAGAGGCACAAGGATCAACTTGGGAGCACAAAATGGACCAAAATGCTATCCTTATGGTTCCTAAACCTTAAGGGGATGTTTTCCTATGTTAAATTAGGGTTATGGACAGTTTAAGGCACTTTATAAAGTGGGACTTTTACAAAAACATGATTTGATAGATTTTCCTTATTTTGGTTGTTTTATATTTCCTAATTAGATTAGGTAACTTAATTGTTTCTTACATAGATTAGGTAAGTTGAGTTGTTTCAATTTATTTTAGGTTTCCTTTTACTTCTAGTATTAGGATTATTTGTAGGCCAATATAAAGGCTTCTTCTTTCGTTGTGTTAGGCTACACAATTTTGATTAATGATAATAGTTTTGAGTGCTTCTTCAAACCTCCTTGTTCTTCATTGAACTTGCGATTACTTCAGTGAGATGATGAGTAATCAAACACAAATTTATCAATATGATCAAGCATCCCTATTGTGGCATTCTTCATTATACCGAGGTTGGTGTTCGTCGCATTCGAATCGAAGAGTACTTCGAGTCTTTTGTGCATTGTAGCATTGGATCGAGGTGTCATAATCCACATAGCTTCATTGATGTCGCTTCAAGCTTTTTTGTTGCGTGAGATGCGTTCTATCATCGCGAGTACGCAACTAGAACCATATCAACGTTTCTTATTCATGAGTACGTGACTTGGATCGCATCATTTGGTATCAGAGATAAGTTTTCGTTTCCATATCTATCTTACTTTAAATTATTCTTATTTTGATTATTTGTTTGTTTCTCTTCTTCCTTCAAACTAGGGTCATTAATCCAAGTTTGTTCTTTTATTAAAATTATGCTTTGTTTGTTATTTCAAACCCTAATCTTCTACTGTTATAAATCCAAAAAAAATGATGCCTTGTTAAATTTCAGACAACCTGTTTAAAATAAAATAAAATAAAAGAATAGTGATAGTGTTGTCCATAAGAGTTTGGTCAGCCCTAGTTTTGCAACAAAAAGAGAAAGAAATCTGTTCATTGAAGTTTAAAAATTTCGACCAAGCAAGATTATAAAAAGAGATAGGAGTTTTTCAGTCCAAAAGAATTAGAGGCTGATTTACAAAAAAAAAAAATCAGATTCGATCCAAAAGAATTAGAGATCGAACAAAGCAAAAAAAAAAAAAAAGAAGGAGAGAATTGATCTTGTAACATGGAATCCGAAAAGCTTGGAAGTTTGAAATCTGAAATTGTTATAGAACTTGGTATTGTTTACTTTCTATCTCATCTAAGTTTGAAAATAACAATCGAACTTTCCTTTACAAAATTAATCGTTGAGCCTTTCGTCCTTGAAACTCCACTCTTGAATTCTTGTTTCTATTCGTAGATTCTTCTTGATTGAGTTTGGATTTGCTTACTTTTGTTAATCACTTATTTAATTGCTTTGTTCTTTTAGAACTTGGAGGGATTGAAGGTGAGGGAGAGTAAGTAAACACGAGAGGAGTGACATTGATTGAGTGATACACGTAAGGGAGTGTGCAAGATATTTTTTTCTAACAATTTCTTGCATGTACACCATGGATAGTAGAGAGATAACAAAACGCGAAGTTAGAAACAATAGAGGTGCTAGTCTTGAAATACCGACTTTCTATGGTAGACGTGATCCTGAAGCATATTTAGAATGAGCGAAGGAGATGGATAGAATATTTGGTTGTTATGAATGTTCCGACTTGAAGAAAGTTAAGGTTGCTTCTAAAAATTTGACCCATTGTGCTAAGGTTTATTGGAGGGACTTGATAACAAGTAGAGTATTAAATAGAATACAACTGGTTGAGAATTGGGTAGAGATGAAAAGGTTAATAAGATTGGAATTCGATCCGGTTCACTACTTTAAAGATAAATCTATAGAACCAAATTCTAAAACCAAAGTTAGACAAGAAGGGAGAGTCAAGGAGGAATTTGATTTTGAGAAATTTTGGGAAGATCTTCAGTTGCAAATTAAGAACTCAAAATTAAAAGAAGAGGAGGTAAAAAATGGTGATGATAGTTCTTTTAATCCTTTACCATTTGATGATGAGAGTGAAAACAATATGGTAGTTAGGAGGATGTTAGAAGTGAGAGTGCCAAATGTTAAGGAGATTGAAAAGGAGAAAATATTCTTTACTAAGTGCAAAGTGCAAGAACGAGTTTGTGGGGTGATCATTGATAGAGGTAGTTGTGTCAATGTTGCTAGTGTGACCATGGTTGAGAAATTAGAGTTACCTACAACCAGACATCCTCAACCCTACAAGTTGTAAATGTTGAATGGAGATGGTAACTTGAGGGTGAACAAACAAGTGCTTGTGAAGTTCAAGAATAGTAGATATGAAGATGAGGTGATGTGTGATGTGGTGCCAATACGACAAACTCATTTATTGCTAGGGCAACCTTGGCAAGTTGAGAGGAGTGTTACTTATGATGGAAACACAAATAGACATTCATTCGTACGCAATCAAAGAACCAATAAATTTGCAACTCCAAGACAAGCTTATGAGAATTATATGATGTTAAGTTCAATAGCTAGTCAAGAGAGAAAGACTAGTGAGGAGAATAATATAGAGAAGCCTTTGAAAAAGCAGAGCTTGAGAGAAAATAAAGAGAGTTTGGCTAAAGTGACAAGTGAGGAATGTGAGATATTTAAGAAAAAAGAGAGCTCGAGTGAAAATAATGAGAGTTTGGCTAGAGATAAAAATGTGTTTTGTGAGATAGCGAAGAAAAAGGAGAGCTTGTGTAAAAATAAGAGTGAGTGGCCGGTTTTAGAGACTAGTGAAAGATGTGAGATAATCGGGCAAAAGGAAAGGAAAATTAGTGTGTGTGAGAAAAAGAAAGAAAGTGAGGCAAATTTTGATACTAATCAAGTTAATATTGTATTGCCAAATTCTATTGTTTCTTTGTCACAGATTTTTCAAGAGGTGAAGACTACACCACCAAAAGAATTTGTGAGATTCAAGATGTAATACTAATAAGGTAAGGAGATTGTTGTAGAACCTATAATTTCTCAAAAATATGATCTCACTCTTTCTTGGAAAAATAAAGTATGTGGTGAGTTGTTGCTTGTTAATCACCATGACATTGATAATAAGCTTAATAAAATTGTTGTTGAGTTTGGACAATTGACTAGGTTTGTGGAAACTTGTGTCATGGGTGAAATTGTTAAGCCACCTAAATTATTACATGTTAAGCACCAATGATTTGATAAGAAATTCAGAATTTTTTAAGTGATGCTTAATTTGATTAATCTTGTGAATTCCTTATTCATGAGAAGTGTTGTTAGTTCATTTGACATGCCAATGAAGTTTCAATTGCAAAGTTTAGTTAGTCACCATGGTTTAAGTGATTGGATGAAATTTGGTGAAAGCATGGCTAATGAATTGAAATCGACATTGCATATTCCTAACCATGTGTATGTAGGTCCATTCATGGATGATACTTTGGTTGATAAGTCATTAAGATTGCATTCTTTATTGAAAGTTGAGAGGGAATCTCTTAGTAGTGCATTGAATAGAACTAGATTTCATCTTGTTACAATAAAATAAACATTTTTTTAGCAAACCCAAATTTTGAGACCAAAAGGGCGAGTTGGGTGCCTAACCCTTCCTAACTCGTAACTTAGCCTCCGAACCTACATTTTCTAGTATTTTTGGTTCTTCTTTGTTTAACCTTAAAATAAAGGTGACGACTCTGTACATACATTTTTATAGTCCACAACGAGGCCGATCGTATTCCACGCGCTTAAGTTTTGAAAGCACTCGTTTTCAGTTCGCAATTGTCCTTGATTTGGGAATTGTTGAGGTTGTGGTGGTTGAGGTTGTAACGGTTTATTTCCTCCCCAAGAGAAATTAGGATGATTCCTCCAACCAGGATTATATGTGTTTGAGTAGAGATCATTCCTTGGTCTTTGAGGGTACATATTCATGGCATTAGCCTGTTCAGAATACATAGCACTAGATGGACAAAAATTAGTAGCATGAGAATATAATCCACACAAGGCACATGCTTCTTGAATTGGCCAATTTTCATATTGAGCTTGTGTATTAATCTCTGGTTTTTCTTGAACTTGGTATAAACTTATACTTTTACCTCTTGCACTTTTCTGTTGAGAATTTATACTTAACATCTCAAATAATTCCTCTAGTGCAACTGGTGTCATTCTATTAATAGAACCACCGGTTGCACTATCAACCAAAGTTTGTAAAGCAGGCGAAAGAGCATGATAAAATTGAAGTACTAGCACATCTTGAGACAGATTATGATGAGGGCACATAATAAGCATATTTTTAAATCTATCCCAAGCCTCATGGAATGTTTCACCTAGTTCGTTTTGAAAGGACATGATTTGTTTTCTATACTCTGTAAGAGATGCATGCTTATAATATTTACTCATAAACATATGATAAAGTTGAGCCCAAGTATAAACACTACTAGGTGTTAGATTCATAAACCATCTTTTTGCCAAATCTTTTAATGCACTTGGAAAGTATTTCATTTTTACTTGGTCTTCAGTCAACCCTCCTAACGGAAAAGTACTCATCATATACTCATAATCTCTAAGGAAACTTACTGGATCTTCGGTTGGCATTCCATGAAATGAAGTTATTGCATTAAAATAATGACCTTTTAATTCGAAATTCCTTACTGCTTCTGGTAAGACTAGACATGATGTTACTACATTCAGTGTGGATCTACTGAAATCATTAATAGTTCTTTGATTTACGACTACTTCCATATTTCTTCTAGCAGGTTCTTCTTCTCTTTGATTCACATTAACCGGGCGAACAGGATTTTTAGGATTTTGATTAATATTGTCCATTGGAGGATCTACCAGAGGATCCTCTTGATTCAATTGTTCTTGATGATCAGGCTGGGTTGCTAGATTATCAAGATTTTCTTGATTCTTTCTAATATTATTTATATCTTGATTTAGTTCTACCAGTTTAGGATTCAAAGATCTACGACCGTGCATAAAATAAATAAAGCAATTAAAAACAACCAACTACTAAAAATAAATAAAATCTTTTTGTATTTTTATTTTTATAAAAACTGAAATTTAAAAATTACACTACCAACAAACTAACTATGCAAACTAGCTTGTCCCCGGCAACGGAGCCAAAAACTTGATCGATGTCTTATTTTAATTACTTCCTTGCAAGTGGACAAGACTATTGTAGAATAGTTTTGGAAAGCAAGGGTCGAACCATAGAGACAAGAAGATCACAGATAGTACGATTATCGGTAGCAAATTATTAAACTAAGGGGGGTTTTTATATTGATTTTAATCTAAACTAATTATTATTCTAGTGTTAACTAATTAGCAGCAATCACAATTTATGAAGATTGTATGGTGGAGGGAAATCTAGGATTAGGGTTTCACTTGTATCTCCTCTATGACTTATTTTAATAAAGTATCATTCAATTACTTGGGTTCGTTCACAAAATATAGATATAGCCTGTTGAATTACCGTTCAATCTTCCATCTTCAAATAATTCATTCATTCTATCTCCTAGGCACAAGAACATATGATCTAACTGTCACTTAGGTCATATATGGAACCTGACCCTAACTTATCACTCTCGTGCATCGATAGGTTCAATTTATTGTGATGGTGAGCCAGTGTACGACATATGCACATTGATCATGCAGTTATCCGCACCTCTAGGCCTTTATTATTCACAATTACATTCATTTGTTCAAAGTGAAATAATAGAGGATTGATAAACACCACAATCAACAAGAATTGAATGAATAAAAATATAATTAAAGCATAAATTTGATACAAGTTACCTCCCAACTCCTAGATTAATGGATGTTTAGTTCATCCTTGAAGATGAACAGCACATGGAGATGATAGAATACATGAATCGATCTTCAATCCTTGTAATTATAACAACTAATTATGTTATACACACTAAATTCTATTCTAAAGCTATAGAAAACTACTTTCTGGCCGTCCAAAGCCCTGGCTACCGACCTCTATTTATACCATGGAGTTGTAGGAGGATTAGGTCTTCCAGCCTTGTGTGAATGTGACAACCCGACGAGAACCCCAATGCGGAATCCCAAGTCGTGCCGTCCAAGTAGACAAGATTCAAGCATGCGCAAGTAGGAATATAAAATTTCACGTGGCGCAACATCACATACGATTAACAACTCGGCTACACTTGGCCGGAAAATAACAAAAAGTAAACAAGTCATCGGCGACGTTACAGTCGAAACCCAACAACTACTCCTACAATTATAGCACATGCATATAATAACCTCAACGGCCACAACATGTCGAAGACAACCACAACAATAATACTATAAAAGAGTGTTAAGCAGACGAAGCTGTAGTGAACCAATAATATATAAACAAGCTCGACATGGAATTCGACATACAAAAGATTATAAGTCTCAAATATTCAAGTTATACTACAACAACAAAACCCAAGTCAAGTCTAAGTGACTTGTTTCCCATCGTTCTTGCCGAAATAAAAGTCTAACTACAAAGAGCAACCTTCAAGCTCACAAGCAATCAAACACGGGTACGGCGGATCTAGCGAGAACCGTCTCCTTGGCTTGGATCTAAGGAAAACAAAACAAACAAATAGGGTAAGTCATAAAGACTTAGTAAGCTACTAAAAAGCATGTTCATTTCATATCATCACAATTAATCTCAATTATGATACATTTTCATCATATAGCACTTAGCACATTATTCACGTAAGTGCGGGAAATAAATTATACAAGTAGGATATGATATAGGCCCGGCCGCTACGTAGCTCCTGCAATAAACTGTGTTAACTGGTTCGTGCCATCGATGTTTTGTGAATTCATCGACTTGTATCGAGAACCGCCTCGATTTAATTAGCAAGCCAATTCGACACGTATTGATACGACATAGGGGCTACTTCCCCACTGCGGCCCACAGTGGAGGCGTGTGTGTGGTCCCGGGTGCGGCGATCCATAGCGAGCATGAATCTCACAATTCGTGGAGGCGATGCATCGTCCCACCCTGACGTATAAAACAAACCAAATAATGACAGATGGACTCAATGTGATGCACAAGTAGATGTTTACTCGTCATAAACAAATAAGGATCGAATTCGACAAGAGCGAACTCATCCGACCAAGTAGGTTAGTAATCTCTACCATAAATCATGTCAAGGCAATTAATTGCTCAAAACCAATCATTCACAACAACTTGATTGCATAGAATTAGGCTCAACTTATAATTGAGTGAACTCGATCAAATGGTGTCTAAACTTCGTAGGGATTGAAAGTAGTGTTCAACATGTTCAAATCTTCCCTAGAGTCGACTCCGTTGAAGTCTTTACTATACATTCCCAATCTTGGGGATTTGAAGCTATGTGCTTCATAAACCAACCTAGGCCATTACTAAGTTCTACTAGGTTATAAATTCTCCAAGGCATTACAATGTAGTTCATATTCATCATAGAGTTCAATTTAGAGGATAGAACACATAACAACATACCAACATATCATGTAGGCTATAATTAGGGTACTCTCATATGGCACCACTTCAAGCAACACATATAATTAATGTTTCTAACATGTTCATAATCCTAAATATACAAGATGAAAGAGTATTACAATCTTTAATAACCATAAAATCATCCTACACATGCTCCTACTAAGTTCACATTTCTAAATCACAAGATGAAGATATATAAAGCAAGCATGTGTACTCATTGACCTCAAAAATCATAGGTTTTGTTTCCTTAGGGTCAATGAGAACTAGAACAAGGAAGAAGAGGTGTAACTTACTTGTATTCTACACCCAAGAAATCAAATGAGAAAACTATTCAGTTGGAAATGCTCTACTCTTCAAGCTCTTCACTTCTATGGAGGTGGCTTGAGCAATGGAGGAAAGAACCATGGAAGACCAAGGGAGAAGCTTCACAAAGCCATGGAGAAACCTTGGGGATGAGAAATCCCGTTTTTGGAGAGTGATGGAGGGAAAGTGAGGTCAAACTTCAGGTTTGTGGTGTTTAAAGGTTAGGAAACTTAGTGGGACAAGTGTCACTATCATGTGGTCGAATAAAATCTGATTTGGGGCTTGATTAAACCACTAATGCACTCACTAATTCTCTCTTAAAACAAGTTAATGATGTTAGGATATAAGTAATGAGGGTTAGGGAGGTTTAGGTGGGGTTTAGAAAGGGTTTTGGATAGGGGTTTAAGTGAAAAATTCGGGAAAGATCAAAACAGGCATCCTAGTCTCGGGGGACCATGCGGCCGCATGGTCCTCCATAGCATGCGACCGCATGCTACCTGATGGCTCCATACTTCATTTTCTAGTTACCTTGCGGAGGCAAGGCCATTCCACCTTGCGGCCGCAAGCCCGACAGACCCAAAAAGGCTCAAAATGCAACCTAAAAGACCCCCAAACACATAGCCAAATCAATGGGGCTTCAAACCCCAAAAAAAATGAGTCTAAAACTCATCACAAACACCCTTAAACAACACCCGAACAATCCAAATGAAGGAGGTAAATAAGGAGAACTAAACAAGCAATTCAACCAACGATTCAACAAGCATGCAAACAAACATCCTAAGCATGTTAAGAGCATTATGAATGACTTATAAATGATTCTAAAACATATATAGACTAAGTAAACGTGCTCATGAACATCAAGAATGCATGAAGGCAAGCACACAATGCTCATGCAAGAATCCGGGGTGTTACAGTGAAAACCCACAAAATCGCGTTCTGACCACCTTGCGGCCGCAAGGTAAGAGGCACCTTGCGTCCGCAGGTCCTTCATATTCCCGGGGCTTGAAATATGAACACACTACCTACCTTGCGGAGGCAAGGTATGATACACCTTGCGGTCGCAAGGTGTCCAGCCTTGTCTTCTAATGTTTCTTCTTCAATTTACACTTTGACCCCTTCTTGGAATTTTCACCAAAAAGCCTTATAGTTTGTATAATTTCACCTAAAACCCTGAAACTCATGAAATCACTGAAAAACACATATCAGTAACCAAAAGCCTCATGGAATCGCTCAATTTAAGTCATAAAAGTATATGAAATCGACGTATAAAATACATCGATCAGAAGCACAACCATGAGTAAACTCGAACAGGGAGCATAAGCGTAGGCAGGCGCTGTGTACAACTCTATCGCGAGTAAACTCGAGCGGGAGGACAATATGAAGCTCAGTCGCGAGTAAACTCGAGTGAGGAGCATAAGCGCAGGCAGGCGCTGCGTACAACTCTACCACGAGTAAACTCGAGCGGGAGGACAATATGAAGCTCAGCCGCGAGTAAACTCGAGCGGGGAGCATAAGCGCAGGCAGGAACTGTGTACAACTCTACCGTGAGTAAACTCGAGCGGGAGGACAATATGAAGCTCAGCCGCGAGTAAACTCAAGCGGGGAGCATAAGCGCAGGCAGGCGCTGTGTATAACTCTATCGAGAGTAAACTCGAGCGGAAGGACAATATGAAGCTCATGTGTGTAAATCAACACAAAACTGAGGGTATAACTGGAAAAAGAACACCTGATTGTGGGTGTCATAGGTGATATCAGCAGAAAGGATGATTGTAAATATGCACATCACTTCATTTTAGGTCACCAGCGTATAACTGGCTTGTGAAGAGACAATGAAGTCATCAGCAACCGACGCGTGATTGGAAGGTACCGCCTACAACATATTTGGTGGCTGTTGTGGGGGCGTAAGAGCTCCGATGGCATTGTTTCTTGTGCCAGCTTGCTCATCGGGCCAAGGCGAATCCACATATGTCGTTTTCTTTCAGTTTGTTGTTGGTTCGCATTAAACGTATCAATAACATGATTCCCGGCACCCATCAAATGTATCAATAATTTGAGATTCTCGGTAACGGAACCGATTGATGTATCGAAAAAAGCATCATACCGGGGGTGCCGAAGCTAGCAGTGGACGTAGGTCGTCGAAGTTTCCGTCCGTCGGCCATGTTGTCATTGGTGGTGGATATCTGGCTATATTATCTATAAAATAAACACCGTGAGTCGGCGGGGAGGTCCCCCGCCAAAAACCCTCCGACGTGTTTATCAATACATTGAGTATGAAAGAGAGGGCACGTAGCCCCCGAGTGCGTGTGTGATTCTAAATCAGAAAAGAGATAGATCCCCACACTCTATGAACTAGAAGGGGTTATTTATACCTGAGGGAATGGATTTATCTCATTGCCCATGGGCCCGGCCAAATCCTTTGGACATCATGCAAAATACAGTGGGCAATTAAGCGAGGCCCAAACACACTTGAGACGGATCCAAAACAAGCACATCAAGTAATAATAATAATAATAATAAATGCAATGCAATTCTTATTATCATTGTCATCACTGAAAAGAAAAAAATAAATTTCCGTCCGAATACAATTTTTTAACATTAAGACGTTTGTAGACATATTAAATTTTAGACTTTTTGGAATAAAAATTATGATTTTAGGAATTTTTGGATATAAGAATTTCTTTTGGGACTTTTTGCATATGAGAATTTTTTTGTGGGACTTTTTGGTATCTTTCTAAAAAAAATATTTCAGCCACATTCTACTGTAACCCCTTTTCACGCTTCATTCCACCATGGCCATCACATTGTGTTTTTGAAAGAAGATTTCAAATCTGAAAATTTTAAAACAGTGAAAGAGAGACTTTGCCTCTTGGTTATCTGAAAAATTAAAGATCACAGAGAGAGAGAAATAGAGAGACGAAGTATGAAGAAAATGGTGTTTGATAAAAGTCAAGAAAACATGGTGTTTGACAAAAATCAAGAAAATCCAACCTCATCCACCTACACCTTCCCCAATCTCCCCGATGAAGAAAACACCACCCCCTTCCTCCTCTCCATCAGCAAACCCAACCACCCACCTCTTTCCTTCAAGTTCAAAACATTCGCCAACGTCTTCATCTCCATTGTCAGTACCGGCGTCTTAGGCCTCCCTTACACCTTCAAGAAAACCGACTGGCTCATGGGCTCTCTTATCCTCTTCTCTATCGCCGCCCTCACTTACCACTATATGATGCTACTAATCCAAACTTGCCACAAGCTTAACCCCCCAAAAATTGATTCATTCGGCAATCTGGGGTTCTCTATTTGTGGGTCCCCTGGCCGGTTCTCAAGGAACAAATGGAATAGAAAGATCTCGGGTTTGTGAGTTATCGAAGAAGAGAGAGATCTATGGTGCGAAAATCGGACACTTCCTGAGTGAGGCAAAGTCGAGAAAGATTGAGTGATGGATAAATAGGTCAAAAACCTCAATTGGTTTGGAAGGGAACTTTTCATTTCAATATTGAAGCTATTCTGAATTTAAGATTTTTCTATATTGGGGTCAAGATATATATATATATATATATGGAATACATAAATCTCGGATTAGAACTGGGTTTAGCGTGAACTACCTCATCTTTGTCGCAATCATATTAGCATTCATCTTCAATCTCTCCCCCAATCAAATCAACCTCAATCACCAAGTTTGACTATGAACTTGACCCTCAAATCTATGTTCATTTGGGGTTGTTTTCATTTTCAATTAGGTCTAAATTCTATTCCAAGCTTGACCCATTTGGCCCCTCTAAGTATTTTTGCTGATGTTGTTGACATTGGAGCGATGTGTGTTGTCATGGTTAGAGAATGGTTGATAATGTAGGCAAGAGTATTTTCAAGTTTCTATAATTGTTTTAAGCTTTCCATCCAAAATATTGGATGGAGTGATGAACATGCTATATATTGTCAAATACAATGATTAAGTTAAAAAAGGAAATTGTAGAGTCACCTTATTGCAAAAAGTGGGAAAGTAGAGTGACCAAATTGTGATTTAAGCCCAAGGGTATTTTCGGGTTTCTATAATTGTTTTAAGTTTTTCATCCACAAAATTAGATGGAGTGATGAATGTGCTATATGTTGCCAAGTACAATGATTAAATTGAAAAACAAAAATTGTAGAATCACCTTATTGCAAAAAGTGGGAAAGTAGGGTGACCAAATTGTGATTTAAGCCTTTTTAAATCTAGATGCAACAATTTTGAATCGCAATGCATTATCTGTGAATCGTGACGCTTCAATTTGGATTTGGGATGCATGAAAGATTCATAAAATGTTGATTCATTTGTTGATTGTGTTGAGGAAATAAGGTAGATGAAGGTGTGCTTTTGTAATGATTTTGTATCGCGATGCATTAATTTTTTATATTACGGTGCAAAATTGGATTAAGTAATTAAAATTGATTCATCGCGATGAAAAAATTGATGTATAGTGATGCAAAATTAGATTAGGTAATTAAAATTGATCTATCGCAATGAAAAAATTGATTATCGCGATGCAAATTTGGATTACGTAGTTTTTGCATCGCGGTGTAAAAATTGATGCATAGCGATACATTTGAGTGAGTGATCTGTAACGCACTTTAAACTTATTGAGGGTATCGTAGTCTTTTTGCCTCCAAAAATGTATTTTTTCGGTTAAAAAAAACGAAACTAGAGGGGTTATAAACTTGGGAAACTGGACCAGCCCGAATTTTCCCAAAAACATTTCTATTACTTTGGTTTGTCTCAAAAAATAAATCAATTTTGAAAGAAAAATATGATTTTAGTACAATTCAAATAAAATACGAACAAGCACGTCTCACCCAAGGGTAGAGTTTCTAAAGCTAGCACTTTGGACCTCTAAAAAAATAGGGTGAAATTAGGGTTGGTCTCATTTGATAAGTTTTTAATCGTTACATTCTCTCTCTCTCTCTCTCTCTCTCTCATTGATTATGTATTCATTTACACTCTCATTCTCTCTCTCATTAATTATTTAACTTCACGTACTAGTTGATAGTGTTAAATAAAGAAATATATGAGAAGAATGATAGAAAATTTGTACACCAAAAGGGTATTGGATATTAGTTGAGATATTTCAAAATAGAATGCACAAACATTTATCTGAGACAAAGGAATAACCAAAATACTTTATTTATTTGCACCAAGACACCTCATTTAATTTGACGCCAACAATCAAAAGTTCAAATTTAATTTCAAAAGTCAAAAAGAAAGAAAAAACAGATACCCAGATTAAAAAAAAATTCAAATAGCATTGAACAACAACTTGCTTGGATCAATGGAATTAAGTTGTGATTGAAAAATATTTTTGAGAATATTTAGTAGTAAGAAAAACCTTTGAAAAGAAGTAAATTAAGCCAATCCAATTGGAAAATACTTTTTAAATTAAATACTTTTGAATAACTTATCACTTATATATTAGATTGGATAAGTAGTTGCCAAATAATTGTTAATTTCTTTTAGAAAATGCACTGAGAACATAATAATTGCTATTACAAAGATTAGATTCACATATTAGTCGCTTCCAACTCACCATGACAGGCGGTTTGATTCTATAGATCGCCTGAACTCCAAAAGCGATTTTGACTCAGCTTTTAATGTTTCTTATGTGTGAAGAGTTCCCTGAGTTCGGTATGGTGGTGCTGCAACTGGATTCAAGCCATTGAACCAAAAAGAAACCAAACATTATAAGAATATTAGAACTACATAAAGCTAAAATGAAGTACCATGAAAGTAAAGAAGTTTCATGGTTGGTACTTCATTTTCCATTTTCATAGAAATTAAGATTTGCAATTTGTATAGACATATTCTTTTCATGGTAGATACATAGTACAATAATCATATTCTTTTCTTGTGCTGAAAAAACCATAAATTAAAACGTAATAAATATGTTTGCACAACCCATGGTAAAGAAACCATCAAAACTATTACATAATAAATAATACTTCACTCTTAGTTTTGCTTCACCTCAAATCTCCATCGAACCAAACGAAAGTGAATTCCTGCCATAGTAAGAAAAGTAAAAGAATTGAATAAGAACAAAAACAACGTTATTGGCTGATATTGTAGCCTTGGTAAAGAAACCATCAAAACTATTTTGTACTTGTTTACATATAATCAAAACGAAGAATATATCAAATTCATCCTTGGCTACAAACTATTTCCATTTTCCTGATGTACTGTAGTATTAGTTAAGTCGATCTAGTTCTAAGAAACTACACAGGCTCACTAGTGGCAAATGATATTTGATCAACTCTCAATACATAAGGTTCCTACGAATCTAAATGAAGGAGCTCCAACTTATATATGTATGCATGCCAGCTTATAGCATCTTATTGTTATAGTTATACAATTCTACACATGTATAAGCAAATACAATAAGAGAGAGAGAGAGAGAGAGAGAGAGACCATGTTGAACCTGAATTGATCTTCAAACTTCGCGAGAACGGAACTTCCGTTGTAGCCAAACAAGCTTTATAGCAAATGCTAATACAAGCCAATTGAAGACATTTTCAAGGAACTGAAAGTAAGCATGCCTCCACGACTCCTTGAAATGCAAAACCCCACAGATTCCCAAGAAACCAACCAAGAAACCAGGGCCTGTGCCAGCATAAAACCATAAATGTTCAGAATCATCGTGATCACCTTCACTTCCATGATCAATTCGTTCATCGTTGTTGTGGCAACTCTTCAAGACGTGCTCCACGAGTTCGTGTTCCCTTCATAAATTGTTGGATCGCTTAGAGTTTGGAGTTGATGTCCAGTCGGTATCTGACCTGATAATTCGTTGAACGAAAGGTTCAAGTAGCTGAGGAAGGTCAAATCTAACAAGCTTGGAGGAATTGGGCCAAAAAATTTGTTTCTGGACAAATCAAGAGATTCCAACTGCTTCAAATTACCAATCGTCTTTGGGATCCTTCCATTCAACTGATTTCCCGATATATTCAATGCCTCTAACCCCGAAAGATCCATCAACCCCTTAGGAATTTCTCCAACCATGTTGTTATTTGACAGGTCTATGGATGTAAGAAATTGGATTGTTTTGGTGTATAGAAGCTCTACTCCTTTCATAACAACAATAATATTTTCTGTATAGAATACCACGTTATTTCCCTGTGGATAATTCTTATTGGTCATGCCAGTTAAATTGTTGAAGCATCGTGGGATATTCCCAGTAACATTATTATTTGCCAAGTCTAATAGACGAAGATAGGTGAGATAACAGAGTTGTAGGGGGATCTCACCAACAAACAAATTTGACTGAAGACTAAGTAACTTCAAATTAGTTAACTTTTCTCCAATCCAAGGAGGGATAATACCCATAAAGAAATTAACACCTAAATCAAGTGTCATTAGAGATGTCAAATTCTGTAAGGATAAAGGAAGCTCTCCCTCAAACATGTTGTTGTGTAAGTGTAATGATTGGAGTTGACTTAGAGAACCCAAGGAACTTGGAATATGACCACGCAGGTTATTATTTGTCACATCTAAAACTTGCAAAGAGATCAATCTCCCCAAGCATGAAGGTAATCCTCCTGAGAACTTGTTTCCAGAGAGATCAAAAACTCGTAAAGATTCCATCATGCATAAATGAAATGGAATGTTCCCCGTAAGTAAATTAGTAGAGAGATCTAAGACTTCCACATCAGAGGGTAAAACAGTTAAGGGTCCCTCAAATCTGTTGGAATGTAGTATTAGCTGCCTTCCAAAGGGACCCACAACTGATTCTTGAAATATGGGCAATTTTCCATGGATCTCGTTGTGGGATAAATCCAGGAAGACAATAAGAGAAGAGACATTCTCAAACCAATTAGGGATTGAATTTGAAATGCTCGAGTTAGCAATTGATAAATGCTCAATGCGTCTCTGTGTTTGAAGCCACTGCGGAAATTGAGGTCCTATATTCTTGCAGGAATCCATATCAATTCTTCTTAGTTGAAAAGGAGGAACCCATTGGAGGCTGACATTAAAACCTAACGAGGTTGAAGACATGAACAATGATTCTAACTTCTCGAGTTTGGTAAAGTGATGTTCAGATAGATTACCAACCAATGAATTATATGCGACATACAATATTTCTAATTTTAAGAGTTGTCCAATGCTGGTAGGAATGCTCCCGCTTAATTGATTGGAGCTGATATCTAAGTCTTGTAGCTTTGAGAGTTGTCCAATACTGGTGGGGATGCTCCCGCTTAATTGATTGAGCTGATATATAACTCTTGTAGCTTTGAGAGTTGTCCAATACTGGTGGGAATGCTCCCGCTTAATTGATTGAAGTTGATATCTAACTCTTGTAGCTTTGAGAGTTGTCCAATACTGGTGGGAATGCTCCCGCTTAATTGATTGTCACTGATATATAACCCTTGTAGCTTTGAGAGTTTTCCAATACTGCTGGGAATGCTCCCACTCAACCAACTATTCGAAAGATCCAAATACTGGAGACTACTTAAGTTACATAATGGTTCTGGAATGGAAGTGCTAAAGGCGTTACCAGAAAGATCAAGGAAAGTGAGAAAGGACAACATTCCAAGAGAATCCGGAATTGGTCCATGAAATTTGATGGATCCAAGATTGAGATGAATAAGGCCACTAATGTTGGACAACCAAGGAGGGATGGTGGAAGTAATATAATTCAAAGAAAGATCAAGTGTAGCAAGTGAAGTAAAATTCACATTTGGAGAAGGAGGAATACTCTGTATGTCACAATAAGCCAAGTTTAACACTTTTAAAGAAGGGAACTTGTTTACTACAAGGAACCAATCACTATCCTCCCCAATGCCTTCCACACCAGATAGGTCCAAGTGTTTCAAGGAAGATAGTGTAGATGCCCAACGGAGATTATCGATCACCACCTCAACTCGATAGGACTTCCTGAAGAAATACGGATAAAAATGCATACCATTTGCAAGATCAAGATACTCTAAACTCGAGAGGTTTCCAAGATGGTGCGGAACTTTACCTAAGAAACCTGAACAAGAGAGGTTGAGATATCTCAAATCTTTAAAGGAACCAAAGAATTTTGGAATGGCTCCTGAAAAATTGTTGACGCTCAAGTCCAGGTAATTCAAATGCTTTAAATTCAGTAACGAAGGATTTACCTCACCACCCAAAAAGGATTTCGTAAGAGTACGATTCAAATTATAGCCATCATAGCTGTCGAGAATATCTGGATCATAAGAAAGTGGGTTGCGGAGGTCAAGCTTGACGACACGACCGGTTGTGTTGCTACATCCGACTCCTTGCCATGTACAACAATCATTTCCAGCCCATGAGGACAAGCGGTTTGATTCGTCTATGAGACCTTTCCTGAACTTCAAAAGTGATTGTCGTTCGATCTCATGGCAGCTTATGTTTGTACTGCAACTGAAATGAAGGCATTGGATGATGAGAAGAAAAGCAAAAAGCATAAGAAAATGTATTCCCATGGCTTTCTAGTGTATGTGTATGTGTATGCAATGAAACCAAGATAACAACATGTATATATATAGTCAATAAATGGCTGTTGAATTGTAAATGATAAAGTCAAGAAGGGCATACTTTCTTGTCTACACTACGTCAGCATTGAAGGTTGGGTATTAGTATTAATAGCCCTACCCATTATTGGTACAGTTTGTTTTTTCTTCAGTAATAGACGACTTTATATTGCTAAAATCAGCATTAAAATCCATATTATTACTAGGTGAAAATTATAATTAGAGACTCACATTTAAGAACTTAGTGATTTTTCAATTTAAGTTCAGTGATTATTAGTGATGCAGAATTATAAATTATGTGCACTACCTTCATTTCTAAATTATTATTCTCTTTGACCTTTTTAAAATCAAATTAACTAATATTTAAATAAAAAATTTGACACCATATTTTATATTTTTCTAATCATAAAACACATAATTTGTATTACCAAAAAATGTTACAAATTATTGTGGGTTGTATGATTTTTTTTAATAATAAATATGTCAAAAATTTATTTGAAAAGTATTGAATTAATTAAAAACAAAAAAATCAAATAGAACAATAATTGAAAAATGGTGGAAATATCATTTGACTAAAGTGTAATGCATGTTAATGGCATTAAGTGAAGTCAAGAAGAGTAGGTGCTGAGACTTAATGATAATTACTCCTATGGGGCAGAACAAATTTGGACCATATATAATATGAAGCCGCCTAACTTGAAATATATAATACTAAGTATTTTATAAAATTTCAATAAGACCGTTTTTTTAAAAAAAATTATTTTTTTATGACTATACTAAAATTATATTGAGAATTCTTTTTATTTGAACAACGGGTATTGCATATTAATGGTTATTTTATCAAAATCCAAAGAGAGTTTACTTATATTCCTACGTCCTAAAATAAATAATGTTTAGAAATTATGAACACAAATTAAAAATAGTTATAAAAAACTGATCTATCCTTATTTAAGTATAATTATTATTGATAAGTTGTATGATTATTATTCTCTTTCCTTTTTGAGTATGTACAACAAAAGATCATCTTTGATCATCATTTAATACTCAAACTCATTAAAAATGAATATAAATTTGATATACATAAGCTACCTAAACAAAAAAACGCATAGAACAACTTAATACAAATCTCAATAATATTTCAAACCCCCACCAGTTTTATCTCAGATAATTTCAAATTTTTTAAAAAATTATTTGGAGTCCAAAAGAGTCAAATCAAGTCTCTATTTATAAATAAAAATGTGTACTTTTTAGTTGTTTCTTATTAGATGCATGACATTTAATTAAGACTCTGGGCCAATATAAAAGGATGGATCATCATTCATCCATAAAGTGAACCACTCATTAACTCATAAATTGACTGAGGGTCAAGTTAGCATGTGGTCTTTTGTCTGTGCTTAAATAAGAAAGCAACGTGTATCAACTATCTACCAATGACTTTAAATTGCTGAAATCCAAAGGCAGTTGACTTGTAAAGGACAAATAGTCGTCATGTCAAGTCAAGAAGAGCCATACTTTCCAGTATACTAAACTACAATACAGGAAATTGGAAAGTGGAAGGAAGCATTACGTCAGCATTGAAGTTTGAATTGTTACATATAATAGCATCCTTCCGATGCCTAATTTTTGCATTCTGATACTTAGATTTGAGCTTAGATTTTTGAATTTCGATGTCTAAATTTGATGGCTTACAATTATTCATTGCGATCCTCAATGTCTTCATTCTGATACCCAAATTTGGGTTGTGACTTTATCCGTATATCTTTCTTTTATTAAGGATATATTCGTCATTTCTACCTAAAAGTATACTTTATTGATTTAAAATAAATATATGAGACTTTTCTGATTATAATTTTATAACAGGTGACCGACCCAAATTTCTCCTAACTTTTTAAACGTCTCGTTGAATGGAACTGAGGAAATACTTCATCCGCTCCACCCAAAGAGTTTTCATTTGAAAAATCTAATTATTAAGGGATATATTAATGTCATTAAAGTTAGTTGTAATTATAAAAATAGTTAAGTACAAGGAATGTACTTACAACATAAGTGGAGGCTAAAGATGAAATGTTATAGAAATCGTAATCATAATTTTTGAAAGTAGACACTTAAAATGAAATATATATATATATATATATATATATATATATATATATATATATATATATATATATATATATATATATATATTTAAAGTTGGTGAGGAGCACTATGGTTGTGCCACCTCACCACCTTTAGATAAAATATCATTCTAAAGCATCCATGTGGAAAGTTTTAAAAAAATTTGGTTTCTAGCCATTAGTTAATAATAATACATAATAATAATCAATATGATAAGGGGTATTAGTATTAGTATATATAATTTCTTCTATTGTCAATTGTAGAAGACTTATATTTAAAAACTTTTACAACTAACATTACTTCTAACCAATGTGAGATAAAACTCTCCAAGGTTATATATTACTTCTAATGGCTCACTTTTAACATCATACTTTAAGCTTTGATATCTTATTCATCCAAAACTTGATTTGGACAAATAAATATATCATTTCGATATTCTTGACAAGTAGAACATATTTGCACAATTACTTTTGTCGACAAACAAATGACACGTAAAGAAATTTGTGCCTCAAGTTGCACAATTTCTTTAACTAAAAACACTAATTTTTTAATAAGTATCATACTTTAACTCTTGATATCTTATTCATCCAAAACTCGATTTGGACAAATAAATATATCATTTCGATGCTCTCACCGAGAAGAACACAATTGCGCAATTACCTTTACCAACAAACAAATAACAAGTAAAGAAATTTGTGCCTCAAGTTGCACAATTTCTCTCACTAAAAATACTTTTTTTAATTAACAAGTATTATACTTTAAGTCTTGATATCTTATTATCTAAAACTCGATTTGGACAAATAAATATATCATTTTGATGCTCTCACCGAGTAGAATACATTTGCGCAATTACTTTTGTTAACAAACAAATGACACGTAAAGAAATTCGTGCCTCAAGTTGTACAATTTATTTCACTAAAAACACTAATTTTTCAATAATAGAAAAGATGTATCCGACATTGGTTAGAAATTGATGTTGGTTTTAAAAATTCTATTATTAAGTATCAATAGAAGAAATGCATCAAACATTGGTTGGAAAGTGATGTTGATTTTCAAAGTCACTAGAAAACCAAAAGTTTTTAAAGCTTCCACATGGATGCTTTAGAATAAAGATTTATCCAAAGGTGGTGAGGTGACACAACCATAGTGTTTCTCACCAACTTTATATATATATATATATATATATATATATATATATACACACACACACACACACCATTATTACCAATAGAAGATGTATATCTCACATTGCCTAGAAAATGATGTTGAGTTTAAATTGTTTTCTATTATTACCAATAAAAGAGATGTATAACACATTGTTTAAAAAGAAAATATTAGATTTTAAAGTCTTTAGACTAAAGACTTTCACTTTTACAAGAGATGTATCTCACATGGTTACAAAATATTATACTATTATTACCTGTAGAAGAGATGTATCACACATTGGTTAGAAATTGATGTTTATATTAAAAATACTATTATTAATTACTAATTGATCACTTCGTACAACGAACCTGTCAAAAAGAGGAAACAGTGGCAGTTGTACGAAACACTATCACTTAATTGTTGGTACTGTCTACCCCCTCCCTCACACTGTGACAGCCCGACCCAGACTCCAATGCGGAATCCCAAGGTCGTGCCGTCAAGACAAGCTAAAAGACGGACAAGCACCTGCTAAGCATAATGGTACGAGTCAAAAGATGAGCCATCAAGCTCGAACAGGAATGTAAAGCCATAACGGCGATACGGAATAATAAAAACAACAACACCTGCGGAAGCAAATCATAAGTGGAACCCAAGCCTTTAATCCTAAACAAAGGAACGCAAGGCTAAGAGATAACTATCTCTCGACAAATCTACGACTCGCGTGACGCAACATTGCGCACGAACAACAAACCATCGGCAAACCTAAGGCCGGCGAATCAACAGAATACCAACCTGATAAACAACCACTCAACGGCTACAACATGTCGGAGGGACAAATCAACTAAACGAATAAGATATTAAATACTAACAACTAAACCAATGTCTCTCGACTAAAGTTGTTGGAGACAGAAATAACAATAACATAATACTAGAACTTGCGAGCTAAAACCTTGCTCGGAAAGACAACGGAATAACTTCTAATTAAATACAACAGCTCGACCAAACAAGTCGGCTACCCAAAATAAACGACAATAATAAGATACTAACATAACTACCCAAGTAAATTTTACATAACTTTACATCCATATCTCAAAAGATAATAAATATAACAATAATAATAACTTCAAGCTATCGCCCGGAAGACCACATGTTATCAAACACGCACCCGTAGCTGCAACGCGCACTAACGAGCTCACTGCACAAACTAAGGAAAACAAACACATGAAATGAGTCATAATGACCCAGTAAGTTACTAAATGCAATTGTATGGCATAGCATGACGTGGCATGGCATAATGCACAAACATATATAAAATCATGGTATCTTAATAGCATACCAATAATAAACTTGTATTAAGTCATCATGTAACATAAACTTCATAAATCACATAGCACGTTATCTTTCATATAAGTGCTTATACCTAAGCACGTAAAATCAGGACCTGGGCCTAGCCCTCAATATTCAAATCATGGGTACAACCCACAAATGATCATAATCTGGGTTTCAATCCTCAAATGATCACAACTCATCAGTTTTCTTAATGAGTACCTCGTTACATTCATCCAACCCTGGGATGAGAAATGGGAGCTCGATATCAGGCTAGGGGGCGCTAATACGAGACCACATCCCACTATTGGCCATATAGTGAGGAGAAAGGGTACCAATGCGGCGATTCATAGCGAATGTTTCCAAAGGCTATGAATCGTCCCATTGCCGACAAAACGACCAAGATGCCAGCTGGACTCAAATCAAGATGCTCAAGTAGATATTTACTTGGATAAACCAATAAGGACCATGTCCTGCACAAGAGGACTCACCAAATCAAGTAGGTCATAATGCTCTACAAAACCCAATAAACAATGCACATAATTGTACACACTTAACATGTTCAACTAACTTGTAAGTTTAGTTCAAAACCACATATTGAGGTATTCATAATCCTCAAGTCATCACCAATTCAAGAATAGCTTATAGCTCAATAAATCACAACGTGAGGTCTACTATAGTCCTCTACTCAAGATTAAATCAAAGACTATTATTTAGTCTAAGAACAACCACAAACAAGGCTTAGCATTTGGTTTCACTTAAAAGCACACCGGACTCAACCATAGTCCCAATTGTCATAAATAATTGACTTCTCAAACCAATCTCGAGGGTACCAAAACTAACTCGTAGTCAAACCCCTAAGTGCTTTCATGTGCACGCGACCAAATTCCCTAAGAGGGAACTCATTCAATTAATCATTTCCTAAAGGCATATGAGATCATAGGTTTGTCTCTAATGCTCCGTGCCCTAACGAGCACGCTCTAAATAAATCCCCAATAAGCTTCTATATCATGGGTGTCACAAATGGGACACAATTCGAGATGCTCGGGTACTCACAATCAAAACCAACCAAACCCGAACATCGTAGGATTTCAACATAAGGCTCACTAACATCTTATTGAACCTAAAATGACTCCATTGAGTCTTAATATCGCATTTCATTAAATGCATATTTCATAAATCCCAAAACTAACACATCAATCAAAGTTATAGCAATTCTCCCAAAATAATCCGGGCTTGTTTCCCAAGCCTAAAAATCCAAGAAATCATCATAATCATAATCAATCAAAACCCAAATGTCGTAGGACTTCAACCCGAGTTCATTAACACTTTATTGAACTTATTTCGACTCCGTTGAGTCTAAATACTAAGTTTCATTTCTTACACATTTCATCAATCTCAACAATGACACTCACTTCAATTTATAACAATTTCCAAAATAATTCGGGCTTAATTCCCAAGCCCTAAATTCATAAAAATCTTAACAAAGAGATAACACATTTCTCCCAACTCACAACATCATTCAAATCATCCTACACATGGCATTGACAAGTTCATACCTCCAAAAATACACAAAATAGGCATATTTCCACAATGAACCCAAATAACATATGGACATGATTTCTAGCATGCTCATAAGCCTAGAAACACAAGATGAAGAGTAATCATATACCTCAACAATCATAGAAACAACTCTACAAATGCTCCTACAAGTTTATACTTCCAAAAATCCCCAAAATTGGGCATACAAAGCATATCAAGTGTTCATTGCCCACAAATAACATATAGGTTGTTTTCCTTAGGGCCAATGAACCAAAATCAAAAGGAAGTAACTTACCTAGCTTGAGTGAAAACTCAAGAGAACCAAAATCTGAACGGTGAAGTTGTTCTACACATCGAGGGCTTCAAGATTCCGAAGTTTGAAGGCAATCGGATGGATGGATCGTCTTGGATCGAAGAGAGAAGGAGCTAGGGCTTGAATCTCCCATGGAGTCTCTCTCTCTCTAACTCACGGTTTGTGTGGAGGAAAATGAAGAGGTTTGGCTGATTTTGTGAAGAGATTGGGCTATTTATACTTCCCAAGCAATGAGGGCAAAACAGGGAATTCTTTGGTACAATTAGTAGAGATTAGGATTAATCAATCACTAATCTAACCTTAATTAACTTCCAACTAATGTTAGGACATGATTTGGGTTAAGTATGGGTGGTTAGGAAGGGTTTAGAGGGGGTTTAATGAGGGTAGGATAGGTATAATTCGTCCAAACACAAAACAGGGGAAAAATCCCGTATGTGTATTCTGATGTTGAGGCGGGCGCCTCACATTATCCAGGCAAGCGCCTGGGCTTCTGTCCAGCGTATTTTCATTTTGCAATGCTCTCAGAACTTGAGGCGGGCGCCTCACTATGGCCAGGCGGGCGCCTGGGCCTCTGGGAGCTGCTTATGTTCTCAGAACTTGATCTAAACATGTCCTAAATGGTCCCAAACTCATGGGCAACCATTCCAAGGTCTAACCCAACTCAAAACAAGTCGGAAACACACCCGAACAACATCCGAAACAACTCAGAGCGAAACCGGGAGGAGGTGCAACAACGTGCAACCGGAACGACGAATGAACTCGCAATCGAACGAGCAATGAAAGGAGACTTTTAAGGCAAGTCTAAGGGCTAATGAAGAAGCTTAAATACTTCTAGGAAGTTGAACAACAACTAGGGAAATAAGAGTCCCAAAGGAGAGACGATTACGCGACTCGATTCCCGAACTACGCGATAGAGACGAACGCTATCTCCAAAGCTTCCAAATCATCGATAGACTTAAGGTACACCTCCAACTTGAAGTCTAATACATCTAAACATGTTAATAAACCATCTTATAAGGGTCTAGGACCAAACCGAGGTCACGAACGCAAAACGCAAGCAAACCCTCAATCGCGTCGCATTCCGATTATCGTCAAGTCACGACTTGTGACTTTAGCAAGTCAACAACTATATGGCATTTCTTAATAATGTTTTGGTCTTAATATGGTCTCTCAAACATATCTAGACCCTCTCCCAAACCAAACATACAGTCGACAAAGGAAGAAGTGCAAGTATAGCACGCAAACCGAGCTAACGAAGAAGCGGGGTGTTACACACTCTTTCCTTCTTTCTCCCTGTAAATACTCTATTGCCCCACTTACATCCCTTTGGAAAAAAGGTTGATTTTAAATTATGGAATGAAATGAATATTAATTTTTTCCTAAGGTTACGAAACAACGAAAAATGAAGAAAACGTTTTCCGGAAGTCATTTTCCGTGAAACAAACAGCGCCTAAAAATATAAATTATGGAATGAAATGAATATTAATTTTTGTATAATGTATTTTTTATAATTTAAAACCCACATAAAATATAGTTAATTTATTTTAATGGAACGACGAATAGTGGAAATTCGGTATCGGCGTTATTTTTCTATAATGTAGTTCAAGAAGTTGTGTGGTTGTAATCTACCTTAATGTGGTTCATTTCTTGTGACTTGTCATTCTATTCTTTACCGAATATTAAGTTGTTTTAGTTTCTACATTTTAGACCTGAATATCTTACAAAGAATTATCATTAGAGTAAGAACTTCATAATGCTATGTACTGAAGGGGATTATGACAGGGGTCATGGAGACTTCGTACAACGAACCTGCCAAAAAGAGGAAACAGTGGCAGTTGTACGAAACACTATCACTTAATTGTTGGTACTGTCTACCCCCTCCCTCACTCTTGCCTTCTTTCTCCCTGTAAATACTCTATTGCCCCACTTACATCCCTTTGGCAAAAAGGTTGCTTTTAATTGATGTTGACTACATTTTCCTAAGGTTACCAAACAACGAAAAAGGAAGAAAACGTTTTCCAGAAGTCATTTTCCGTGAAGCAAACATAGCCTAAAAGTATAAATTATGGAATGAAATGAATATTAATTTTTGTATAATGTATTTTTCATAATTTAAAACCCACATAAAATATAGTTAATTTATTTTAATGGAACGATGAATAGTGGAAATTCGGTATTGGCGTTATTTTTCTATAATGTAGTTCAAGAAGTTGTGTGGTTGTAATCTACCTTACTGTGGTTCATTTCTTGTGACTTGTCATTCTATTCGTTAGCGAATATTAAGTTATTTTAGTTTCTGCATTTTAAACCTGAAGATGTTACAGAGAATTGTCATTATAGTAAGAACTTCATAATGCTATGTACGGAAGGGGATTATGACAAGGGTCATGGAGACTTCGTACAACGAACCTGCCAAAAAGAGGAAACAGTGACAGCTGTACGAAACACTATCAATAAATTGTTGGTACTGCCTACCCCCTCCCTCACTCTTGCCTTCTTTCTCCCTGTAATTACTCTATTGCCCCACTTACATCCCTTTGGCAAAAAGGTTGCTTTTAATTTATGTTGACTACATTTTCCTAAGGTTACCAAACAACGAATAATGTTGAAAACGTTTTCCGGAAGTAATTTTCCGTGAAACAAACAGAGCCTAAAAGTATAAATTATGGAATGAAATGAATATTAATTTTTGTATAATGTATTTTTCATAATTTAAAACCCACATAAAATATAGTTAATTTATTTTAATTGAGCGATGAATAGTGGAAATTCGTTATCGACGTTATTTTTCTATAGTGTAGTTCAAGAAGTCGTGTGGATATAATCTACCTTAGTGTGGTTCATTTCTTGTGACTTGTCATTTTATTCTTTAGCGAATATTAAGTTGTTTTAGTTTATGCATTTTAGACCTGAAGATGTTACAGAGAATTGTCATTATAGTAAGAACTTCATAATGCTACGTACGGAAGGGGATTATGACAGGGGTCATGGAGACTTCGTACAACGAACCTGCCAAAAAGAGGAAACAGTGGTAGTTGTACGAAGCACTATCACTTAATTGTTGGTACTGCCTATCCCCTTCCTCACTCTTGCCTTCTTTCTCCCTGTAATTACTCTATTGCCCCACTTACACCCCTTTGGCAAAAAGGTTGCTTTTAATTGATGCTGACAACATTTTCCTAAGGTTACCAAACAACGAAAAATGAGGAAAACGTTTTTCGAAGTCGTTTTCCGTGAAACAAACAGAGCCTAAAAGTATAAATTATAGAATGAAATGAATATTAATTTTTGTATAATGTATTTTTCATAATTTAAAACCCACATAAAATATAGTTAATTTATTTTAATGGAACGATGAATAGTGGAAATTCGGTATCGGCGTTATTTTTCTATAATGTAGTTCAAGAAGTTGTGTGGTTGTAATCTACCTTAGTGTGGTTCATTTCTTGTGACTTGTCATTTTATTCTTTAGCGAATATTAAGTTGTTTTAGTTTCTGCATTTTAGACCTGAAGATGTTACAGAGAATATTCATTATAGTAAGAACTTCATAATGCTATGTACTGAAGGGGATTATGACAGGGGTCATGGAGACTTCGTACAACGAACCTACCAAAAAGAGGAAACAGTGGCAGTTGTACGAAACACTGTTACTTAATTGTTGGTACTGCCTACCCCCTCCCTCACTCTTGCCTTCTTTCTCCTTGTAATTACTCTATTGCCCCACTTACATCCCTTTGGCAAAAAGGTTGCTTTTAATTTATGTTGACTACATTTTCCTAAGGTTACCAAACAACGAAAAATGAGGAAAACGTTTTTCGGAAGTCATTTTCCGTGAAACAAACAACGCCTAAAAATATAAATTATGGAATGAAATGAATATTAATTTTTGTATAATGTATTTTTCATAATTTAAAACCCACATAAAATATAGTTAATTTATTTTAATGGAACGATGAATAGTGGAAATTTGGTATCGGCGTTATTTTTCTATAATGTAGTTCAAGAAGTTGTGTGGTTGTAATCTACCTTAGTGTGGTTCATTTCTTGTGACTTGTCATTCTATTCTTTAGTGAATATTAAGTTGTTTTAGTTTCTGCATTTTAGACCTGAATATGTTACAGAGAATTGTCATTATAGTAAGAACTTCATAATGCTATGAACTGAAGGGGATTATGACATGGGTCATGGAGACTTCGTACAACGAACACCAAAAGAGGAAACAAAGGCGGTTATGCGAAACACTATCACTTAATTGTTGGTACCGTCTACCCCTCCCTCACTCTTGCCTTCTTTCTCCATGTAATTACTCTATTGCCCCACTTACATTCCTTTCGCAAAAAAGTTGCTTTTAATTTATGTTGACTACATTTTCCTATGGTTACCAAACAACGAAAATTGAGGAAAACGTTTTTCGGAAGTCATTTTCCGTGAAACAAACAGAGCCTAAAAGTATAAATTATATAATGAAATGAATATTAATTTTTGTATATTGTATTTTTCATAATTTAAAACCCACATAAAATATAGTTAATTTATTTTAATGGAACGATGAATAGTGGAAATTCGGTATCGGCGTTATTTTTCTGAAATGTAGTTCAAGAAGTTGTGTGGTTGTTATCGACCTTAGTGTGGTTCATTTCTTGTGACTTGTCATTCTATTCTTTAGTGAATATTAAGTTGTTTTAGTTTCTGCATTTTAGACCTGAATATGTTACAGAGAATTGTCATTATAGGAAGAACTTCATAATGCTATGTACTGAAGGGGATTATGAAAGGGGTCATGGAGACTTCGTACAACGAACCTGCTAAAAAGAGGAAACAATGGCAGTTGTACGAAACACTATCACTTAATTGTTGGTACTGCCTACCCCCTCCCTCACTCTTGCCTTCTTTCTCCCTGTAATTACTCTACTGCCCCACTTACATCCCTTTGGCAAAAAGGTTGCTTTTAATTTATGTTGACTACATTTTCCTAAGGTTACCAAACAACGAAAAATGAGGAAAACGTTCTACGGAAGTCATTTTCCGTGAAACAAACAGAGCCTAAAAGTATAAATTATGGAATGAAATGAATATTATTTTTTGTATAATGTATTTTTCATAATTTAAAACCCACATAAAATATAGTTAATTTATTTTAATGGAACGATGAATAGTGGAAATTCGGTATCGGTGTTATTTTTCTATAATGTAGTTCAAGAAGTTGTGTGGTTGTAATCTACCTTAGTGTGGTTCATTTCTTGTGACTTGTCATTCTATTCTTTAGTGAATATTAAGTTGTTTTAGTTTCTGCATTTTAGACCGAATATGTTACATAGAATTGTCATTATAGTAAGAACTTCATAATGCTATGAATCGAAGGGGATTATGAAAGGGGTCATGGAGACTTCGTACAACGAACCTGTGCTAAAAAGAGGAAACAATGGCAGTTGTACGAAACACTATCACTTAATTGTTGGTACTGCCTACCCCCTCCCTCACTCTTGCCTTCTTTCTCCCCTTAAATACTCTATTGCCCTACTTACATCCCTTTGGCAAAAAGGTTGCTTTTAATTTATGTTGACTACATTTTCCTAAGGTTACCAAACAACGAAAATGAGGAAAACGTTTAGGAAGTCATTTTCCGTGAAACAAACACGAGCCTAAAAGTATAAATTATGGAATGAAATGAATATTAATTTTTGTATAATGTATTTTTCATAATTTAAAACCCACATAAAATATAGTTAATTTATTTTAATGGAACGATGAATAGTGGAAATTCGGTATCGGCGTTATTTTTCTATAATGTATTTCAAGAAGTCCTGTGGTTGTAATCTACCTTAGTGTGGTTCATTTCTTGTGACTTGTCATTTTATTCTTTAGCGAATATTAAGTTGTTTTAGTTTACGCATTTTAGACTTGAAGATGTTACTGAGAGAATTGTCATTATAGTAAGAACTTCATAATGCTATGTACTTGCGAAGGGGATTATGAAAGGGGGTCATGGAGACTTCGTACAACGAAAAAGAGGAAACAAGTGGTAGTTGTACGAAACACTATCACTTAATTGTTGGTACTGCCTACCCCTCCCTCACTCTTGCCTTCTTTCTCCTTGTAATTACTCTATTGCCCCACTTACATCCCTTTGGCAAAAAGGTTGCTTTTAATTTATGTTGACTACATTTTCCTAAGGTTACCAAACAACGAAAAATGAGGAAAACGTTTTCGGAAGTCATTTTCCGTGAAACAAACAGAGCCTAAAAGTATAAATTATGGAATGAAATGAATATTAATTTTTGTATAATGTATTTTTCATAATTTAAAACCCACATAAAATATAGTTAATTTATTTTAATGGAACGATGAATAGTGGAAATTCGGTATCGGCGTTATTTTTCTATAATGTAGTTCAAGAAGTTGTGTGGTTGTAATCTACCTTAGTGTGGTTCATTTCTTGTGACTTGTCATTCTATTCTTTAGCGAATATTAAGTTGTTTTAGTTTACATTTTAGACTGAAGATGTTGAAGAATTGTCATTATAGTAAGAACTTCATAATGCTATGTACTGAAGGGGATTATGACAGGGGTCATGGAGACTTCGTACAACGAACCTGCCAAAAAGAGGAAACAGTGACATGTTGTACGAAACACTATCACTTAATTGTTGGTACCCTACCCCCTCCCTCACTCTTGCCTTCTTTCTCCTTGTAATTACTCTATTGCCCCACTTACATCCCTTTGGCAAAAGGTTGCTTTTAATTGATGTTGACTACATTTTCTAAGGTTAACAAACAACGAAAATGTTGAAAACATTTTCGGAAGTCATTTTCCGTGAAACAAATAGAGCCTAAAAGTATAAATTATGGAATGAAATGAATATTAATTTTTGTATAATGTATTTTTCATAATTTAAAACCCACATAAAATATAGTTAATTTATTTTAATGGAACGATGAATAGTGGAAATTCGGTATCGGTGTTATTTTTCTAAAATGTAGTTCAAGAAGTTGTGTGGTTGTAATCTACCTTAGTGTGGTTCATTTCTTGTGACTTGTCATTCTTTTCTTTAGCGAATATTAAGTTGTTTTAGTTTCTGTATTTTAGACCTGAAGATGTTACAGAGAATTGTCATTATAGTAATAACTTCCTAATGATATGTGTTGAAGGGGATTATGACAAGGGTCATAGAGACTTCGTATAACGAACCTACCAAAAAGAGGAAACAGTGGTAGTTGTACGCAACACTATCACTGATTGGTTGGAACTGCCTACCCCCTCCCTCACTCTTGCCTTCTTTCTCCCTGTAATTACTCTATTGCCCCACTTACATCCCTTTGGCAATTACTCTATTGCCCCACTTACATCCCTTTGGCAAAAGGTGCGTTTAATTATGTTGATTACATTTTCCTAAGGTTACCAAACATCGAAAAATGAGCAAACGTTTTCGGAAGTCATTTTCCGTGAAACAAATAGAGCTAAAAGTATAAATTATGGAATGAAATGAATATTAATTTTTGTATAATGTATTTTTCATAATTTAAAACCCACATAAAATATAGTTAATTTATTTCAATGGAACGATAAATAGTGGAAATTCGGTATCGGCGTTATTTTACAAAAATGTAGTTCAAGAAGTTGTGTGGTTGTAATCTACCTTAGTGTGGTTCATTTCTTGTGACTTGTCATTCTATTCTTTAGCGAATATTAATTTGTTTTAGTTTCTGCATTTTAGACCTAAAGATGTTACAGAGAATTGTCATTATAGTAAGAACTTCATAATGCTATGTACTGAAGGGGATTATGAAAGGGGTCATGGAGACTTCGTACAACGAACCTGCCAAAAAGAGGAAACAGTGGTAGTTGTACGAAACACTATCACTTAATTGTTGGTACTGCCTACTCCCTTCCTCACTCTTGTTTTCTTTCTCCCTGTAATTACTCTCTTGCCCCACTTACATCCCTTTGGCAAAAAGGTTGATTTTAATTGATGTTGACTACATTTTCCCTTAGGTTACCAAACAACGAAAAATGAGGAAAACGTTTTCCGTAAGTCATTTTCCGTGAAACAAACAGAGCCTAAAAGTATAAATTATGGAATGAAATGAATATTAATTTTTGTATAATGTATTTTTCATAATTTAAAACCCACATAAAATATAGTTAATTTATTTTAATGGAACGATGAATAGTGGAAATTCGGTATTGGCGTTATTTTTCTATAATGTAGTTCAAGAAGTTGTGTGGTTGTAATCTACCTTAGTGTGGTTCATTTCTTGTGACTTGTCAGTCTATTCTTTAGCGAATATTAAGTTGTTTTAGTTTTTGCATTTTAGACCTAAGATTTTTACAGTTTCACCCATGACTGATATTGTGAGTTTACCATTCTTAACGTTTATCATTGTGTTGGAAGTGGCCATAAAAGGTCTGCCTAACAAGATAGGGACTTCATTGTTTGTGCATATTTTCCTTTCCATCTCCAGAACCAAAAAATTAACCGGAATGGTTAATTTATCTACTTGAACTAGAATGTCCTCTACCATACCCAAAGGATGTTTAACTGAACGATCAGCTAACTGTAAAAAGACATATTAGTGGGTTTCAGTTCCCCCAACCCTAATTGTTTATATATTGTAAAAGGCATCAAATTAATACTTGCTCCTAAATCTAACATAGCCTTCATCGAACATAGCCTTCATCTTTTTAGAACTACCCAATGAAACTTGGATATTAAAAATATCAGGATCTTTCGCAATTGTCCTTGGTTTGGAAACTGTTGAGGTTGTAATGGTTTATTTCCTCCCCATGAGAAATTAGGATGGTTCCTCAAACCAGGATTATATGAGTTTGAATAAGGATCATTCCTTTGTCTTTGAGGATACATGTTCATGACATTAACATGTTCAGAGTACATAGCACTAGATGGACAAAAATTAGTAGCATGAGAATTTAATCCACAAATAACACATGCTTCTTGAATTTGCCAATTTTCAAATTGGGCTTCTGTATTCATCTCTGGTTTTTCTTGAACTTGAAATAAACTTCTACTTTTACCTCTTGCACTTTTCTGTTGAGAATTTGCACTTAATATCTCAAATAATTCTTCTAGTGTACCTGGTGTCATTATATTAATAGAGCCACCGGCCGTACTATCAACCATGGTTTGTAAAGCAGGCGAAAGAGCATGATAGAATTGAAGTACTAACACATCTTGGGACAGATTATGATGAGGACACATGATGAGTAAATTTTTAAATCTATCCCATGCTTCATGGAATGTTTCTCCTGGTTCATTTTGAAAAGACATGATTTGTTTTCTGTATTCAGTAAGAGATGCATGTTTATAATATTTACCCATAAACAAATCATATAATTGAGCCCAAGTATAAACACTATTGGGTGTTAGATTCATAAACCATCTTTTCGCCAATTCTTTTAATGCACTTGAAAAATATTTCATTTTTACTTGGTCTTCAGTCAAACCTCCTAACGGAAAAGTACTCATCATATATTCATATTCTTTAAGGAAACTTACTGCTTCCGGTAAGACTATACATGATGTTGCCGCATTCAACATAGGTCTTAACTATAATCATTTATAGTTCTTTGATTTACTACTACTTCCATATTCCTTCCAACAGGTTCTTCTACTCTTTGATTCGCATTTACCGGATGAACCAGATTTTCATGATTTTGATTATTATTATCCATTGGAGGATCAACCAGAGAATCATCTTGATTCAATTGTTCTTGATTATCAGGCTGTGTTCTTAAATTTTCGGGGTCTTCCTGATTCTTTCCAAGATTATTTATATTTTGATTTAATTCTACTAACTTAAGATTTAAAGATCTACGACCGTGCATAAAATAAATAAAACAATAAAAACTAATTAATTACTAAAAATTAATAAAATCTTTTTGTATTTTTATTTTTATAAAACTGAAATTAAAATTACGCTACCAACAAACTAACTATGCAAACTAGCCTGTCCTCGGCAACGGCGCCAAAAACTTGATCGTGTCTTATTTTAAATTTATTCCTTTCAAGTGGACAAGACTATTGTAGAATAGCTTGGGAAGCAAGGGTCGAACCACAGAGACAAGAAGATCACAAATAGCGAGATTATTGATAGCAATTATTAAACTAAGGGCTTTTTATATTGATTTTATCTAAACTAATTATTATACTAAAGTTAACTAAATTAGCAGCAATTACAGGTTATGAAGATCTTATGATGGAGGGAAATCTAGGATTAGGGTTTCACTTGCATCTCCTCTATAGCTTATTTTGATAAAGTATCATTCAATTTCTTGGGTTTGTTCACAAAAGATAGATATAGCCTATCGAATTACCGTTCAGTCTCCATCTCCAAATAATTCGTCCATTCTATATCCTAGACACAAGAACATATGGATCCTAACTGTCACTTAGGTCATATATGGAACCTGACCCTAAATTATCACTCTCGTGCATCGATAGGTTCAATTTATCATGATGGTGAGCCAGTGTACGACATATGCATATTGGTCATGCAGGACATATGCATATTGGTCATGCAGTTATCCACACCTCTAGGCCTTTATTACTCACGATTACATTCATTTGTTCAAAACGAGATAATAAAGGGGTTGATAAACACCATAATCAACAAGAATTGAATGAATACGAATAGATTAAAGCATAGATTCGATACAAGTTACCTCTCAACTCCTAGATTAATGGATGTTTAGTTCATCCTTGAAGATGAACTGCACACGGAGATGAATGAATACATGGATCGATCTTCAAAACTGTAATTACAACAACTAAACTATGTTATACAAGCTAAGTCCTATGCTAGAGCTGTTTAAATCTACTTCTTGGACGTCCTTTGGCTATCGTCTTTTATTTATACCATGGAGTTGTACAGGGATAGGAGGTTCAATCCAGCTCGAACACCCCAAAAGGCCGGATCTGGGTACCTTGCGGCCGCAAGGTCATTACCCCTTGCGTCCGCAAGGGTCTTGATTTCTGGGACTACTTCTCTGCCTACCTTGCGAAGGCAAGGTCTAAACACCTTGCGGCCGCAAGGTGGCCAATTTGACTTTCTGTCGTTTTTCTTCAATTTACAATTTCGCCCCTTCCTCAAAATCTTCACTAAAAGCCTCATAATTCATATAATTTCACCTAAAACCCTGAAACTCATAAAACAACTGAAAAACATATATCAGTAGCCAAAAGCCTCGTGGAATTGCTCAATTTAAGTCATAAAAGTACCTGATTTCGACGTATAAAATACATCGATCAGATAACAAAAAACAATGACAAATTTGTCTGAAAATGTGATAATTAAATGTTTATGTTTATTCCATGTTTGTGTTAGTGTATTTTGTTATGTCATCATAAAATGTTGAGGTTTTTTGGTCCTGAATAAACTGTGAAAATAGTTCTGATGCCAAGCCTTGTAATCAACATTTTTGAAATTTTTTTGTCCTTAAAATACTGTCAAAACAGTCCTGATGCCAAGCCTTGACATCAGCATTTTTGAATACTTTTGTCCTGGAAAAGTTGTCAAAACATTCCTAATGCCAAACCTTGGCAACATATTTTGGTTTTTTTGGTTTTGAATAAACTGTGAAAACAGTCGTGATGCCAAGACCTGACATCATCATTTTTGAATTTTTTTTGATCATGAAAAAACTGTCAAAGCAGTGCTGATGCCAAGACTTGGCATCAGCATTTTTGAATTTTTTTTGTCCTTAAAAAACAGTCAAAACAGTTCTGATGCCAAGCCTTAGCATCAGCATTTTTTTAATTTTTTAAGGCTTGAATAAACTGTGAAAACAGTCCTGACTTGGCATCAGCATTTTTGAATTTTTTTTGTCCTTAAAAAACAATCAAAGCAGTGCTGATGCCAAGACTTGGCATCATCATTTTTTGGGGGGTTTTTTTTTGTTATGAAAAAATTGTAAAAAATCCTGATGCCAAGCCTTGGCATCAACATTTTTGGTTTTTTTTTTTTTTTTTTGTCTTGGAAAATCTGTCAAAGCAGTGTTGATGCCAAGACTTGGCATCATCACTTTTTGGTTATGAAAAAACTGTAAAAACAATCCTGATGCCAAGACTTGGCATCAACATTTTTTTTTTGTCTTGAAAAATATGTCAAAGCAGTGCTGATGCCAAAACATGGTATCGGCATTTGTGAATTTTTTTTGTTCTTTAAAAACTGTCAAAGCAGTGCTGATGCCAAGACTTGACATCAGCATTTTTTGGTTTTTTTTGTTTTGAAAAAACTGTAAAAACAATCCTAATGTCAAGCCTTGACATCAGCATTTTTGATTTTTTTTTTGTCTTGAAAAATCTGTCAAAGCAGTGCTGATGCCAAGACTTGGCATCGGTATTTTTGATTTTTTGTCCCTAAAAAACTGTCAAAGCAGTGCTGATGCCAAGACTTGGCATCAGCATTTTTTGGTTTTTTTTGTTATGAAAAAATTGTAAAAACAATCCTGATACGAAAACTTGGCATCAGTATTTTTGAATTTTTTTTGTCCTTAAAAATCTGTCAAAGCAGTGCTGATGCTAAGACTTGACATCAACATTTTTTGTTTTTTGTTTTTTTATGAAAAAATTGTAAAAACAATCCTGATGTCAAGCCTTGGTATCTGCATTTTTGGTTTTTTTGGTCCTGAAAAATCTATCAAAGCAGTGTTGATGCCAAGACTTGACATCAGCATTTTTTTGTTATGAAAAAATTGTAAAACAATCCTGATGCCAAGTCTTGACATTAGCATTTTTAGTTTTTTTTCTGGTCCTGAAAAATCTGTCAAAGCAGTGCTGATGCCAAGACTTGACATCAACATTTTTGGTTTTTTAAGCTGGATGACTTTTGTCTTAATTAATGTCATTTTTGTCATTTAGCAACCAATTTGTAGTTATATGAAATATCTAAAAATTGATGGTTTTAGATGAAAATATGTTTCAAAAATTGTACCCACTTGAAATTTGTCATTGTTTTTAAAGCTATAAAGAACAGGCCCAACCCAACTGATGTAGGTCCAGTGAAATTTCGGGTCAAACGTATTGATTGGTGCAGTGGGCTTTGCCATAGGTCAGAAAAATAGATATCACCCTTAATAAAAATAAGGTAAAATTGATCAGTTCAATAAGTAGGCCCATGTGCTAGCCCAGTCGGCCCAATGTTTTGTGTGAGATTGAGCTTTAGTTTTGGTGGCCGGGATATATTTCGGATCGGCCCAGTCTGATCCAATTTTAATGTTTGGCTCAATAGACTTGTTGCAAGTTGACCTGGCCCGGTCCGGTCTGACAGCTCTAGTCTTTACAATAAAAATACAACCTTACAACATATGTTAGCTCAAAATTCCGGATTAAACAACAAAGCATAGATAAATAAAAAAGAAAGTATGTACAAAGCATTGTGCTTTAGCTTAGTATCTGTATTTTGTGAGTACCGATAAAATAGCATGCCAATGTGATCTTGTTTTAAAAGTGACATGATTTAAAATATACAAAAAAAACTGAAATTTTGAATTAAAAAAAAAACTAATAAACCACAAATCCAATAGCCCAAAAAATCAAGCCTTAAATTCAAAATCTCAAAAAATCAATCTTTAAACTCAAATAATTAAAAGTGACATTATTTAAAAAATACAAAAAACAGAAAAATTGAATAGCTCGGGCTTGTTTTAAAAGTGACATTAATTAAAATATACAAAAAACTGAAAATTTGAAAAAAAAAACTAAAAAAAGAATAAACTAAAAATCCAAGAGCGCAAAAAATCAAGCTTTAAATTCAAAAAACCGATCTCTAAAGTCAAAAAATCAAAAGTGACATTATTTAGAAATACAAAAAAAAAACCAGAAAAATTGAATTAAAAAACAAATAAATCACAAATATAAGAGCCCAAAAAATAAGCCTTAAATTCAAAAATAAAAAAAAAATCAATCTTTAAACTCAAAAAATTAAAAATGACATTATTTAAAATATACCAAAAAAACAAGAAAATTGAATCAGAAAATTGAATAAAACGAATAAACCACAAATCTAAGAGCCCAAAAAATCAAGCCTTAAACTAAAAAATCTAAAAATAAAAATGAATCAATCTCTAAACTCAAAAGTAAGAACATGTTTCCAAAACCAAAAAAATCCTTTCAACATTGGAACAATTCCAATACTTTTAAATACACCACCATCTTTATCTTGAAAATCAGTTTGATATCCAAATGAAACAAACAAATCAATATTTATATATAAAAATGTGTACTTTTTTATAAAAAAAATAAAAAATAAATTTTTTTGAATTGCTAAAATGCTAAAAATGAGATAGAAATCAATAAGTGGTTGTATGATAATGTTTTGATTTGTATCATATATTGATACTGAACTGCCTGGCCCAATAGGCCCAAGCCTAAGTCACGTGCCCGGCACATTTCCTGCTATCACGAGCAGAGCACGAGTATTCTGAAACCCGTTTACGGAGCGAACAATGGTCAGACGATGTTCATTATAAATGCGCATTCAGAATCCGGGTGTTAGATGCCAAGGATACAGCGAGTTGGGGACTCATCCAGTGAGCTGGGAGAACCATCCAATGGGCAGATGCTTATCGAGCAAGGTTTTCCATGCTCAGTTATGAAAGTAACGGTCATCCCGAACGTGGGCAGTTATTCCCCAAGAACTCGTTCCCACATTCATGACAGGACCGTTACGATAAACATGGCAGTTAATACACCCGCCATGCACGCCACCATACTAAAGGGTAAGTTATTCGGTTTCCCATACAGGCTATAAAAACCCTTCAAAACAAAGGAGGGAGGTACGTGATTTCTATACTAAGGCAAAACTCTGTCAATTTGCTTACTCAGTTGAGTGTTTAGCTAATTCTCACGCCGAAGGGCTTTTGCAGTGAGAGTCCCTGCCTAGTTTACGGTTGTTGATTGCATTTCAGGATTGGGCCTTGAAGATTAAGGATAGAATTGAAAGCCAGATATCCAAGTTATCAAGCCCAGTGTGTCCTTGAATCACTTTGGACGCATCAGTTGGTTCCATTGCTGGGAAAGCGTTTCTCAAGTACAATTTTTGCTTCTTGGTAACTTTACAAGTTTTGCTCATGGCAGAGAATGGTGTTAATGGCGGTAATCAGGAAGAAGTGCATATTGCAACCCCTAGTCTTAACCTTCCGGCTGGCAATAATCCACCACCTCATGATGCCCGTCATCAGCTCAATCAATGGCGAGGTCTGGATTCATTGGCAAGGAGTGATGTGGCTGCTCTTGGCTTAGCTAATTAATTACTGGAGGAGGCTTTACGCCAAAGGGCAATATACTTGGGGCAGATGCACCAGTTGAACTTGTAGCTAATTGCAATGGGTAAGCCACCTTTGCCCATTGAGTTAGAGCCCCTACCAGGCTTGCCCGCACCGAGTCAAGCAGCAAGTGGGTCAAAGATTGGGGGGAAATCCTCTAAATACAGTGCAAGTTCCTTCATAACCTCATGCACGAGAATCCAACAAGGGACGAAGCCAGCAGGAGGGGCGATCCAGTCACAGGATTGTTCCGAGTGTACACTCTCGGTTGGGACCTAGGGCGGGAGAGGATTCAGCACAGTCTCGCCGTCATCGTAGATTACCTTCTCCACGAAGGTTGCATCCCCGTAGTCCTCGTTCACCATCTCCTCGAAGATCGCATGCTCGCAATCATCGCATTCCATCTCCCAGGAGGTCTCATGCTCGCCGTTATCGAACACCTTCTCCTAGGTCACAAGTCCATTTGTCACATCAGTTTAGAGAGAGGAGGGAATTGTATCAGTCAAATGCACAGAAAAATTTAGTGGCTTAATGAGCGAGTGCCTCAGATCTCAGGAGTAGCCCAGGCATAGGTGGCGCGGGCCGTGAGTGTTGCTCAAGCTATGGGAGCTATGGGACCCCCCACAGGCCCCTCTTGTGCCAGGGATGCAGCCTCAGCTCACGGGTGGTTTGCCTACAACCTTTAATATGCAAGAGTTTGAGGACTTGAGCACCGAATTGAGGCATGGGAACAGGGCAAGGCCTTAGATGAGAATTTTTTGGGAACGTCAGCTAGTCCTTTGGCCCCTTGGATTGAGAATGCACCTCTAGAACAAGGACTCATCTTCCCAAATGTTAAAGAGTACACAGGGAAGACAAAGGCGAGAGATTGGTTGATGTCATTCGAGTCCCAAATTGGTCTAGTGACATCAGATGAGGCATTAATATTCGAGCTTTTGTGGGCTCATTACAAGGAAAAACATTGGCTTAGATGGGAGCTTTACCTCGCAGATCCATCAATAACTGGGCAGATTTGAGGGCAAAGTTTTTAGCAGATTTCGGTACTTCGGGAGCTATTGCAAAGACAAGGGCCGACTTGTCTAAAGTTAAGCAGGGAGCTCATGAATCGACGTCCAGTTATTTAGAGCGGTTTACGAAAATGCTAGAGCAAGTTCCTGGACTGTCCGAGCAGGAGGTTACTTTGTGTTTTGAAACAGGTTTGCACGAGGGAGAAGGTGGATTGAGGTCTGAGTTGAGCATGCGAGAGCCCAAGACGCATGCTGAGATGTTGATGAAGGCTCAAAAGTGGTGCGCGAGGGGAGACCGCGAAGAAGAAAAAGAAGAAAGAAAATGCCGAGATTGGGGGAGTTGGGGCTAACCCCAAGGGTAGCGGCCAGGGTGCAGGCGGCGGTTATAACAGAAGCAAGTCGCGATATGATCGCCCAAGGGAATTTCTTCGAGAGAGTGATCTCACCCCGCTCAATATATTACGGGAAGACATAATGTACGAGGTCCGAGATGAGCTTCCTCGACCACCTCGCATGAATCTCGAGACGACAGATTCCAGGGACCGGACTAAGAGGTGTGCCTATCATGATGATTATGGGCATACAACGGAGGAATGTTGGCCACTGAAAAAGGACATTCAAAAGTTGATAAATGAAGGCCGGTTGGACCTGTTCAAGAGAGATGGGAATAACAGGGGGAATGCTCCCCGAAAAGATGCACCCTCAATTCGAGGGGTAATAAATGTCATTATGGATGAAGAGCCCACACCCACTCAGCTCAGCTAGCAAATTTACTCTTTGTCAAAAGTGGTAGATTGCCCGACCACTCTCCAAGTAGGAGAAGAGTAAATACAGTTTACTCGTAGTGAGTTGGCTGGTAATGCGGTGGGGGAACAGTCCTTGATTGTTTCTGCTCTGGTCGATGGCTGGGTTGTGCACAAAATTTATGTGGATACCGGAGCCTGCAAAGACGTGATGTACTACTCTTGTTTCCAAGGCTTAGAGCTGAAGGATGAATGCCTCAAGCCTTATGCAGGGACTTTGGAGGGCTTCACTAATCACAAGGTGCCCGTGAAGGGCACAGTCGAGCTGGAAGTTTTCATCGGTGAGGGTAGTCGCACTCGAGCAGAAAAGGTCACCTTTATGGTGATCGACTTGAAGTCTCCTTATAATATCATTTTAGGGGTGCCGAGCATGACTAAGTTCCAAATGGTTGCTTCCATTCCTCACCAGTGAGCCAAGTTCTACATTGATCAAGGAGTAGGGGCATTGAAGAGTCAGCCCCGGGCGGTTCTGGAGTATGTACGGGATAGTCAGAGGAAAAAGCAGAAATTGACTCTGGAGGATGGCGAGCAGAGAGTTACCATCCGCACCAAGGAAAAGTCTAATGTAACTGTAGGTCCTTCGATAATTGCTATGGTCAGGGAGGGTTTGGAACAAGACGAGCAACATGGTCTGGAGGAAGACACTTGTCCTTTGCCGACGTTGGGCTCGGGGGGGACAAGTCGAGCAGGCTGTGGGTATGGAGATAGACCCACTTGATGCGGTAGAAACGCAGGCTAAGGAGGAGGAAAAGGTTGAATGTGAGACGCTCCAAATGCGTGATGAGCAAGAATTTACAGCTCAGGACAAGTTGGAGGAGGTGGTCATTAATTTAGCTTATCCCGAACAAAGAATAAAGATCGGCACAGCACTATCAGCTGAGGCTCGGGCTAACTTGGTCGAGCAACTCCATGGTAGCTTGGATGTGTTTGCGTGGAGAGCAGAAGATATGCAAGGGGTTAGCGAAGACGTTGCAGTTCACTGCCTTAGCATGGACCCAGCTTTCAGGCCAATTCAACTGTTGGAATATGCTTCTTGATAATCGACTTATCACCTTGCATATTCTGAATATTTTGATTTGCTTGTACCCATTACTATGTGTCATAACAAGTGGCTAAAAGGTCTGCGTACCAGTTAGTGTGGCAGCTTGTTTGACAACACATAGGTCTTAGATTAGGTCATCCTAGTCTAGTCCTAACCTTCCCATAGATGATTGAACAGAACAACACTTCATATGCACAAGCACTAGCAGACTCGCTGAAGCTTCAAAAGGTTCTTCGAAAGACTCGTCAACAGCAGACTTGTTATATGTGCTAAAGGATATCTTGAAGACTCACCACCAGCAAACGTGCTACAGTGAAAAAATCTCTAAGAACCCTTCACCGACAAATTCGTCAAGTGCATCACGGAGATACCTAGAAGACCTATCAGCAGACTTCCTATGGTTTGATTGTTCGTATCAACAAACAACAGTCATTTCTTTAAGAAAGACTCACCTTTGAACAACATACCAGCAGACTTCATTCTGCACGTGCTTCAGAGAAGTCAAGATTGCAACAAATCAAGGCTAAGACAAAAAAGTGTTCAAGCTTTGAAAGATATCCAAATCTTTATGAAGCCTATCACCGATGATACTGCAAAATCTTCTCACTCACGTGGTCTGGAAAAGAATCTACTTTATTGGACAGACCATCTTAACAGTGCATCAGACGTCAGACTTACTTTTCAGAAACTTATCAATAACAGTCTGGCGGACAACCAGTTCAGGATCTTGAAGATAGAGCCTTTATCCATCAGTCAAAGATCCAGCGAACAAAACATCTCTATCCAGTGGATTTCAACAACAACATCTCTAACGGATAGAAAGACTATCTTCAAATCTCAACGATCATCTTGACATCGGTCTATAAAAAGAAAATCTTTTCTACTCTTCACTGTGTGGAAAACAGTGTGATCAAATCTGCTTCAAGAACTTTAAAGAAAAGAATAGATCTACAACGAGATCGTCTTCAACGCATCTCAGATCTATACAATCAGATTGCAGTGATCCTATTTAGATCTTAGCAAAACACCTTCTGTGGATTGCTAGGAAGAACAACTCTGAAGAAGAGAAGAGAGATCAACAGTCAAGATTCACATCTTGGTCAAGAACCCAGTTCTTGATTTGAGTTCTTCACCTTCCTTCGAAGAACTCGGCCTTTAACTAAAGCTTCAGGACTTTTCTCCTAAAGCTAAAGGTCAAGTCTTTGGATCGGTTTGAAGATTAGACTCAGATGGTGCCCAAAGGAAATGAAGAGTTGTCTGTAGATATTGCATTCATATCTTCATATTTGTATTCCTATACAAATGCTGTCGATTGTGCAATATTAAATCATCATGGAAGGATGAGTGCTCTGCACTCAATCGTTCAGATAATTATTATCTGAACGACCTTGAAAATTCTTTTCTCATATTAGTTTCTTGTTTTGGTCTCCTATTGCCCTCTTTGCTTAAGGATTCATCTATGAATAATTATGCAAAGATTAAGGCTTGGAAGGACGAGGACAGAAACTATACATAGAGTGTCTAGGCTGATGTAATCTGTAATTTATCCTTGAATAAATTCAGATGTTCTTTCATATAATCTATCTTTCAGTCTTTACCTCTCTATGTGTTCTTTATAAAATGATTTTATCCTTTGAAAAGATATTCTCTAATGATTCCTTAATTCAGCATTTGGAAGAAGGATTAAGTGTGTTGTTGTTATGATCGTATAATCGTGTACATCCACTTAAGACTTCTAAAAAATATAAGCCTCAATATTTCCGCTGCTTAAACTCTTTCAAAAACAGGCTTTTGATTTACTGACTATTCATCAGCAGAGTTCATAACTCTGCTAAGAGCAAGTCTGCTGTCCTGTTCAGATCAACTAGCAAACATGCTTGAATAGTTAACCGTTTATGCCACTAAAACATACATCTCATTCATACTAAAAAAAAGTTTTTTTTAAGTGGTATAATAGGCTATTCATACCCCCCCCCCTCTAGCTTATTTGAGCATTAATGTGGACCAACATCAACAGAGGCCCAGAGTGTATTATGCAGAAAAGGACAAAGAGTAAAGGAAGAGGTGGAGAAATTGCTCAGTGCAGATATTATTGAGGAGATACACTATCCGACTTGGTTGGCTAATGTAGTCATGGTCAAAAAGTCAAATGAAAAATGGAGGATGTGTGTGGATTTCATCGACCTCAATAAAGCTTACCCGAAAGATTGCTATCCTCTTCCTCGCATCGATAAGTTGGTGGATGCTATAGCAGGCTTTGAGTTCTTGAGTTTCATTTATGCATATTCGGGGTATCACCGGGTGAAAATGAACGAAAAAGGATAAAGCCTTGACCGCGTTCCGAGCAGCAGGTGGGCTCTACTGCTATAAGATGATGCCATTCGACTTAAAGAATGCAGGAGCTACTTATCAGCGGATGGTGAACAAGGTCTTCAGCTCGCAGATTGGCAGGAATGTGGAGGCATACATTGATGATATGGTGGTGAAGACCAAAGGGCATGATCATATTGTTGATTTGGAAGAGACCTTTGACAATCTCAGAAAGAACAACATGAAGCTTAACCCGAGCAAATGTGTGTTCGGGGTAAAGGCTGGCAAATTCCTGGGATTCATGGCGAATGAAAGAGGTATTGAGGTCAACCCGGAAAAAAATAAGGCGTTGGTCACAATGAACCCTCCTCGCTGCAACAAGGATGTCCAGAAGCTTAATGGTCGAGTTATAGCTCTTGGTCGCTTTATTTCCAAGTCGGCGGAAAGGTGCCTGCCATTTTTCAAGGTGCTTCGAGGAAACAAAGGGTTTGAATGGACGAAAGAATGTCAAGAAGCTTTCAAGGAGCTAGTAGAATATTTGGGACAGCCTCCATTGCTAAGCAGCCCAGTCCTTGGAGAGAATTTGTTTGTGTATCTCGCGGCTACAGAGCAGGCTGTAGTCGCTGTATTAGTTAGGGAAGAATGTAATCTCTAAAAGCCTGTGTACTATGTTTCTAAGGCCCTCACCGCGGTGGAGGGACGTTATTTTAATGCAGAAAAATTGGCTTATTCGCTTGTTGTTGCTGCTCGGAAACTTCGAGCTTATTTTTCTACACATCCCATCATTGTGTATACAGATACACCTCTTAGGAAAATTCTACACAAGCCGGACTCTTCTGGTCGCTTGCTCACCTGGTCAATTGAATTGACCGAGTTTGAGATTAATTATCAGCCTCGACGAGCTATTAAGGCACAAGCTTTGGCAGACTTTGTGGCTGAGACTAGTTTTAAGGATTCAGGCGAGGAAAGAATTTCTACCCAGACCATATCAACGAATGTTCCTATGCAACAACCTCGTCCAGATTATTGCTGGGAGTTATATGTGGATGGCTCGGCTAGTAGGTTTGGGAGTGGAGCAGGTCTTGTATTGGTCCCACCCAAGCAGGATGTGGAGTTTGAAAAGGCTTTGTGTTTCAAGTTTCCAGCATCAAATAACCAAGTAGAATATGAGGCTTTGATCGCGGGACTAGAGCTCGCGCAAGACGTAGGAGTGCGTGAGATAATAATCTGCTGTGATTCGCAATTGGTCATGAACCAAGTCAAGGGTGATTATGCTGTCAATCATCCAGTTCTAGTTCGTTATTGTACCATGGTGAAGGAGGTTTTGAAGGATTTTGATTACTGGGAGCTGGTGCAAATTGGCCGCGAGGATAAGATGCACGCAGACTACCTTTCCAAGATGGCCGAGGATGAAATTCAATCTTTTCATCCAGGGGTCATGATTGAGTACTTGGAGGCCCCAGTAATAGAGAAAGAAGTCATCATGGACATTGAGTCTGCTGCGAAGTGTTGGATAGATGATCTAAAGGCTTACATCGAGCAGGGAATGTTGCCCGAGGACAAGTCGGAAGCTCAGACTATTCGGAAGCGAGCATGCCGGTATATTATTTTGGATAAGATTCTCTACAGGCGGTCATATACTAGGCCTTTTCTTATGTGTGTGCGGCCAGAGATGACTGAGGGCATATTGGGTGAAATTCATGAGGGAAAATGTGGAGGGCACCCGGGTCAACGGTCTTTGGCAGAAAAGGTTTTGGCTGCAGGGTTTTATTGGATTACTTTGAGGCGAGATGCAAAAATGTATGTTCGGCAATGTGATAAGTGTCAACGTTATGCCGATATACCTCGGTTACCCTCTACCGAGCAGACTCCTGTGGTGGCATCATGTCCGTTCGATATGTGGGGTATAGACCTGATAGATCCTTTTCCCTTGGCTCGCTCAAAGTTTAAGTACGTGGTGGTGGCTGTTGATTACTTTACAAAGTGGGTAGAAGCTAAGCCTTTGGCAACCATCAGCGAGGTTAATGTGATCGATTTTGTGCACGAGCATATATGGTGCCGTTTTGGGGTACCTCGGGCTATAGTTTCTAATCACGGGACACAGTTTTCTGAGAAATTCACAAAAGCATACGAGCAGATGCATGTGAAGCATTGGCAGTCATCTGTTGCATATCCTCAAGGTAACAGACAAGCTGAGGCTACTAATAAGCAAGTCCTGCACGCCCTTAAGCGAAATCTTGAAGATAAGGCAGGAAGATGGGTGGATGAATTACCATCAGCTTTGTGGACAAGCAGCTGTATCTCATTATGATACAAAATCCAACATTGTAGCCCGGTCAGCTGATCATTGATTTGGTGGAGGAGAAGCGGTTGGAATCTGAGATGTGAATGGCCAACTTTAAGCAACGAGCAAAGGCCCATCATGACAAAAGGGTTCGTGGTCGATCATTTGCTGTTGGCGATTGGGTTCTCCGTAAAATTGAGGCAACAGGCCATCGAGCAGAATAGGGGAAGCTATCTCCTAATTGGGAAGGTCCTTTTCAAGTAGTCAGAACTGTCAAAGAGGGGACCTATATGTTGCAGACTAAGGAAGGCGTCAAGCTTAAGCGTCCATGGCATGCAGATCACTTGAAGAAATATTATCGTTGATTGGTAGTGTGCAAGCTGTTTATCTTTTTCTCTTGTCTTGTAAGTTGGTATAAAATGAATGAGCATACATTGGCCTTCATATTTTGATTATCTCGCTTATGGCATTTAGTGCAAACTCGATTATACTCTTGGCGGGCAGGGGAGCTTCTCTGCCCGGTGTGAAAGTTGTTGTTCGAGTGGTGTTTAGCGTTATCTCGATTATTCTCTTATACTGGCAAGAAAATATCTTGCTTGGCAAGGGTTGGTGTTCGAAGGCTGTGCATTTTTTATTTTCGTCAAGCTCGGAAAGGCCTTGCTCGATTTAAAAGATGGGTTCTTAAATGGTTGAACCATTATTGTGAGAGTACAAGCATTAATATTAAGTGCAGAAATGTCAATATTACATGCAAGAAATTATAAAATGTTTTGCAGGAAATGTAGCAAATATATTGTGGCACGCAGGCCGAAAAAGAAGTTTAAGCATCTGGGGGAACGATTTGAGTGGTTTGGCCGGTGATTGCTGCTTCCTCGTTTGTAGTCTCACCAATGACGACCACATCACCGTCATCCCCATCAACATGTGGGGCTACGGTTTCTGTTTCCTGAGTCTGAGCAATCCAAATTTGTGTCATCAGCTCACTCACTGTGACTTGGGCAGCTTTAGGTGGGGTCCAGGGGGATAGCCCTCGTGAAGCATCTGCTTCGGCAAGAGGTTCCAATTTGTCTTCGGTGTAAGGAACCAAAGCGTGTCCAGGACGAGCAGAAGGGCTAAATGGTGTGTTAGTGCCCCATTCAGCGAGCAACTCCGGCTTGATTTCTAGGCCGATGCACACTATTTGTCTCAGTACATGGTTCATTCCTTGAAGGAAGAAGGGGTAGGCCTCATTCTCGACACAAGCAACGAAGTCAGCAGAGTGTTTGTAATCACCGATGATGACCTGCTTCTGCTCTTCATTCGGGTTGGCCAATTCTTCCCTCAGCTTATTTTCTTGCTCGACAGTAATGACCTTGGCCTTTTCAAGCTGGCTCAGGGCAGCCCGAAGCTCCTTCCTGACCGAGGAGATATTTTTTAGGGCCGTTTCCTCGGATTTTTTGGAGAAAACCAGATGCGACTCCAAGGCCCTCTTCTCTTCCTCGGATTTTGAAAGTTCTGTCACCTTAGCGGTGACAGTCTCCTCGCTTAGTTTCAGCTCTGAGCGGAGAGAGTTGACGCTTTCTTCTAGTTGATTCTTCTCCTTGGTCAGTGAAGCATTTGAATTGACATTATCAATTAGCCGGTCGTGTACACCAGCTCAGCCTTCGTGGCTATCTGCAAATCAATTCACGGTCAGTGTTTATCGTATATTAAAGGAGAAACAGACTACGTGGCTAAGAAGGATAGTTACCTCATCCATACATATTCTGATTTCGCCTACCAGCACAGAGCTTGAGTGCTTGGCACTCTTCTTCCGGACCCCGCCATGTCGCAGCCTTCTCATCATGCCAAGCCCAACGGGGCAGGATGCTCGCTGTGTTTGTAGATGTTAATCTTGTCGAGATTGGGTACGTCTGCTAATTCAGTACTAAGGGCCCCTGCTTTTTCCTGAGTTTCGGGCATGAGGAAGATTCTCTTGATGCCATGAGGGAGTTGGCGGGCTGGAGTCTCCCTGTGCGGACTTTTCTGTTCGCGGTTTGCTCCTTTTTTCCTGAGAAGGGTCAGCGTGAGGCCTTTTACTGGGAGTTGGGGAAGCTGTATAAGTTATGGGGGCGGGGTTGGTACTCAGGTTAATGGGTTCAACTGTTGTCTGGGTAGGTGTAGACACCCCAATTTCGTACCCCTGGTATGTAACTTCGGCATGGGATATCAAGACCTGTTAAAACTTAACAAATGTCAAGTTACAAGGTTTAAACATGCAAAAAGCAAAGCAGGATGCGCAAAATAGTAAAATACAGGGACTAAAAGTGGCAAAAAAAAGTCTGAATTTTGGAAGGCTAGCGCTGAGCCAAAGCCCCCTAGCGCGGCGCCCAAAAGGACTGGCTCCGACACCCAGAATTGCTACAATGGCGCCCAGCTTGCTACAGTGTGCCCAAACTTAACGCATTGTGCAATTGATGAAGCACACTGTACAAGCAAAAGCAGCACGAAGGAAGGAAAAGTAATGACCGCGGAGTCCCTCTCTCAGCCTATAAATAGAGGCTCGGGGTTCACTTTCAGCACAATGAAAAACGCCCAAAGCTTTCAGCATTGGTGTTACGTTGTGAGAATAGTGAGCGATCGTGAGATAGTGAGTGCCCTCTCCTATAAAGCCTCGAAGCTCTGCCAAAACTCCTCCAAACGCAAATCCAACCGGTTAAAGTGATCCTTAGCCCCCCAGCTAGGTATCCACCCTATTTTCCCGGTCCAAATATCTCGGAAAGAGTAGTTGCTCTGCCCAAGTAAAAAGGCCAAATCCGCCAGAAATAAGCAGTTGTTCAGCCCGATTTCGGCCAGCAGCAAGCACGCAGCAGCAAAAAAAGCAAGTAGTTGCTCTGCCTGTTTTACGGTGCCCAGAAGCAACTTTCGGAAGCAGTTACCCTGCCCGAACCGTAGCAGCAAAGCAAAAAAAAAAAACTCTCTCTCTCGAGAAGGACAAAGCGAGCACACCATACTCTAAGAGGTGAGCCTTTAAGAGTGTTATTTTATAAAAAAACTATTTTCCATCCGACCTAATGTAAAAATATAAGCCGTTGTGCTGCCCGGATTTATTTAGAAAATAGCATTAAAAAGAGCCATTATTATGGACAAATACTTTTAAGTATATTTGTAAATTATTGGAAGGAGGCGGCTGCAAGTCCCTAAATAATGTAGACATGGATGTATTAGTTTTCTCTTCTCTCTCTTTAATGCTTTATTTATTTGCTAGATAAATACAACAAAAAGCATACTTTAGCCAAAAACTGTTTTTTGAGACCGAAAGGGCGAGTTGGGTGCCTAGCACCTTCCCAACTCGTAACTTAGCCTCCGAACCCGCTTTTTGTATTCTCTGGTTTTATTTTTGGTTTTTTCTTTATTTTCTCCTTAAAATAAAGATGGCGACTCTGTCAAAACATTTTGGATCACAGTGAGGCATCGCAACATTCTTTCTTACATTTTTCCGTTTTACCCTACACAAGGGAGAATGAGAATGAAAGGGCGATGTATTCCTGCATCCTGGTATCCCTTAAAAAAGGGATAACTTGAAACAGAAAACCCAAAGCACTCATAGTGATTCGAAATAGTATTTAAGGCAATTTTCATAAAGTATGTAGTGGGGCCCGCAACATCGTTTCTTGCACTTTCCATTTTCCCTTACATAAGATAAAATGCGAATGAAAGGGTGATGCTTTCCTGCATCCTATTATCCCCTAAAAAAGGGATAACCTAATACAGAAAACTCATAGCTCCCATAACGGAACAAAAATCACTGAAGTGACCGAGGCGTATTCAACGCGCTTCTTGACAGCACCTTTTCCGCATTTTTAATTCCGTCTTCCCCTAGACAAGGGAGGGTGGAATGGAAAGCGTGGTGTCTGCACCGCACGCCGCATTCCCCTAACCAAGGGAGCGCGGGGCGCAGGCGAGATCCGGGGCACCCACAGTGGCGACTCTGCTGGGGAGATCGTTTTTATTTTAAATAAAAACGGAGGGCTAGACTCAGTAAAAAAAAACTTTTTTTTTCTTTTGTTTCTGGCTAAAGTATGCTTGTTATATTTCTTTAAGCATTTGAATATCGCGTTCCTATACATCCGTGTATATATTTGTGGATATGATCCTCCATCTTGCAGCAGTTTCGTTCCAGTCACTGTTACAGGTATATTTAAAAATATATATTTTTCAAAAAAAAAATCAAAAAAAGAACAATAAATTTCCGGGCAACATAACAAAAAGGGCTGGGGCTTTATTGTTATTATTGCTTTATTTTCTGCTCTATGTTATTATTCTGTTCTGTTTATTTTTATTACGTAAAATTTGTACATTTTATTCTATTCTGTCATTTTATTTTGGTGATTAGGACAAATTTGTAATTAATAGGTATAGATAGATTCCCCGCTTTTCTTTCTATTTCTTAATGAGATTGCTTGCTTGCTCGCGCTCAAACTAAAAAAGCTGAAAAAATCTACAAATAATAGCAAGACATGTCATATCTGTGTTATTTTCTGTTTTATATCTGAAAAAGAAAAAGAGATTTCACTGCTTTTTAGATGCCACACACACGCGCACGCATGTAAATATATTCCGAATTGCTACCCTACACCTTGGCCAGCTTACCCCATGCATAAGCCATCGTTAGATTGCATATAGAATTCTTAGGACACTTCAAAGACCAACCAGTTTTCACATATCTGAATCGTTGGTCAGCCCCTGTAAAAAAAGGGAATTTTAAAAAAAAATATTAATAAAAAAATGTGCAAGTAAAAAAAAATACACAGGGGCTGATTGATTATTTTCTGATGTTTGACTTAGACCATTTTGAATGGTGGATCCTGGAAAGAGTATATGCCCTTCGCTTGGGATCAGTCCGAACTTGGGGAGTCGAAAAGGAAGTGGAATACGAGGAACCTATACTCTGGAGAAAGAATCCACTGTTCCAGGAATAGTCCTGAGACTGTCAAAACAAAGCAGGTGCTTGTCCGGTCACTTGTAGAAATAAATAATAATAATAATAATAAAATGCTAATAAAGGCACACTGTACTTCTAGCCCAGAAAGCCTTCAGTCAACCTTTCAGATACCTCCAAACCCATTTTCCTCAGAAACCAGGCCCGAATTTGTAAAGGCAGAGATAGTACTGGCTAGTTGATACAGGAAACAGGCACAGACAGCAGATCAGAAAGCATCAGAGATTAGATCAGAAAAGGACAGTATCAGTTCAGAGGGTACAAATCTGAGCAGAATGGCGGCTAAAAATAAACAGGCTATGACAGAGACTATTAATGATTGGAGCAACTAGGAACTGGAAATAAGAACTTCTGATTATGCACCTCCTCCTGGACTCGAAATATGGCTAAAGAAAGAATTGGATGCCCATGCGGAAAGAATAACAAAACAGGTGGTTGGTGATCTTTTAGCAGGATTCTCATAAACTCTTGTTGTCCTCTCTCAAAAGATCAATAGCCCGAAATATGCTTCTAATATTTCTTGCCTTCCCGAAACAAGTTACCCAATACCTCAGAAAATATCATTTTTCAAGCTTTTGGGAAACAACCAAGTGCTAGCCATCAGCCAGATATTAATCCTATTGTCCAGGGTAATATGATTCCAAATGCTCATAATTCTAATCTATCTCCTCCAGAAACCAACCCTGAGCTCCTTCACTTAAATGCCTGCTATCATAACCAAAAGAATTACCTTCCCCTCGATCCCTCAAATACTTATTCTCAACAATTGACCCCGGGAACTCCAAAAGAAATAATCTGTGTACCAGAAAAAGAACCTCCCACAAGCCGGGGCCTGGGCAACCAAATCCCAGTGCAATATTATCCAAGAGAGAAAACTCCACCCCGTTACTTGACCAAACCTCAGTCTGGTAGCATGCCCAGACCAAAAGGAAGGAAAGAAATAATTCCGAGGCATTATGATGATCTTCCCGCCCCAAGGTCTGAAATATTCCAAATACTATGCGCCCATGAGATACTTAAGCCCGTTGTCAATTATCAACCGCCCAATCCATTGCCTGCTACATGGAATCATGCCCAATATTGTGAGTACCATCGTTGCAGTTGTCATCTTACCGATAAGTGCTACTCACTCAGAAAGGCAATTCAGGATCTTAACGACAACGAGGTAATTACGGTGGCAGGTACAAGAATCTTTGAAACGAATCAAGCCAAGGAGGTCTAAAAGGCAAGTGAACTTATTTAGCCAAGAATAAAGGTACTGTAAATATTCCCATCAATAAAAGGAGTTTCTAATAAAAGCCTGGAGGATAGTTTTATGGGTATGATAGACAGAGGCACTGATTATGAAAAACTCTCTGCTGAGTTTGAGCCTATTATTGATAAGCCTCTGCAGAATTGGTATACTATGACCGGCTCGCTCTTGACAACCGTAGATCTGGTGGACCACTTCGGGTATTCTATTCCCCATCCTTCTCTTAGCTTTACGGATTGGTCATCTATCGATCCGCTCCCTAAAATTGAGGATCTCAAACCACAGGTCCTCAATACTGTAAATAACCCTGTACAGTTTGTTATTAATGATAATCTTAATGTCTTTGCTTATTCCTTAGTTGCACCTGCATTAAAAGACGTATTAAATAATAATAATAATGAGTCATTTGATGAAATGGACCCAAAAGATAAAAATTATTTGCTTGAGCTTGTAAAGTCAGTCGAGCACCAGGAACAACATCATTCATCAGCAGCAACTGAAGACATGTCCACTATAAATCTGGGGCTGAACAATGAGACAAAAGAAATCAAAATCGACAGCTACCTGCAAGGCTCTGAAAAGGTAGCACTTATTGACCTCCTCAAAGAGTTCGTAGACATCTTCGCCTGGTCCTATTAAGATATGCATGGGCTAGACCCAGCCATCATTGAACACCGGATCCCCATATATCCGGATGCTCGGCCAATTATGCAAAAGCTCCGCCGAATTAAGTCGGAATGGTCACTACAAGTGAAAGAAGAAATCATGAAGCAACTGCACGTCAAATTTATTCAGGTGGTAGAATACCCGATCTGGCTGTTCAACATAGTGACCGTTCCCAAGCCCAACGGGAAGGTCTGGATCTGTGTAGACTTCCACGACCTCAACAAGGCGTCTCCCAAAGATGACTTCCCTCTACCCAATATTGATATTGTGGTAGACGCCATCGCTGCTCATAAGATCATATCTTTCATCGACGGCATGCTGGGCTACAATTAAATCAAAATGGCAGCAGAAGACCGGGAGAAAACCTCATTCACTACTCCCTGGGGAACCTACTGCTATAATGTCATGCCATTTGGGCTAAAAAATGTCGGGGCTACATATCAAAGGGCTGCCACTACCCTCTTCCACGACATGATCCATAAAGAAGTTGAGGTCTATGTTGATGACATGATCGTGTACTCCAGTGATGCTGTGAGGTTCCCGGGGTGCGACCCGCGCCCCGCGCGCCCTTGTTTAGGGGTGCGCGTACGTGCGGATGCGGGACACCACTGCTCTCGTTCCACCCTCCCTTGTTTAGGGGAAGACGAAATCCAAAGTGCGAGAGGAGTCGTCTATGTTAGCACGTTGGAATGTGCCTCGGTTGCCACGAGTGGATTTTGTATCCAAAATGGGAACTAAAGGTTTCCTCATGTCAGGTTATCCCTTATTTCGGGGATAACAGGATATGTGAATGCATTACCTTTCCATTCTCATTCTCCCCTTTTATCTTTCAGGGGAAAATAGAGAAGTGCAAGAAAAGATATTGCAACGTCCCCACTTATGGATTTATTAAAATAGCCTTATGGCCCAATCAGATCGCTATGGGAGCTATGGGTTTCCCGCATCAAGTTATCCCTTGTTTAGGGGATACCAGGATATGGGAATACATCACCCCTCCATTCCCGTATCTTCCTTTTTTAGGGAGAACAGAAAGTGCAAAGAGGGAATGTTGCGAGGCCCCACCGGATCCCACCGATCTCGAAAGTTTTAGAGTCGCCACCTTTATTTTTAGGCAAAAATAAAGGAAAACCGTAAAAAAAACCGAGATTTTAGAAAGCGGGTTCGGGGCTAAGTTACGAGTTGGGAAGGTGCTAGGCACCCAACTCGCCCTTCGGTCTCAAAGCGTTTTTGGTGAAATATGCTCATTGTTATATTAATCTAGCAAATAAATAAGGTCTTATTTTGACAAGGGAAAATTAAACAGATACATTCGTGGCTACATTATTTACGGACTCGCAACCGCCTCCTTCCAATAATTACAAATACATTTAAGAATATTTGGCCATTATAACGGCTCTTTTACACAATATTTTCTAATCTAATCCGGGCAGCACAACGGCTTATATTGGCTACATTGTGCCGGATTTAAAATACAACTTTTTGAAAATAAATAAAAGGAAAGAATACAAATAAAATAAAAATACGCTCTTAAAGGTATTACCTTTTAGAACGGTGGTGTGCTCGCTCTGTCCTCCTTGGGAGAGGGAGTCTTTTTTTTGTTTTGAATTGAATTGAACTGGAATTGAACTGGATTTGAACTGGATTGCTGCTTGATTTGGTTGATGTTTTGAGGCTTGGGCTGGTCAACTCGGGAAGAGTGACAGCTTTATTTGTGTAGGTTTTGGCCTTTTCAGTTGGGCGGAACCTAGACTTAAGTTTTGACTTTTTTAGCTCGTTACCCGGGCAGAGTAACGGCTTATTTTGGGATTTTTGGGCTGGGGTTTTAAGGTGGATACCTAACAACTAGGCTAGGGATCACTTATAACCTATGGGTTTTTGATTTGGCAGAGTTTGGATGGGGTTTGGAGATTTTAGGGGCTTCCACTCACCTATCTCGCACCTCTCGTACTAACTGTATCGGAAGATCGCAGAAGCAGAGCTTCGCTGCGATAAAAACTTCGCGTAAATTGAACGAACAAAATGAGAGGCCGGGCCTTCTTATTTATACTGGAGCTTGAGGACGCAGTGGGAATTTGTTGATTTCTCTCCGTGCATTGGCCGCTTGTACCTTGCGCTTGAAAAGTTGTACTGAATTGATCGTGAGAGAAAGCATGAAGACATGCTTGGTGCGGCCAAGCATATGCTTGGAGCGGCACCAAGCTGCTCTTTGGTGGCACCAAGTGCTTTTTAAAGTTTGCAATTTTGACACTTTCCCCCCTGCAGTTCACTGTTTCGCGCATCCTGCTTTTTCTTTCGCATTTTTGACTTCTGCAACTTGACATTTGTTAAGTTTTAACAGTTCTTGATATTTTATGTCAGTCACATGCCAGGGGTACGAAATTGGGGTGTCTACAGAGCCCCTCAACGATGGAGTTTACGGGTAACCTTTCGGCTTACTGAGTAGACGAACATCGTTGATTAACAAGAGACTCTCCAATTTCGTTCATTTAAGAACAGGAGAATGCAATTGGTAGCAGTTATAATGCACAGTGACATGCTATCCAAACTCTATAACCTAGACATTTTTAGTCGGTTATAAAAAAATTATCGAAGTTTTTAAGCAGATGTGAATTTAATGTGCTCTAATGGTCGGACCTACTAATGTAGGCTGCCTACGTATTCCCTATTAAAGGAAATCAGACCAAGCGTAGTTCAGGCCAAAACCTTAAACTACAATGGAAAAAGATTTTTGTGTTTTCGAAAAAGCCGTATTCTTCCGGTCCGAAACCGTTGTCAAATACGGTATGAAGATTTGAATGTTTTTCTGTTACCACCTTTCAACTAGTTGAAACGTGTTAAGAAAAATTTTCTAATTATGTCTGGGCCTTGATCGCTGTCTTGTTTCCAGACATAATCCGAAAACTTTCAAATATCAGAAAATTGTGTTTGACTAAAGATTCGTTGCCGAGCATTGCTTTTCTGTTACCACAATTTCAACCGGTCAATACCTTGGCATTGAAATGTGTTAAGAAAATTTTCTAGGTATGTCTGGGCCTTGATCGCTGTCTTGTTTCCAGACATAACCCGAAAACTTTCAAATATCATAAAATTGTGCTTGACTAAAAATCCATCGCCGAGCACAGCGAATCGATCATTCTTAAAGTATTTTCGAAAATTGTGCAGTGGAAAACATTCTTTTTTTTTTCCTCTTTTGTTTTTTTTTTTTTTTTTCAAATATTCTTCTTTTTTTTTTTTTTTGTATTTTTGAAATATTCCTCTTTTTTTTTTTTGAAATATTCCTTTTTTTTTTTTGAAATCAAAACTCATTTTGAAAAAGAGTTTTTCTTTTATTTGAAAATAAAACAATTTTTCCTAAAAAGGAAATTATTCTAAAATCAGGGTAGGAATACTGTACCTGACTTACCTTTTGCTTGGGTGGTAATTCGACATTTACGCCACTCTTTCTTTGGGGAATTTTCTCTTTTTTTTTTTTTTTTTTTTTGTGATGGTCGAACCTCGATGTAGAGGCCTCGTATCCTTTTTCAAGGAATCGGACCAAGCGTAGTTCGGCGATCTTTGTCGAATCTTGCTCTTTTTTTTCTTTTTTTTTTTTTGATTTTTCTTTCTTTTCTTTTCTTTTCTTTTCTTTTCTTTTCTTTTTTTCCTTTTGATTTTTTTTTCTTTTTTTTTTTTCAATCTGCTGGGGATTTTTCTTTTTATCACTGTTCCGGCCTTCGCTGGAAAGTCTTTTCCCTTGTCCCACTTTGTTTTCGGCTTTAGCTGGAAAATTTTCTTGATGCTGCTGCATTTGTTCTTGTTGCTCCTTCTAACCTTGGTCAGAAGCTCCCTTTTTTCTTGCTGTAGCATCTTTTGGTATCAGCTGATGTCATCTTTTCTTTGCTGTTGTTTTCTTTTTGCTCCATTTTCTAGCTTCAGTCGAAAATTTCTTCTTCTGCCGCCGCATTTTCCTTGTTGCATGTACCTGAAAATTTTTTCTTCTTGTATATACATTTTCCCCTCTCCCGATTTTTTTATTTTCTGTTTTTTTTTTTATGTACTTCAGATTTGCTAGATTTTGGTACTATTTGGCACTTTTGAAGCATTTCTGACCTTATTAATGATGCATATGCATGTCCTAATGATGCAATTAAGCAATGATGCATGAAATTCATGAATTTATTCTTATAATACATGATTTATATTACAAATGCAAATGAGGCTAAATGATGTATGCTTATGCTGCATGGATATGGTGAATGCCATAAGAATATTTATTTTCATGATTGGGGGCATTTTATTTTCTTTTTGCCGTACCTCTATGGCAGCTTATTGGACAAATGAAATGCAAAATATGAATGCATGAATTATTTTATTGCGATGCAGATGCAATGCAGAATATTTATAAGATGATGCATGAATTTTTCACATTTTATTATGCACATGACAAATGCAGTTATGATATGTACGTTAAGATGCAAAATTAATTACATATATGAATTGTTTTTTTTTATGGTTTTTTTTTATGGATTTTGAGAAAGAATGATTTTTATGTACATGTAAATTTATGCACATGTATGAAAATAGTATGTGACAATTTGAAGAATTATTTTTTTTTCTTTTGTTATGAACAAGATTTTTTTTTATTATTTTTTTTATTAAAAGAATTTATTGTAAAAAAAATGAAGTATAAAACATGTGATATGTTCATTATTTACTCAAAGGACTGTACAGAGAAGAAGATAAGGGTAGAGAACTTACCCCGTTGTTGTTGTTTTTTTTTTTCCAGGTTCGCAGGGAGCAGCTCAGTGCGGCGGTCCAGACGTCGAGATGACGACGATGATGATGATAATGATGATGATGACGATGACGGGTCAAACCGCGGCCGAGGCAGAGGTCGAGGAGTCGTAGTGGGTCCCAGAGTCAGGGGTGGTGGTCTTCCCAGAAGCCAGTCGTCCCGAGCACATTAGTCTTTGACTTCCTGCGAGCATTAGTATTTCTTTCTCTTTTTTTTTCTTTTGCATTTTTTTTTTTTTTTATTCTTTTGTATATATATTTTTCCGTAAAAGAAATCTGTACAAACATTATGGAATGATGCAATATAATGTATATGATGCAATATGTTACACTTGCAAAAATAAATTCACACAGAAAATAAAACTATACCAAATATCTAAAATGTAAGGGCACGCTGTATTTTGAAGAAAATGATTTTTGAAAATACACCTTTGGATAAGAGCGGGCTTTTCGGGTGATATCGGAATGGGAAAATGGCCGAATCTCTTATTCTTTCGGTGCATTGTGGCTGTTGAGTTCGTGGCCGTAGCCTCCTTTTGTAGGTTTTTTTTTTTTTTTTCGATCAGACGCAGCAGTATACGATGGTTGAAGCCGAAATATCATGGTACCGCGCAGCACCTCTATCCGGGATAATGGGGACATTGATGATGAGGATGAGGACACTTCTGGGGGCTCTCATGCTGATGAGTCTAGGGTTTCTTCTTCGCCTCGTAGAAGGAGTATATGGGCCCGGCTCGGTGGACGTCGCAGGCACTGAGGGACCACTCGGGGCTATGGCTGCAAGAAAAGGATTGTTTCTGGGGAAAAACAACGGGGGTATAGGCAATAATAGATATGTACATGCCATTAATGCATAATCTAAATTTCTTTTGCAATTATTCCTAAGTTGCACCTTAGGACCCGTAATATTATATTTTAGTATTTTATTGTGAGCTTAATGTCGTGGTTTTTCTTTTTCTTCTGTCAGTCGAGCCTCTTTGCCTGCTGAAGACGAGAGATAGGATGCCGAGGTTTCAAAGAGTGCCTTCCCTCTCCTTATTCTCCTGATATATATTTTTGATTTGTTTGGCTCTAACTTTTGCCTAGGCCGCCCTTTCGGGTTTTCAACCTAGCGAGCCCTTATTTCTCCTTATTTTTTTATTATTATTTTTTTTTATGCTCTAATTTTTGCCTAGGCCGCCCTTTCGGGTTTTCAACCTAGCGAGCCCTTATTTCTCCTTTTTATTTTTCATTTTTTTTTGAATGCCCTAACTTTTGCCTAGGCCGCCCTTTCGGGTTTTCAGCCTAGCGGGCTGGAGAGGGAAGCACCTTGTTGGATAGGGTGGATCGAGCACCATACCTTTTGAGCTCGTTGAAATTGGAGGGCTGAACAAGGTCTTCTTTCCTGGCTTGTGGGGAGTACGACATTTCCTGACCGGATCCCATTGACAATATACGGCACATTGTGGAAGAGAGGGGTAGCAGCCTTTGATAAGTAGCCCCCAGCATTTTTTTTTAGCCCAGGCGGCATGACATGATAGCAGTAGGTCCCCCAAGGGATGAGGTCTTTTCTTGGTTTCCTGCTGCTTTTGATTTGACTATAGCTCAGCATGCTGTTGTTGGATTTGGGAATGGTCACTATTTTTGGACAGCCAGATCGGGTATTTTTTTTTTATTTCTCTCGAATTTTTCTTCTTTTTTTTTTATTACTATTTTTTTTTGTATTTTGTAATTTTTTTTTTACCCGAATGAAGTTGACGTTCGGCTGTTTCATGCTTTCTTCTTTGACTTGTAGTGACCATTCCGGCTTGATGCGGCGGAGCTTTTGTCTGATTGGCTGAGCATTCGGACATGTGAGGGTCCGGTGTTTGGCTATGGCTGGGTCTACCCTCGACACATCTTTATAGGACCAGGTAAGCATGTCCACGAACTTTTTGAAAGGATCCATGGGTGGTGTTCTTTTGGAACCTTGCAGGTAGTTGCCGATTCTGACTTCTTTTGATTTCCTTGTCCAGCCCCAGATTGATAGTGGATCAGTCTTCAGTTGCTGTTGATGAATGATGTCCCTGGTGCTCTACTGACTTTACAAGCTCAAGCAAAATTTTTATCTTTTGGGTCCTTTTAAATGACTCATTATTATAATTATTTAATGTGTCTTTTAATGCAGGTGCAACTAAGAAATAAGCAAAGACGTTTAGATTATTATTAAAAGCACAACGTACAGGGTTTATTACATTATTGAGGACCTGGGGTTTGAGATCCTCAATTGTAGGGAGCGGATTGGTAGATGACCAAATCCGTAAGGCTAGGGAAAGGAATAGGGGTAATATATCCAAAGTAGTCCACCAGATCTGCGGGCGTCAAAAGTGGGCCGGTCGTAGCATACTAGTTCTGCAGAGGCTTATTAGAAGTAGACCCAAACTCAACAGGGAGCCCCTCATAATCAGTGTCTCTGTCCATCATACTCAGAAAGCTGTCTTTTCTGAACACTTGTTGGGGAAACTCCTTTATTGATCAACATATTTTACAGCACCTTTATTCATACTTAATTTAGACCACCTTGCTTTTCTTAGACCTCCCTGGCTTAGCTTGTTTCAAAGATTTTCGTGTCCGCCACTGTAATTTCTTTGTTGTCGATGAGGTCCTGAATGGCGTTTCTGAGCGTATAGCATCGATCAGTAAGATGTCCGCTGCATCCATGATACTCACAAAACTGGGCATGGTTCCAAGTTCTGGGCAATGGCTTGGGTGGACGGTAGTTATCCATGGGTTTCAGTATCCCATGGGCACACAGTGTTTGGAGTATTTCGGATCGTGGGGCAGGCAAGTCATCGTAATGTCTTTCTTTTTTATTTCTTGGCTTTGCTACATGGCTAGGTCGGGTTTTGGTCAGGCAGCTGAGCGGGGTTTTCTTTTTCGGGTAAGGTTGGAGCGAGATTGGCTTGCCTGGACCGGGGCCTAGCATGGATTCTTTTTCTGGTACGCAAATGATTCCGTTTAAGTTCCTCGGAATCATATGGAAATAGGCATCTGATGGATCGAAAGGGGGATGATTTTCTGGGTTGTGGTAATAGGCATTCAGGTGGGGAGGATCAAGGCTGGTTTCTGGAGAATTTGGGCTAGAGTCAGGGGTATTGGAAATCATGTTTCCTTGATCAAGGAGGTCATCACTGGGTTGGTAGCTGGCACTTGATGGTTTTTTGGAAGCTTGGAAAATGATATTTTCGGTGGTATCAGGGGAATTTATTTCAGGAGGGTGGGAAGTATTAGGAGCATACTCGGGAAGTTTGGCTTTTTGTGAGAAAATGGAAAAAGCTTCTGAAAAACTGGCCAAAAGGTCACTTACCACCTGATTCATTATTTTCTTTGCATAGGTGTCCAGTTCCTTTTTTAACCAAGCCTCAAGCCCAGGAGGAGGTGCATATGCAGGAGTTTCCCCTTCCAGTTCCAGTCGTTCGCTTTGCTCTTTTGTTTCACATTCAGCTGGCTGTTTGTTCTTTCTTTGCCATCTTGCTTTCGGATCGATGCTATTGGTGATTACGCCTGAGCACGATCTGAAACCGATACCTTCGATCCGATTTACGCCTGTTTCCATGATGCAACCCGGCCCGATCTTGTTTTTATGCGTTTCCAAATTCGGGCCAGGTTTCTGAGGAAAATGGGGAGTTTGGTAAGTGTCAGAAGGCTGGATGGAGGCTATATGGGCTTGAAGTACAGCGTGCCTTTTTATTAGTATTTTATTATTATTTTCATGTTCCCTACAATTGACGGATGAGCACACACTGCTTTATTTTGGCGGTCTCGGGACTTTTCTGGAATAGTGGATTCTTTCTCAGTATAGGACCAACGTATTCCACACTCTTCATTCACTGACTCCCAGAATTGGGTGGTCCCGGCGAAGGGCCTATACTACTTCTTCCAGGGATCCACCATTCGAAATGGTCTAGGTCGAGCATCACGAGAATTATAAATCAATCCCCACGTTTATTGTATATATATATTGATATATTTTTTTTGTGCGCACTTATTATTTTTTCGAACTTGCGCTTTTTTTTTTTGTTAACATATATATTTTTTCCTGATTTTTTTTTTTGATGATTTTTTTTTTGACAGGTTGACCCATAATTCAAAAATGCAAAAACCGGTCGGTCCAGCAGGTGTCACGAAAAAACTATATGCATTCTAACGTTGGCTTATCACGGGGGGTAGGTAGTCATGGTGTAGTAGATGTGAGTTCGAATATATTTACATGCGTGCGCGTGTGTGCGGTATCTAAGCGATAAAAATTTTTATTTATTTTCAATATATAGAAATAAAACAAATTTGGCTGTCTTGCTGTTTGTGTGGATTTTTCTCGGCTTTTTTAAGTTTGAGCGAGCAAGCAAGCACATCACATTAAGAAATAGAAATAAAAAGTGGGGAAACTATCTATCCTATTAATTACAAATTTTGGTCCTATGCCCCAAAATGAATGCTGAAATGTACAAATATACGAGTTCTGAGAATAAAGTGAAAAGAAAAATGAACGAAAGAAATAAATGAAAGAAAATAGAGCCGGAAGTAAAGG
>CM028380.1:105934686-105965850 GCA_013146195.2 Codonopsis lanceolata | reverse complement strand
TTAACTTAGACAAGTCGGCCCTTGTCTTTGCAATAGCTCCCGGAAGTACCGAATCTCGCTAAAAACTTTGCCCTCAAACGCCTGCTATTGATGGATCTGCGAGGTAAAGCTCCCATCCAAGCCAATGCTTTTCCTTGTAATGAGCCCACAAAGCTCGAATATTAATGCCTCATCGATGTCACTAGACCAATTTGGGACTCGAATGACATCAACCAATCTCTCGCCTTGTTTCTCCCTGTATACTCTTTAACATTTGGGAAGATGAGTCCTTGTTCTAGAGGTGCATTCTCAATCAAGGGGCCAAAGGACTAGGCGGCGTTCCCAAAAATTCTCATCTAAGGCCTTGCCTGTTCCCGTGCCTCATTCGGTGCTCAAGTCCTCAAACTCTTGCATATTAAAGGTTGTAGGCAAACCCGTGAGCCGAGGCTGCATCCCCTGCACAAGAGGCCTGTGGGGTCCCATAGCTCCCATAGCTTGAGCAACACTCACGGCCCGCGCCACCTATGCCTCAGGCTACTCCGAGATCCGAGGCACTCGCTCATTAGCCTTCACAACTACTAAATTTTTCTGCATTTGACCGATACAATTCCTCCTCTCTCTAAACCGATGTGACAAATGGACTTGTGACCTAGGAGAAGGTGTTCGATAACTGGCGACATGAGACCTCTGGGAGATGGAATGCGATGATTGCGAGCATGCGATCTTCGAGGAGATGGTGAACGAGGACTACGGGATGCAACCTTCGTGGAGAAGGTAATCTACGATGACGGCGAGATCGTGGTGAATCCTCTCCCGCCTAGGTCCCAACCGGAGTGTACACTCGAACAATCCGCCACCTGGATCGATCGCCCTCCCGCTGGCTTCGTCCCTTTGGATTCTCGTGCATGAGGTTATGAAGGAACTTGCAATCAGATTTAGAGGATTTCCCCAATCTTTGACCCACTTGGCCGCTTGACTCCGGTAAGGCATGCAAGCCCAGGGTAGGGCTCTAACTCAATGGGCAAGGTGGCTTACCCATTGCAATTAGCTACAAGTTCAACTGGTGCATCTGCCCCAAGTATATTGCCCTTTGGCGTAAAGCCTCCTCCAGTAATTAATTAGCTAAGCCAAGAGCAGCCACATCACTCCTTGCCAATGAATCCAGACCTCGCCATTGATTGAGCTGATGACGGGCATCATGAGGTGGTGGATTATTGCCAGCCGGAAGGTTAAGACTAGGGGTTGCAATATGCACTTCTTCCTGATTACCGCCATTAACACCATTCTCTGCCATGAGCAAAACTTGTAAAGTTACCAAGAAGCAAAAATTGTACTTGAGAAACGCTTTCCCAGCAATGGAACCAACTGATGCGTCCAAAGTGATTCAAGGACACACTGGGCTTGATAACTTGGATATCGGCTTTCAATTCTATCCTTAATCTTCAAGGCCCAATCTCGAAATGCAATCAACAATCGTAAACTAGGGCAGGACTCTCACCGCAAAGCCCTTCGGCGTGAGAATTAGCTAAACACTCAACTGAGTAAGCAAATTGACAGAGTTTTGCCTTAGTATAGAAATCACGTACCTCCCTCCTTTGTTTTGAAGGGTTTTTATAGCCTGTATGGGAAACCGAATAACTTACCCTTTAGTATGGTGGCGTGCATGGCGGGTGTATTAACTGCCATGTTTATCGTAACGGTCCTGTCATGAATGTGGGAACGAGTTCTTGGGGAATAATCGCCCATCGTCGATGACCGTTACTTTCATAACTGAGCATGGAAAACCTTGCTCGATAAGCATCTGCCCATTGGATGGTTCTCCCAGCTCACTGGATGAGTCCCCAACTCGCTGTATCCTTGGCATCTAACACCCGGATTCTGAATGCGCATTTATAATGAACAACGTCTGACCATTGTTCGCTCAGAACGGGTTTCGAATACTCGTTTGCTCGCCGTGATAGCAGAAACGTGCGCCGCACGTGATTTAGGTGGGCCTATTAGCGCTTCAAGATCAATATATGATACAAATCAAAACATTATCATACAACCACTTATTGATTTCTATCTCATTTTTAGCATTTTAGCAATTCAAAAAAATTTATTTTTTATTTTTTTAATAAAAAAGTACACATTTTTATATATAAATATTGATTTGTTTGTTTCATTTGGATATCAAACTGATTTTCAAGATAAAGATGGTGGTGTATTTAAAAGTATTGGAATTGTTCCAATGTTGAAAGGATTTTTTTGGTTTTGGAAACATGTTCTTACTTTTGAGTTTAGAGATTGATTCATTTTTATTTTTAGATTTTTTAGTTTAAGGCTTGATTTTTTGGGCTCTTAGATTTGTGGTTTATTCGTTTTATTCAATTTTCTGATTCAATTTTCTTGTTTTTTTGGTATATTTTAAATAATGTCATTTTTAATTTTTTGAGTTTAAAGATTGATTTTTTTTTATTTTTGAATTTAAGGCTTATTTTTTGGGCTCTTATATTTGTGATTTATTTGTTTTTTAATTCAATTTTTCTGGTTTTTTTTTGTATTTTTAAATAATGTCACTTTTGATTTTTTGACTTTAGAGATCGGTTTTTTGAATTTAAAGCTTGATTTTTTGCGCTCTTGGATTTTTAGTTTATTCTTTTTTTAGTTTTTTTTTCAAATTTTCAGTTTTTTGTATATTTTAATTAATGTCACTTTTAAAACAAGCCCGAGCTATTCAATTTTTCTGTTTTTTGTATATTTTAAATAATGTCACTTTTAATTATTTGAGTTTAAAGATTGATTTTTTGAGATTTTGAATTTAAGGCTTGATTTTTTGGGCTATTGGATTTGTGGTTTATTAGTTTTTTTTTAATTCAAAATTTCAGTTTTTTTGTATATTTTAAATCATGTCACTTTTAAAACAAGATCACATTGGCATGCTATTTTATCGGTACTCACAAAATACAGATACTAAGCTAAAGCACAATGCTTTGTACATACTTTCTTTTTTATTTATCTATGCTTTGTTGTTTAATCCGGAATTTTGAGCTAACATATGTTGTAAGGTTGTATTTTTATTGTAAAGACTAGAGCTGTCAGACCGGACCGGGCCAGGTCAACTTGCAACAAGTCTATTGAGCCAAACATTAAAATTGGATCAGACTGGGCCGATCCGAAATATATCCCGGCCACCAAAACTAAAGCTCAATCTCACACAAAACATTGGGCCGACTGGGCTAGCACATGGGCCTACTTATTGAACTGATCAATTTTACCTTATTTTTATTAAGGGTGATATCTATTTTTCTGACCTATGGCAAAGCCCACTGCACCAATCAATACATTTGACCCGAAATTTCACTGGACCTACATCAGTTGGGTTGGGACTGTTCTTTATAGCTTTAAAAACAATGACAAATTTTAAGCGGGTACAATTTTAGAAACATGTTTTCATCTAGAACCATAAATGTTTTAGATATTTCATATAACTACAAATTGGTTGCTAAATGACAAAAATGACATTAATTAAGACAAAAGTCATCCGACCCTTAAAACCAAAAATGTTGATGTCAAGATCAAGATCGCTGATTGCATTTTTCAGACAAAAAAAACTAAAAATGCTAATGTCAAGATGGCATCGATTGTTTATACAATTTTTTCATAACAAAAAATGCCGATGTCAAGTCTTGGCATCAACATCGCTTGATAGATTTTTCAGACCAAAAAAACCAAAAATGCAGATACCAAGGCTTGACATCAGGATTGTTTTTACAGTTTTTTCATAAAAAAACAAAAAACAAAAAATGTTGATGTCAAGTCTTAGCATCAGCACTGCTTTGACAGATTTTTAAGGACAAAAAAATTCAAAAATACTGATGCCAAGTTTTCGTATCAGGATTGTTTTTACAATTTTTTCATAACAAAAAAAACCAAAAAATGCTGATGCCAAGTCTTGGCATCAGCACTGCTTTGACAGTTTTTTAGGGACAAAAAAATCAAAAATACCGATGCCAAGTCTTGGCATCAGCACTGCTTTGACAGATTTTTCAAGACAAAAAAAAAATCAAAAATGCTGATGTCAAGGCTTGACATTAGGATTGTTTTTACAGTTTTTTCAAAACAAAAAAAAACCAAAAAATGCTGATGTCAAGTCTTGGCATCAGCACTGCTTTGACAATTTTTAAAGAACAAAAAAAATTCACAAATGCCGATACCATGTTTTGGCATCAGCACTGCTTTGACATATTTTTCAAGACAAAAAAAAAATGTTGATGCCAAGTCTTGGCATCAGGATTGTTTTTACAGTTTTTTCATAACCAAAAAATGATGATGCCAAGTCTTGGCATCAACATCGCTTGACATTTTCAAGACAAAAAAAAAAAAAAAAAAAAACCAAAAATGTTGATGCCAAGGCTTGGCATCAGGATTGTTTTTACAATTTTTTCATAACAAAAAAAAACCCCCCAAAAAATGATGATGCTTGGCATCAAGTCTTGGCATCGCTTTTGATTGTTTTTAAGGACAAAAAAAATTCAAAAATGCTGATGCCAAGTCAGGACTGTTTTCACAGTTTATTCAAGCCTTAAAAAATTGAAAAATGCTGATGCTAAGGCTTGGCATCGAAGCTTTGATCTTTTTAAGGACAAAAATTAAAAATGCCGATGCCAAGTCTTGGCATCGCTTGATCGCTTTTTTTCATGATCAAAAAAATTCAAAAATGATGATGTCAGGTCTTGGCATCACGATCGCTTTTCACGCTTTATTCAAAACCAAAAAAACCAAAATATGTTGTGGCATTAGGAATGTTTTGACAACTTTTCCAGGACAAAAGTATTCAAAAATGCTGATGTCAAGGCTTGGCATCGGGGATGACAAGATTTTAAGGACAAAAAAATTTCAAAAATGTTGATTACAAGGCTTGGCATCAGAACTATTTTCACAGTTTATTCAGGACCAAAAAACCTCAACATTTTATGATGACATAACAAAATACACTAACACAAACATGGAATAAACATAAACATTTAATTATCACATTTTCAGACAAATTTGTCATTGTTTTTTGTTATCTGATCGATGTATTTTATACGTCGAAATCAGGTACTTTTATGACTTAAATTGAGCAATTCCACGAGGCTTTTGGCTACTGATATGTGTTTTTCAGTTGTTTTATGAGTTTCAGGGTTTTAGGTGAAATTATATGAATTATGAGGCTTTTAGTGAAGATTTCGAGGAAGGGGCGAAAGTGTAAATTGAAGAAAAACGGCAGAAAGTCAAACTGGCCACCTTGCGGCCGCAAGGTGTTTAGACCTTGCCTTCGCAAGGTAGGCAGAGAAGTAGTCCCAGAATCAAGACCCTGCGGACGCAATGGTAATGACTGCGCCGCAAGGTACCCGTGATCCGCCTTTGGGGTGTTCGAGCTGGATTGAACCTCCTATCCCTGTACAACTTCATGGTATAAATAAAAGACGATAGCCAAAGCCAAAGGACGTCCAAGAAGTAGTTTTAAACAGCTCTAGCATAGGACTTAGCTTGTATAACATAGTTTAGTTGTTGTAATTACAGTTTTGAAGATCGATCCATGTATTCATTCATCTCCGTGTGCAGTTCATCTTCAAGGATGAACTAAACATCCATTAATCTAGGAGTTGAGAGGTAACTTGTATCGAATCTATGCTTTAATCTATTCGTATTCATTCAATTCTTGTTGATCATGGTGTTTATCAACCCCTTTATTATCTCGTTTTGAACAAATGAATGTAATCGTGAGTAATAAAGGCCTAGAGGTGTGGATAACTGCATGACCAATATGCATATGTCCTGCATGACCAATATGCATATGTCGCATAATCGCTCACCATCATGATAAATTGAACCTATCGATGCGAGAGTGATAATTTAGGGTCGTTCCATATATGACCTAAGTGACAGTTAGGATCCATATGTTCTTGTGTCTAGGATATAGAATGGACGAATTATTTGGAGATGGAGACTGAACGGTAATTCGACAGACTATATCTATCTTTTGTGAACGAACCCAAGAAATTGAATGATACTTTATCAAAATAAGCTATAGAGGAGATACAAGTGAAACCCTAATCCTAGATTTCCCTCCATCATAAGATCTTCATAACCTGTAATTGCTGCTAATTTAGTTAACTTTAGTATAATAATTAGTTTAGATAAAATCAATATAAAAACCCCCTTAGTTTAATAATTGCTATCAATAATCTCGCTATTTGTGATCTTCTTGTCTCTGTGGTTCGACCCTTGCTTCCCAAGCTATTCTACAATAGTCTTGTCCACTTGAAAGGAATAAATTTAAAATAAGACACGATCAAGTTTTTGGCGCCGTTCGGGACAAAGCTAGTTTGCATAGTTAGTTTGTTGGTAGCGTAATTTTAATTTCAGTTTTATAAAAATAAAAATACAAAAAGATTTTATTAATTTTTAGTAATTAATTAGTTTTTATTGTTTTATTTATTTTATGCACGGTCGTAGATCTTTAAATCTTAAGTTAGTAGAATTAAATCAAAATATAAATAATCTTGGAAAGAATCAGGAAGACCCCGATAATTTAAGAACACAGCCTGATAATCAAGAACAATTGAATCAAGAGGATTCTCTGGTTGATCCTCCAATGGATAATAATAATCAAAATCATGAAAATCCGGTTCATCCGGTAAATGCGAATCAAAGAGTAGAAGAACCTGTTGGAAGGAATATGGAAGTAGTAGTAAATCAAAGAACTATAAATGATTATAGTTAAGACCTATGTTGAATGCGGCAACATCATGTATAGTCTTACCTAAGCGTAAGTTTCCTTAAAGAATATGAATATATGATGAGTACTTTTCCGTTAGGAGGTTTGACTGAAGACCAAGTAAAAATGAAATATTTTCCAAGTGCATTAAAAGAATTGGCGAAAAGATGGTTTATGAATCTAACACCCAGTAGTGTTTATACTTGGGCTCAATTATATGATTTGTTTATGGGTAAATATTATAAACATGCATCTCTTACTGAATACAGAAAACAAATCATGTCTTTTCAAAATGAACCAGGAGAAACATTCCATGAAGCATGAGATAGATTTAAAAATTTACTCATCATGTGTCCTCATCATAATCAGTCCCAAGATGTGTTAGTACTTCAATTCTATCATGCTCTTTCGCCTGCTTTACAAACCATGGTTGATAGTACGGCCAGTGGCTCTATTAATAGAATGACACCAGGTACACTAGAAGAATTATTTGAGATATTAAGTGCAAATTCTCAACAGAAAAGTGCAAGAGGTAAAAGTAGAAGTTTATTTCAAGTTCAAGAAAAACCAGAGATGAATACACAAGCCCAATTTGAAAATTGGCAAATTCAAGAAGCATGTGTTATTTGTGGATTAAATTCTCATGCTACTATTTTTTGTCCATCTAGTGCTATGTACTCTGAACATGTTAATGTCATGAACTTGTATCCTCAAAGACAAAGGAATGATCCTTATTCAAACTCATATAATCCTGGTTTGAGGAACCATCCTAATTTCTCATGAGGAGGAAATAAACCATTACAACCTCAACTGTTTCCAAACCAAGGACAATTGCGAAAGATCCTGATATTTTTAATATCCAAGTTTCATTGGGTAGTTCTAAAAAGATGAAGGCTATGTTCGATGAAGGCTATGTTAGATTTATGAGCAAGTATTAATTTGATGCCTTTTGCAATATATAAACAATTAGGGTTGGGAGAACTGAAACCCACTAATATGTTTTTACAGTTAGCTGATCGTTCAGTTAAACATCCTTTGGGTATGGTAGAGGACATTTTAGTTCAAGTAGATAAATTAACCATTCCGGTTAATTTTTTGGTTCTGGAGATGGAAAGGAAAATATGCACAAATAATGAAGTCCCTATCTTGTTAGGCAGACCTTTTATGGCCACTTCCAACACAATGATAAACGTTAAGAATGGTAAACTCACAATGTCAGTCATGGGTGAAACTGTAGAAATCTTAGGTCTAAAATGCAAAAACTAAAACAACTTAATATTCGCTAAAGAATAGACTGACAAGTCACAAGAAATGAACCACACTAAGGTAGATTACAACCACACAACTTCTTGAACTACATTATAGAAAAATAACGCCAATACCGAATTTCCACTATTCATTGTTCCATTAAAATAAATTAACTATATTTTATGTGGGTTTTAAATTATGAAAAATACATTATACAAAAATTAATATTCATTTCATTCCATAATTTATACTTTTAGGATTTGTTTGTTTCACGGAAAATGACTTACGGAAAACGTTTTCCTCATTTTTCGTTGTTTGGTAACCTAAGGGAAAATGTAGTCAACATCAATTAAAATCAACCTTTTTGCCAAAGGGATGTAAGTGGGGCAAGAGAGTAATTACAGGAGAAAGAAGACAAGAGTGAGGAAGGGAGTAGGCGCACTCAAAATTAAGTGATAGTGTTTCGCATAACTACCATCAAGCTTCTCTTTTTGGCAAGTTCGTTGTACGAAGTCTCCATGACCCCTTTCATAATCCCCTTCAAGACATAGCATTATGAAGTTCTTACTATAATGACAATTCTCAGAACATCTTTAGGTCTAAAATACGTAAACTAAAACAAATTAATATTCGCTAAAGAATAGAATGACAAGTCACAAGAAATGAACCACACTAAGGTAGATTACAACCACACAACTTCTTGAACTACATTTTTGAAAAATAACGCCGATACCGAATTTCTACTATTCATCGTTCCATTGAAATAAATTAACTATATTTTATGTGGGTTTTAAATTATGAAAAATACATTATACAAAAATTAATATTCATTTCATTCCATAATTTATACTTTTAGGCTCTATTTGTTTCACGGAAAATGACTTCCGAAAACGTTTTGCTCATTTTTCGATGTTTGGTAACCTTAGGAAAATGTAATCAACATAAATTAAACGCACCCTTTTTGCCAAAGGGATGTAAGTGGGGCAATAGAGTAATTACAGGAGAAAGAAGGCAAGAGTGAGGAGGGGTAGGGCTCCAACCAATCGCTGATAGTGTTGCATAACTACCACCCTCTTTTTGGCAAGTCTCTATGACCCTTGTCATAGACTTCCGGAAAACGTTTTGCTCATTTTTCGATGTTTGGTAACCTTAGGAAAATGTACTCAACATAAATTAAACGCACCCTTTTTGCCAAAGGGATGTAAGTGGGGCAATAGAGTAATTACAGGGAGAAAGAAGGCAAGAGTGAGGGGTGTAGGCCCAACCAATCGTGATAGTGTTTCGCATAACTACCATCAAGCCCTCTTTTTGGCAGGTTCGTTGTACGAAGTCTCTATGACCCTTGTCATAATCTCCTTCAGTACATAGCATTAGGAAGTTATTACTATAATGACAATTCTCTGTAACATCTTCAGGTCTAAAATACAGAAACTAAAACAACTTAATATTCGCTAAAGAAAAGAATGACAAGTCACAAGAAATGAACCACACTAAGGTAGATTACAACCACACAACTTCTTGAACTACATTTTAGAAAAATAACACCGATACCGAATTTCCACTATTCATTGTTCCATTAAAATAAATTAACTATATTTTATGTGGGTTTTAAATTATGAAAAATACATTATACAAAAATTAATATTCATTTCATTACATAATTTATACTTTTAGGCTCTATTTGTTTCACGGAAAATGACTTCCGGAAAATGTTTTCAACATTTCTCGTTGTTTGTTAACCTTAGGAAAATGTAGTCAACATCAATTAAAAGCAACCTTTTTGCCAAAGGGATGTAAGTGGGGCAATAGAGTAATTACAGGGAGAAAGAAGGCAAGAGTGAGGGAGGGGGTAGGCAGTACCAACAATTAAGTGATAGTGTTTCGTACAACTGTCACTGTTTCCTCTTTTTGGCAGGTTCGTTGTACGAAGTCTCCATGACCCTTGTCATAATCCCCTTCCGTACATAGCATTATGAAGTTCTTACTATAATGACAATTCTTTGTAACATCTTCAGGTCTAAAATGCAGAAACTAAAACAACTTAATATTCGCTAAAGAATAGAATGACAAGTCACAAGAAATGAACCACACTAAGGTAGATTACAACCACACAACTTCTTGAACTACATTTTAGAAAAATAACGCCGATACCAAATTTCCACTATTCATCATTCCATTAAAATAAATTAACTATATTTTATGTGGGTTTTAAATTATGAAAAATACATTATACAAAAATTAATATTCATTTCATTCCATAATTTATACTTTTAGGCGCTGTTTGTTTCACGGAAAATGACTTCCGGAAAACGTTTTCCTCATTTTTCGTTGTTTGGTAACCTTAAGAAAATGTAGTCAACATAAATTAAAAGCAACCTTTTTGCCAAAGGGATGTAAGTGGGGCAATAGAGTAATTACAAGGAGAAAGAAGGCAAGAGTGAGGGAGGGGTAGGCAATACCAACAATTAAGTGATAGTGTTTCGTACAACTGCCACTGTTTCCTCTTTTTGGCAGGTTCGTTGTACGAAGTCTCCATGACCCCTGTCATAATCCCCTTCAGTACATAGCGTTATGAAGTTCTTACTATAATGACAATTCTCTGTAACATCTTCAGGTCTGAAATGCAGAAACTAAAACAACTTAATATTCGTTAAAGAATAGAATGACAAGTCACAAGAAATGAACCACACTAAGGTAGATTACAACCACACAACTTCTTGAACTACATTATAGAAAAATAACGCCAATACCGAATTTCCACTATTCATCGTTCCATTAAAATAAATTAACTATATTTTATGTGGGTTTTAAATTATGAAAAATACATTATACAAAAATTAATATTCATTTCATTCCATAATTTATACTTTTAGGCTCTGTTTGTTTCACGGAAAATGACTTCCGGAAAACGTTTTCATCATTTTTCGTTGTTTGGTAACCTTTGGAAAATGTAGTCAACAACAATTAAAAGCAACCTTTTTGCCAAAGGGATGTAATTGGGGCAATAGAGTAATTACAGGAGAAAGAAGGCAAGAGTGAGGGAGGTGGTAGGCAGTACCAACAATTAAGTGATAGTGTTTCGCATTAACCGCCGCTTCCTCTTTTGGTAGGTTCGTTGTACGAAGTCTACATGACCCCTGTCATAATCCCCTTCAGTACATAGCATTATGAAGTTCTTACTGTAATGACAATTCTCTGTAACATCTTCATGTCAAAAATGCAGAAACTAAAACAACTTAATATTCGGTAAAGAATAGAATGACAAGTCACAAGAAATGAACGACACTAATGTAGATTACAACCACACAACTTCTTGAACTACATTATAGAAAAATAACGCCGATACCGAATTTCCACTATTCATCGTTACATTAAAATAAATTAACTATATTTTATGTGGGTTTTAAATTATGAAAAATACATTATACAAAAATTAATATTCATTTCATTCCATAATTTATACTTTTAGGCTCTGTTTGTTTCACGGAAAATGACTTCCATAGAACGTTTTCCTCATTTTTCGTTGTTTGGTAACCTTAGGAAAATGTAGTCAACATAAATTAAAAGCAACCTTTTTGCCAAAGGGATGTAAGTGGGGCAATAGAGTAATTACAGGAGAAAGAAGGCAAGAGTGAGGGAGGGGGTAGGCAGTACCAACAATTAAGTGATAGTGTTTCGTACAACTGCCATTGTTTCCTCTTTTTAGCAGGTTCGTTGTACGAAGTCTCCATGACCCCTTTCATAATCCCCTTCAGTACATAGCATTATGAAGTTCTTCCTATAATGACAATTCTGTAACATCTTCAGTCTAAAATGCGTAAACTAAAACAACTTAATATTCGCTAAAGAATAGAATGACAAGTCACAAGAAATGAACCACACTAAGGTAGATAACAACCACACAACTTCTTGAACTACATTTTATAAAAATAACGCCGATACCGAATTTCCACTATTCATCGTTCCATTAAAATAAATTAACTATATTTTATGTGGGTTTTAAATTATGAAAAATACATTATACAAAAATTAATATTCATTTCATTCCATAATTTATACTTTTAGGCTCTGTTTGTTTCACGGAAAATGACTTCCGAAAAACGTTTTTCTCAATTTTTCGTTGTTTGGTAACCTTAGGAAAATGTAGTCAACATAAATTAAAAGCAACCTTTTTGCGAAAGGGATGTAAGTGGGGCAATAGAGTAATTACAGGGAGAAAGAAGGCAAGAGTGAGGGAGGGGGTAGACAGTACCAACAATTAAGTGATAGTGTTTCGTACAACTGCCATTGTTTCCTCTTTTTGGTAGGTTCGTTGTACGAAGTCTCCATGACCCCTGTCATAATCCCCTTCAGTTCATAGCATTATGAAGTTCTTACTATAATGACAATTCTCTGTAACATATTCAGGTCTAAAATGCAGAAACTAAAACAACTTAATATTCACTAAAGAATAGAATGACATGTCACAAGAAATGAACCACACTAAGGTAGATTACAACCACACAACTTCTTGAACTACATTATAGAAAAATAACACCGATACTGAATTTCCACTATTTATCGTTCGATTAAAATAAATTAACTATATTTTATGTGGGTTTTAAATTATGAAAAATACATTATACAAAAAATAATATTCATTTCATTCTATAATTTATACTTTTAGGCTCTGTTTGTTTCACGGAAAATGACTTCCGTAGAACGTTTTCCACATTTTTCGTTGTTTGGTAACCTTAGGAAAATGTAGTCAACATAAATTTAAAGAAACCTTTTTGCCAAAGGGATGTAAGTGGGGCAGTAGAGAAATTACAGGGAGAAAGAAGGCAAGAGTGAGGGAGGGGGAAGGCTGTAACGCCCCGTATTCTTGCATGTGCATCGTATGCTTGTTTGTTGAATCGCCGGTTCGATCGTTTTGATTTTGGCCTTAGCGATTCCCCTCGTTGCTCGTTTTGCTTATATTTCGTCGTACGAAGTGTTCGTTGAGTTCTTGGCTTTGTATTCAGGTCATAACCATGTTTAAACAAGTCTTTTTCATGTCCAAGTTATCCTAGTTTGATTGGTGTTTGATTTGAGTTTGATTCGTTAATCATTTGTCGCGTGATTCGAGCCTTGTCCTACCTTGTTCCGGTTGTTGTTCGGGTGCGTTTCCGACTTGTTTTGAGTTGGGTTAGACCCTAGAATGGTTGCCCATAAGTTTGGGACCATTTAGGACAAGTTTAGACCAAGTTTTGAAGGTTCAGAAGCCCAGGCGCCCGCCTCAAGTTCTGGGAGCAATTACAAAATGCGAGAATCGGGAGAAGGCCTCTGCCGGTTGAGGCGCCACTTGAGATGTTGAGGCGCCCGCCTCAACATCTGGTACACTTACGGGATTTTTTTCCCCTGTTTTGATATTGAACGACTTATACACCCAAACCCCCTATCTAAACCTTTCTTAAACCTCCCTAACCCTCCTCACTTGTGTCCTAACATATCTAACTTGTTTTTAGAGTGGATTAAGAGTGCATTAGTGAGTCATTAAGCCACCAAATCAGATTAGAAAAGAGACCACATTGGCTTGACACATGTCCCACTCAAATTCTAGACCAATATAAGCCTTGTGTTCAGATTTTGACCTTCATTTCTCACCTCCACTCTCAACAAACGAATTTCATCTTCTCTCAAGCCTCTCCCATGGCTTCTTGAGGCTAATCCCTTGGTCTTCCCTCATCCATTCTCCATTTGCTCAAGACTCCTTCATCAAAAGTGTAGAGCTCAAAGAGTAGAGCATTTCCATCCGATCAAACTTCTCATTTGCTTTCTTTGGTGTAGAACAAGTAAGTTACTCTTCTTCTTCTTCTTCTATTTAGTTCTCATTGACCCTAAGGAAACAAAGCCTATGGTGATTGAGGTCAATGAGGACACATATTTGCTCCCTATGCTCTCTTCTTGTGTTTTAAAAATATGAACTTGCTAGGAGCATGTATAGGTTGATTTCTTGCCTATGAAAGTTTATAAAACTCTTGCATCTTGTTTATTTATGGTTTTGAACATGTTAGAAACATGTATTGTATTTGTTGATGGAAGTGTTGTTATTTGGGAATGGCCTAAATTGAGCTTACATGATATGTTGTATGTTGTATGTGTTCTATCTTCAATATTGGATTCTATGGTGAATATGAATCTCATTGCTATGCCTTGGTGAATTTACAACCTTGTTGAACCTAGAAATGACCTAGGTTGGGTTATGAAGCACATAGCTTCAATTTCTCCAAAATTGGGAAATTAGAGAAAAGACTCAACGGAGTCGACTCTAGGGAAGAATTGAACATGTTAAACCCTAATTTCAATCCCTACGAAGTTTGAACACCGTTTGATTTGGTTTACTCAAATATGAGCTTGGTTTAGTTGTTTACAACAAGTTGTTATGAAAGATTGGTTTTGAGCAATTAATTGCCTTGACATGTTTTTATGATAGAGATTAATACCCTACTTGGTTGATCGAGTTCGCTCTTGTCGAATTCGGTCCTTAATTGGTTTAAGTCAAGTAAATATCTACTTGTGCATCACATTGAGTCCAGCTGGCATTATTTGGTTTGTTTATTAAGTCAGGGTGGGACGATGCATCGCCTTCACGAATTATGGGATTCGTGCTCGCTATGGATCGCCGCACTGGACCTCACACACCTCCATTGTTGGCCGCAATGGGGAAGTAGCCTTGCCGTATCAATACGCGTACGCATTGGCTTGCTAGCTAAATCGAGTGGTTCTTGATGAAAGTCGATGCAATCACAGAGCATCGATGTTGCACGATAAAGTATAATAAAGTTTATTGCAGGAACTACGAAGCGGCCGTGACTATATCATATCCTACTCGTATGATTTATTTTACGCACTTATGTGAATAATGTGTTAAGTGCTATATGATGATCATGTACCATAATTGAGATAGATGTCATGATATAACATGAACATGCATTGTAGTAACTTACTAAGTCTTTCGACTTACCCTATTTGTTTGTTTTGTTTCCTTAGATCCGAGCCGAGGAGACGGTCCGAGATAGACTCGCTTATTCACTTGGTCGTTTGTGAGCAAGGTTGCTCTTTTGGACTTTGTTGATTAGACTTTTATTTTGGAAAGGACGTTGGGAAGCAAGTCATATAGACTTGGCTTGGGGTTTTTGTTGTTGTAGCAACTTAATGATTTGACACTCGAAATCTTTTGTATGCCGACTATATGTCAAGCCTGTTTATATGTTGTTGGTTCGCTACAGTTTCTTCCGCTAAAGCTCGTTTAATTATTATTGTTGTTGTTGTCTTCGGCATGTTGTGGCCGTTGAGGTTATTATAAGCATGTGTTAATATTGTAGGAGTAGTTGTTGGGTTCCTATGTAACGTCGCCGAAGACTTGTTTATTTTAAGTTGTTTCTCCCGCCAAGTGTAGCCGAGTTGTTATTCGTATGCGATGTTCAAGCGCCACATGAATTTTATAATCCTACTTGTGCATGCTTGTGTATCTTGTCTATTTGGATGGCACGACTCGGGATCTCGCATTGGGGTCCGGGTCGGGTCGTCACAGTTGGTATCAGAGCTATAGGTTAGCTGTCGGCCAGGATAGGTTCCATGGCCTAGTTGGGTTGGTTATTTGTGTGTTGATTTTAACGTCGAGTGAATTCTTGTATGGGTCCGATGGATAATCCCAGGAGAGGTAGACCTGTGAGAGTTCGGTTGAACTGAAGTAGAGGTACCGCCGCTGAGAATCCGGTAGGACGGATATGGCTGGAATTACATCGGAGATTAATGGCTTTTACCGGGGGGCCAAGAAGGTCAAGCGGAGGAGAAGACCACCACCACCTCCACCACCGAGACCAATGAGTGACACTACTCTCCTAGAGAGATTTCTTAAGTTAAAGCCTAGTTCGTTTCTTGGGGAACCGAAACCGAGGGAGGCCGAGTTATGGATGGAGGAAATGATCAAGGTATTGTCCATGTTGGGGTGTACCGACGAAGAAAGAGTTATGCTAGCAACCTTTAAGTTTAAGGGAGCCGCCGAACATTGGTGGACTGTGTTGAAGGAAAGCTGGGAGATTCAGCAAGTTCCCATTACTTGGGCTAATTTCCAAAGAGAATTTAAGAATGAATACGTGCCGGACGTAGTTCGCAACCAAAGGGAGAAGGAATTCTATGATCTTGAGCAAGGTAGCATGACTCAGGCGGAGTATTCGCCGAAATTCACGTAATTGAGCCGATATTGTACGTATCGATTCCCACGAGGCACGGAGAAACATAAGTTTGAAAAGGGGTTAAGAACCGAGTTTAGAAAGCGATTCTAGCGCTTAAGCTCGTGGATTACCGGAGAGGTCTGCGTATTGATCGAGCGTATGAGGTGGAGCAAGACATTGGAACACGGGTCAAGAATAATTCTAGTAATGCACGGCAGACTACCCAGAACAATAATCAGGGAAACAATTCGGGTAATAGAAGGGGATATCAAGGAAACCGTGATAGGAGAAGTGGAGGCCAAGGTAGGCCACAGTCAGGGAAGCAAGGTAACAATACTTCTTCATCTCAAGGGCAACAAGGATCGCGAAATGAGACCATGATTTGTTCGCTACGCCAGAGGTCCGCACACCGATAGGTCTTTGGGAAAAAATGGGAAGTGTTTCTATTGCGGAGATGGAACTCACATGAAGAAAGACTGTCCGAAGTTTAAGGCCGTTAGTCGTACATTTGGACGGCGATGCAGCCTGGGCTAAGAGAGATGGGGACGGTAAACCCAAGGTTCAAGGTCGTGTGTTTGCGCTTGATCGGTAGCGAGGTTCGAGGGTCTACTACCGTGAAAGGAGGTACTCTTTCTATATTCGATCATAAGGCTCGAGTTCTCATAGATCCAGGGTCTTCGCATTCTTATGTTGCTTCGCACTTTATTGAGAATCTATGCGTATTGCCTCAACCTTTGCCATATTTGCTTGAAGTGTCTACCCCGCTCGGGGAATATATGCTCGCGTCTGAAGTGTTTAAATCTTGTGATGTTTTGGTGGGTGACCACACTTTGCATGCGGACTTGGTAGTTCTACCTATACGTGATTTTGATGTGATTCTTGGCATGGACTGGTTATGTGCTTATCATGCTATAGTTGACTGCCATAAGAAGCGGGTTACTTTTTATATGCCGGGTGTGCCTGAGTTTACTTTTGTGGGTGATCATGCATCGAGTGACTTGCATTTTATTTCCGCTCTAAGGGCTAGAAAATTACTGTCTCAAGGGTGTACGGGTTATCTTGCATGCGTAGTTGATAAGAAGAAGTCTTCGCCGAACTTAGAAGAGGTTCCGGTAGTATGTGAGTTTCCCGATGTGTTTTCTACCGACCATGCTATGCCACCCGATAGAGAACTAGAATTTTGTATCGAGCTTATTCCGGGACTTCACCGATTTCTAAGGCACAGTATAGGATGGCGCCATGAGCTAGGGAGTTGAAAACTCAGTTGCAAGAACTCCTAGAGATTGGTTTTATTAAACCGAGTGTGTCGCCTTGGGGCGCACCGGTCTTGTTTGTGAGGAAGAAAGATGGGAGTTTGCGGTTATGCATAGACTATCGGGAATTAAATAAGGTGACCATTAAGAATAAGTATCCTCTACCCCACATTGATGATCTTTTTGACCAATTGCAAGGGTCAATCGTCTACTCTAAGCTTGATTTGAGATGGGGTTACTACCAATTGAAGGTTAGAGAGGAAGACATTCCGAAGACGGCTTTTCGCACTAGATATGGGCATTTTGAATTCGTGGTGATGCCGTTTGGGTTGACAAATGCACCAGCGGTGTTTATGGACTTGATGAACCGTGTTTTTCACAGCTATCTTGATTGTTTCGTGGTAGTCTTTATTGATGATATCCTAGTGTATTCGAAATCTCGGGAGGAGCATGAGAAACACTTGAGGATTGTCTTATCCATTCTTCGAGAGAAACAACTTTACGCAAAGTTTAGCAAATGTGCCTTTTGGCTCGAGGAAGTATCCTTTTTGGGGCATATAGTTTCTAGTGCCGGGATAGCCGTTGATCCTTCTAAGGTTGAAGCGGTGATGAATTGGAAGAGACCTAGTTCAGTTACCGAGGTTCGGAGTTTCTTGGGTTTAGCGGGTTATTACCGGAGATTTATTGAGGGTTTTTCTCGGATTGTGACTCCTATGACGAGATTGACGCAAAAGAATGTGCCATTTGTTTGGAACGAGAAATGCGAAGTTAGTTTCCAAGAGCTTAAGAAGCGGTTGACGGCGGCACCTATTTTGGCTTTGCCTAGTGGAGGAGATAATTTGGTGATCTATAGCGATGCTTCTAAGGAAGGTTTGGGTTGTGTTTTGATGCAAAATGGTAGAGTTATCGCCTATGTGTCGAGGAAGTTGTCTATTCATGAACAGAATTATCCGACACACGATTTGGAGTTGGCTGCGATTATTTTCGCGTTGCATAAATGGAAACATTACTTGTATGGGGCTAAGTTTGAGATTTTCACCGATCATAAAAGTTTGAAATATTTATTCTCTCAAAAAGAATTGAACATGAGGCAAAGAAGATGGATGGAGAAATTAAAGGATCATGATTGCACTATTTTGTATCATCCGGGGAAGGCAAATGTAGTAGCGGATGCCTTGAGTAGGAAGGTTCACATGTCTTGTATGATGGTTAGAGAATGGAAGATGTTGGAGGATTTGCGAGATTGGGGTCCTAGCGTTTGTGATAGAGGTGTGATTTTCGCAAATGTTCGTGCTACACCCGTTTTACTTGGGAAAATTAGAGAAGCGCAAAGGAATGATCCGGAGTTGAAGAAAATTATGGATGGGTTGGTTGAGAATGTATCGCCTGATTTCGTGATTAATAGTGAGGGTACTTTAACATTTCGAGGTAGGATTTGTGTTCCTTCTAATGATGAATTGAAGAGGTTGGTTCTCGATGAGGCTCATAAAACGAAGTATACCATTCACCCGGGGAGCACAAAGATGTACTTAGACTTGAAAAGACAATTTTGGTGGAAAGGCATGAAGAAGGAAATTGCGGAGTATGTGTCAAAGTGTTTGACTTGTCAGCAGGTTAAGGCTGAGCATCAGAGGCCTGCGGGATTTCTACAACCACTTGAGATTCCTGAATGGAAGTGGGAGTTTATTACCATGGATTTTGTGACAGGGTTACCGCGCACGCGGAGAGGATTTAATGCAGTTTGGGTTATAGTTGACAGATTGACTAAGTCTGCACACTTTATTCCGATCGCGATCACTTATTCGTTGACTCAGTTGGCAGCTTTGTATATTCAGGAGATCGTGAGACTTCATGGCGTACCTGTGAGTATTGTGTCTGATAGAGATCCGAGGTTCACATCTAGATTTTGGAAGTCGTTGCGGGGAAGCTTTGGGGACGGATTAGACTTCGATCTGCAACTTTTCATCCGCAAGCGGATGGTCCGGTCCGGCGATTGATTCAGATTTTGGAGGATATCTTTGCGGAGCTTGTGCCGTGGATTTCAAGGAAGTGGGATTCTCACTTACCTTTAGCCGAGTTTGCGTATAATAACAGCTATCAGTCGAGTATCAAGATGGCGTGTGAGAACCCAAATCCTACTTGTGTAACATGCCTTCTCTACTTGAGTAATATGTTCATTATGTGCCTTAACATGTTTTAGAGTCCATATTGTACATACCATGCTCGCATTAGGTCAACCATGATCGTAGTTGCTTGTATGCCTTCTATACGTTGCATGCTTTGTTAAAACTGCTTCGTGTATCATCTTAGTACTTAACTAAGTACTACCAGAGCCTTAGTACCTTTATAACATGCTTAATGTATGTCTTAACATGTTAGAGACTTCATTCTATTCATGTCATGCTTGCATTAGAGTTGTTACGTTCATAGTCGCTTGAATGTCTTCTATGCATTGCATACCTTGCCGTTTGTGCCTTGAGTGTTCACCTTAGCATGTTAGAACTTAACCAAGTCTTGTTGGAGTGCTATTACCTTGCATAAATGACTTATAACACTCATCTTGATCATAGTGAGCTTGTTTGGAAGTTTATAAACTTTCTTGCTTTGTTTTGGCCTTAGCGATTTCCTTGTTGCTCGTATTTTTTGTGTTTTCAACTTGTGAGAAGTTCATTTGAGTTCTAGACCAAGTGTACTAGTATTTGTCATGCTTGCACATCATTGTTCATAGACTTGTTACCTTTGGTTATGAGATGACCAATTTATTCCTTCACAGACCAGCCATGTTTTTGGGCAAACTTCGGGAAAATTCTGGTACTAATCCACTGAATAGAATTTTCTAAAAATTTAGTATGTTATACCTACATATGTTAGGATACTCTTTGTAAAATTTGGTAATTTTCCAAGGTGTCTAAGTACCTCAATTAGGTCTTGACTTACGGCTGTGCCAGAATTCAGTTTTCAGGAAAACAACTTCTGTACTTGAACTTGTAGTAACCATATCTTGATCAATATAAGTCCAAATGGAGTAATTTAAAATTCTAAAATATAATCTAATGAGTCTAGTTTCAGAAAAATAAAAAATCACCTCATTTGGAGTTGTGAGCGATTTATGGTCGATTTTACAAAATTGACTGTCCAGTAACTTATCAAAAAATGGTCATGAACTTAGCCCCCACATCGAGGCGCCTTTGGCTTTGGTGAGGCGCCGCCTCAACATCAGAGGCCATCTATGGGATTTTTACTTCCTGTTCTGGTGTGTACGACTTTTGCCACTTAATACCCCATCCTATTTGACCCTAAACCATCCTATTTGACCCTAATTGAGTGGGATTAAGCCTAACCTCAATCTCCCTCCTCTTGACAAGTGGATTTGGCCACCCTTCTCCTTGTGACAAGTGGAATTCCACCCACTTCATGCAAAATATAAAAGCCTCCCATTGTTGTAATCAAACTTAAACCTTCAAAATTCAGATCATCTTCTTCTCTCTCTTGCCATGTCTTGTGTGTGTAGAGAAAGGTGAGACTAGTGTGTGTTGCTTCCATAGATTGAGCTCCCGACCTCCGATTGTCAAACCGAGACCACCGAAGTGAAGCTATCGTCGAGGAGCACGTTTCCATCCGAATAGTTTGTGCACATTCCATCTTTTTCTTGGGTGTAAGGTAAGCTATTGATTCCCCTTAGGATGTATGATAGAAATGCCATGTCCCCCTCTTCTTGTGATTCCCATGCTTCTACCATGCCCATGCCATGATTGAGGATGAATTGATATTTTGAGAATTTGAATAATATGTTCATCTTGTTAATTTAGTCCTATGCCTAGAATTAAATGTGTTCTATGCCCCCTTAGGAACAACTATTGTTCTTGGACTAATGGATTTTGACAACTTTTAGAGGCTATGATTTCTAGGGTTTCATATGCCATGAATTGTTCTTCCTATTGAATTGGGTCCTATGCTTAGAATTAATTGTGTTCTATGTCCTCCTATGAATAATTAATGTTCTTGGACCATTGCATTTTAATAACCTTTGAAATAATGATTCTAAGGTCCCCTTGAATTTGAATTATTGATAATTCTTGGCTAAGGTTGTTAAGAGGATTAATGACCTAGTCTATCATATACGAGAACTTAGAAAAGGGTTTAGGATGCATATAGCATTTAAACTCTATTGGATGAATTGTTAGAGACGACTCAACGGAGTCAAGTTTAGCGAGCCATTGAACAATACCGGCTCACCGATCAATCCCTACGACGTTCTAAACACGTTTTCCCTAAGAATAATAATTCTAGACTCTTGAACTTGGATTGATTACCATGCTTGATCTTGAATGTCATATTATAGAATGCCTAATTGACATGTGAGTTCGCTCTTGTCGAACTCAATCCTACTTGGTTATTGATGAGAATAATGTACTTGTCATGAACGAGATCGCTCTTGTCGACCTCGTTCTCTACTTGAGAATTTGTTAAGTAAACATTACTTGGCATTTGCATGAGTCGGTGGCATACCCGTCTTTGTTCACACACGCCTCCACTTTGTGGCCCACGGTGGAAGTAGCCCCTTCTTTGTAACCATTAGAGCATCATTGGTGTGTCTATCCGGGCATCTCCTCGGAAGATCGATGTACTTACACACATTCGATACCCGCATTCGATAACGCTTGTATGCGGGAACTACGTAGCGGCAGGCTCTCCATATATCCTTATCCTATGTGATTTAATTATGCGCACCTATGTGAAACAATGTGCATCTTGGATATATGACCTCTATGCTTATGTGACGATATCTTGCCTTGTATGTTGCATATTGCCATGACATGCATGATTGATAGCTTACAAGTCTTTATGACTTACCCTTTCCCCTTCTTGCTTTAGATCCTAGCAAAGACAGGTCACCTTTCGTTGAGATTTCTTTGTGTTCGTGCTTTGTGCCCTTTTTGGTCCGCCGTTGATATTTGAAGAGGTGGTTTAGATGTCCTCTTCCTCTTGTTTTATATTTTGTAAGGACGATGGGTTTAAGCAAGTCAATTAGACTATGCTTGGGAATTTGTATAGAACTTGAACTTGTTACTCTTATTAGCTACTTGTAGTTTAACACTTGTAGTAATTGTATTCCTTTTGATGCCGGCATTGTGTAAGCCGTGCTTGGTTATCTTGCTAATAGTTCACTACGTATAAGTCTTCCGCTGAGCATCCTATTAGCTCTTATTTAATTCCTGTCCATAAACTGTTAGCTTGGGTTCCGGCATGTAGTGTCGCCGATGACTTGGATTAATTGCTTAACTGTTATATCAGGTTTGAAAAGTTTTAAAAATTTCGGCCTTTTGGTGCCGAGGCGTGTTACGTCCCCAGTGTTGCGTCACGTCGTTTTCTTAAAATGAGTCCTTGCACGTTTATGTGTTTACTTTTCCCTCCTATTTGGGCGGTCCGACCCGCGGTTCCACCTCGGGCCCGGGCCGGGTCGCCACATGGCGCCGTATGAAGCATTGTATGGGCGTAAGTGTAGATCACCAATTTGTTGGGACGAAGTTGGAGAGGCGAAACTTTGGGGTTCCGAGTTAGTGCAACAGTCGGTTGAGAGCGTGAAGTTGATTAGAGATCGATTGCGCACCGCTCAAAGTCGACAAAAGAGTTACGCGGACAATCGAAGACGGGATCTTGAGTTCCAAGTGGGAGACTACGTGTTCTTGAAGGTGACACCGAGGAGAGGTACGAAGAGATTCGGCAAGAAAGGGAAGCTTACACCGAGGTACATTGGCCCGTTCGAGATTCTTGAAAGAGTTGGGTCCTTGGCGTATCGTATCGCATTGCCACCTTCACTTTCGGAGACTCATAATGTATTCCATGTTTCCATGTTGCGAAAGTATCTGAAGGATGAGTCCCATGTACTTGAGTATGAGGAGATAACGTTTGAGCCGGATATTTCTTATGTTGAAAAGCCCGTGAAGATTTTGGATACCAAAGAGCAAGTGCTATGAACCAAGAGAATTCCCTTAGTTAAAGTTCTTTGGAGAAACCACAACATTGAGGAAGCGACTTGGGAAACGGAAGCGGAGATGCGCGAGAAGCATCCACATTTGTTTGACGAACTTGGTAAGAATTTAGGGACTAAATTCCTAAAGGAGGGGAGAGTGTAACGCCCCGTATTCTTGCATGTGCATCGTATGCTTGTTTGTTGAATCGCCGGTTCGATCGTTTTGATTTTGGCCTTAGCGATTCCCCTCGTTGCTCGTTTTGCTTCTATTTCGTCGTACGAAGTGTTCGTTGAGTTCTTGGCTTTGTATTCAGGTCATAACCATGTTTAAACAAGTCTTTTTCATGTCCAAGTTATCCTAGTTTGATTGGTGTTTGATTTGAGTTTGATTCGTTAATCATTTGTCGCGTGATTCGAGCCTTGTCCTACCTTGTTCCGGTTGTTGTTCGGGTGCGTTTCCGACTTGTTTTGAGTTGGGTTAGACCCTAGAATGGTTGCCCATAAGTTTGGGACCATTTAGGACAAGTTTAGACCAAGTTTTGAAGGTTCAGAAGCCCAGGCGCCAGCCTCAAGTTCTGGGAGCAATTACAAAATAAGCAGAATCAGGAGAAGGCCTTTGCAGTTGAGGCGCCCGCCTGGGAGATGTTGAGGCGCCCGCCTCAACATCCGTACACTTACGGGATTTTTTTCCTGCTTTGATATTGAAGCGACTTATACACCCAAACCCCTATCTAAACCTTTCTTAAACCTCCCTAACCCTCCTCACTTGTGTCCTAACATATCTAACTTGTTTTTAGAGTGGATTAAGAGTGCATTAGTGAGTCATTAAGCCACCAAATCAGATTAGAAAAGAGACCACATTGGCTTGACACATGTCCCACTCAAATTCTAGACCAATATAAGCCTTGTGTTCAGATTTTGACCTTCATTTCTCACCTCCACTCTCAACAAACGAATTTCATCTTCTCTCAAGCCTCTCCCATGGCTTCTTGAGGCTAATCCCTTGGTCTTCCCTCATCCATTCTCCATTTGCTCAAGACTCCTTCATCAAAAGTGTAGAGCTCAAAGAGTAGAGCATTTCCATCCGATCAAACTTCTCATTTGCTTTCTTTGGTGTAGAACAAGTAAGTTACTCTTCTTCTTCTTCTTCTATTTAGTTCTCATTGACCCTAAGGAAACAAAGCCTATGGTGATTGAGGTTAATGAGGACACATATTTGCTCCCTATGCTCTCTTCTTGTGTTTTAAAAATATGAACTTGCTAGGAGCATGTATAGGTTGATTTCTTGCCTATGAAAGTTTATAAAACTCTTGCATCTTGTTTATTTATGGTTTTGAACATGTTAGAAACATGTATTGTATTTGTTGATGGAAGTGTTGTTATTTGGGAATGGCCTAAATTGAGCTTACATGATATGTTGTATGTTGTATGTGTTCTATCTTCAATATTGGATTCTATGGTGAATATGAATCTCATTGCTATGCCTTGGTGAATTTACAACCTTGTTGAACCTAGAAATGACATAGGTTGGGTTATGAAGCACATAGCTTCAATTTCTCCAAAATTGGGAAATTAGAGAAAAGACTCAACGGAGTCGACTCTAGGGAAGAATTGAATATGTTAAACCCTAATTTCAATCCCTACGAAGTTTGAACACCGTTTGATTTGGTTTACTCAAGTATGAGCTTGGTTTAGTTGTTTACAACAAGTTGTTATGAAAGATTGGTTTTGAGCAATTAATTGCCTTGACATGTTTTTATGATAGAGATTAATACCCTACTTGGTTGATCGAGTTCGCTCTTGTCGAATTCGGTCCTTAATTGGTTTAAGTCAAGTAAATATCTACTTGTGCATCACATTGAGTCCAGCTGGCATTATTTGGTTTGTTTATTAAGTCAGGGTGGGACGATGCATCGCCTTCACGAATTATGGGATTCGTGCTCGCTATGGATCGCCGCACCTGGGACCTCACACACACCTCCATTGTTGGTCGCAATGGGGAAGTAGCCCTTTGCATCAATACGTGCCGCATTGGCTTGCTAGCTAAATCGAGTGGTTCTTGATGAAAGTCGATGCAATCACAGAGCATCGATGTTGCACGATAAAGTATAATAAAGTTTATTGCAGGAACTACGAAGCGGCCGTGACTATATCATATCCTACTCGTATGATTTATTTTACGCACTTATGTGAATAATGTGTTAAGTGCTATATGATGATCATGTACCATAATTGAGATAGATGTCATGATATAACATGAACATGCATTGTAGTAACTTACTAAGTCTTTCGACTTACCCTATTTGTTTGTTTTGTTTCCTTAGATCCGAGCCGAGGAGACGGTCCGAGATAGACTCGCTTATTCACTTGGTCGTTTGTGAGCAAGGTTGCTCTTTTGGACTTTGTTGATTAGACTTTTATTTTGGAAAGGACGTTGGGAAGCAAGTCATATAGACTTGGCTTGGGGTTTTTGTTGTTGTAGCAACTTAATGATTTGACACTCGAAATCTTTTGTATGCCGACTATATGTCGAGCCTGTTTATATGTTGTTGGTTCGCTACAGTTTCTTCCGCTAAAGCTCGTTTAATTATTATTGTTGTTGTTGTCCTGCATGTTGTGGCCGTTGAGGTTATTATAAGCATGTGTTAATATTGTAGGAGTAGTTGTTGGGTTCAGTACGCCGAAGACTTGTTTATTTTAAGTTGTTTCTCCGGCCAAGTGTAGCCGAGTTGTTATTCGTATGCGATGTTGCGCCACATGAATTTTATAATCCTACTTGTGCATGCTTGTGTATCTTGTCTATTTGGACGGCACGACTCGGGATCTCGCATTGGGGTCCGGGTCGGGTCGTCTCAAAGGCAGTACCAATAATTAAGTGAAGGATAGGATTCATCATAACAATTCGCATTGGGGTCCGGGTCGGGGCAAACCAATATTTGGCTGTTTTGGGACAATAAAATTCAGCTTAGTAACGTTGCTATGTCAAGCCAACATGTTACGGTTAGACTAGTATTGGAAAGCGGTGATGTAGTTATTTCCTCCTTTGTTTATGCCAAATGTAATAGAAGTGATAGTCAAATCTTATGGGCAGATCTGATTGATATTGCGGCTACTTATTCAGAACCTTGGATAGTTTTGGGCGATTTCAATGTCATTTCAGCGAGAAATTAGAGGGGCTCCTTGTGATTACCCCAAAGATGAATGATTTTAATATGTTTATGCAAAGTGGTTTAGATGATGCTGGATTTGAAGGAAGTATTTTCACATGGTGCAATAATCAGGATGGATTAGCCCGGATATGGCAACGACTTGATAGAGTTATGGTTAATGGATTCTATAAAGCTTTGTTCCCAGATCTTACGGTTCATCATCTTAGCCGGGTTTTTTCGGATCATTCTCCGATGCTGGTGGACATGGTTAATAGGCATAAACGTGGTGGTGGTTTCCGTTTTCAACGGTTTTGGTTTGACCATCATGATTTCTTGAATTTTATTAAAAACCAATGGGCAGTAACCTTTCATGGCTCAGCGTTGGAATCTCTTCATCGGAAACTTCATCATTTGCGCACTGGGCTTCGTCGTTGGAATTGGGAGGTGTTCGGAAATATTTATCGTAGGATAGATAATCTTCAAGATGATGTCTTGCGCTTGATACGAGTTTGTAACTCTTGGGATGACAATGGCAACGCAGTTTTGCGAGCTAAGCAACAATTATGTCGTTATATCGTGGTCGGATGAATTGGCTCAACAAAAGGCTAGAACAACATGGTTGATGGTGACAGAATACTTTTTTCCATGCTAGTGTGAAGGATAGGATTCATCATAACACTATTAAAATAAAGATGGATGATGGCGGTTGGTGTAATGACACAAAAAATCTGAGAGTTAGCAATTCAATATTATAATGACCTTTTCTCCTCTTCTCGGCCTAGTAATAATGCAGCACTGCTTGTCGCCTTTCCCGTTTGATTGGTATTCAGGAGAATGCTTCTCTCAAAAGTTTGCCTTCTGAAGAGGAAATCTGGAATGCGGTGAAAGGTCTAAATCCAGACAGTGCCCCTGGCTCGATTTACTGAGGATGGTTTTTCCAAGGATGCTGGGACATCATTAAGTTCGACGTTATCGCTGCGGTCCATGATTTCTTCAAGGGTGGTGCGCTTCCAAAAGGTATATCCTCCACTACTCTCATTCTCATTCTGAAAGTGGATAATCCTTCTAATCTGGGAGATCTACGTCCGATCAGCTTATGTAATTTCTCTTGCAAAATCATATCTCGGATCTTGGCTTCCCGATTGGCTTCTCTTCTTCCATCTATTATTTCCTTGGAACGATCGGCTTTGTTAAAGGGAGGAACATCCATGATAACATTGTTCCGCTCATGAATTAATCCAAACGCATTGATCATAAATCGCATGGAGGAAATGTGGTGTTTAAACTAGACATGTCTAAAGTGTATGATCGTCTAGAATGGAGTTTTCTGTTGCGCACGTTGAAAGCCTTTGGTTTTGATGAAGAGATCTGTGACTTGGTTTACAGACTGATAAGCAACATTTGGTACACTTTGCGGATTAATGGAGAGGCCTTTGGTTTTTTTCGGCCGACTGCATGTTCGACAGGGTGACCCTCTGTCTCCTATCTTATTTGTGATGGCTCAGGAGATTCTCAGTTATAATATTAATAAGGCGGTTTCAGAGAGGAAAATTGGTGCTTATCGTCATGAGGTTGGTAATGTGTTGATTTCTCACTTATTGTATGCGGATGACATGCTCATTTTCTGTAATGGTAGTAAGAAGTCGATTCGGCTCTCGTGTTGTTATCGAAGCCTGCGATGAAAAGCTTTGCCAAATTTATAAACTTGGAGAAAAGGGTTTATCACTTGGCGTCACTACTCGAAGGAAGACTCAAAATCTTGTGCAATGGTCGATGTAAACAACTTCGCTACCAATTAAATATTTGGGGATGCCTCTGCTCAAAGGAAGGGTGAAGTATGAATATTTCGAGAATATCGAAAAAAGGTTTCTATCGCTCAGATTAGTGGTTGGAAGGCTAAATTATTATCCTTTGGTGCCAAAATTGTTTTGCTCAAATCGGTTTTGTGTAGCATTCCGATTTATGCTCTAGCTGCTTTTAAACTCCCCAAAATGTTTCTTCTAAAGCTGGAAAAGCATATGGCCAATTTTCTCTGGAGCTCGGCAGGGGAAGACCGTGTTCATTGGATATCTTGGGATCATGTTTGTAGGCCGATTAAGGAAGGAGGCTTGGTATTCGTGACATCCTAATTCTTAATCCTAATTCCGGACCCCAATGCGAGATCCCGAGTCGCGCCGTCCAAATAGACAATTAAACAAGCATGCATAGGTAGGATCATAAAATTCATGTGGCGCAACATTGCATACAAACAACAACTCGGCTACACTTGGCCGGAAAACAACCTAATTTAAGCAAGTCATCGGCGACGTTACAGCCGGAACCCAACAACTACTCCTACAATTAATAACACATGCTTATAATAAACTCAACGGCCACAACATGCCGGAGACAACAACAACAACAATTTAAACGAGCTTTAGCGGAAGAAAACCGTAGTGAACCATACACATATAAACAGGCTCGACATATAAGTCGGCTTACCAAAAGATTACAAGTTCTTAAATAGTTAAGTCTATTACAACAACAAAACAACATATACCCAAGCTAAGTCTACTTGACTTGCTTCCCATCGTCCTTACCAAAATAAGAATCTAAATAACCAAAGTCCAAAAGAGCAACCTGCTAAACAACCAACCAAACAAGTACAAGCGAGTCTATCCCGGACCGTCTCCTCGGCTCGGATCTAAGGAAAGACAAAGCAAACAAATAGGGTAAGTCGAAAGACTTAGTAAGTTACGACAATGCATGTCCATGTTATAGCATGACGTCTATCTCAATTATCATACATGATTATCATATAGCACATAGCACATAGTTCACGTAAGTGCGGGAAAGTAAATCATACAAGTAGGATATGACAGTACACGCTTCAGGGCAGCTCGCAATAAACTTTATTATACTTTATCGTGCAACATTGATGCCTGCGGAATGCATCAACTTTATCAAGTACCACTCGATCTAGATAGCAAGCCAACGCGGCACTTAACCGATACCAGAAGTGGGCTACTTCCCATTGGCCAACAATGGAGGTGTGTAGAGTCCCTGTGCGGCGATCCATAGCGAGCACGAATCCCATAATTCGTGAAGGCGATGCATCGTCCCACCTTGACCCGATAAACAAATCAAATAATGCCAGCTGGACTCAATGTGATGCACAAGTAGATATTTACTTGACTAAACCAATTTAAAGACCGAATTCGACAAGAAATAACTCGACCAACCAAGAGGGTATCATCTCTACTATAAAGTCATATCAAGGCAAATTAAATTGCACAAACCAACCTTTCATAAAACTTGCATAAATCATCAAACCAATCTCATACTTGAGTAAATCAAATCAAACGGTGTTCGAACTTCAGGATTGAAACTAGGGTTCAACACGCTCAATTATTCTCAAAAGTCGAATTCATTGGTTTTGTTTAAATTCCCAAATTTGGAGAAATTGAAGCTATATGCTTCATAACCCTAACCTAGGTCATTTCTAGGTTCAACAAGATTATAAACTCACCAAGGCAATGCAAAGTGATTCAAGTTCATCATAGAGTTCATTTCATAGGATAGAACACATACAACATAACAACACATAATGTAGCTCCATTTAGGCATTTTCTTGTGAACAAACTTCCAACAACAAACAATATACATGTCTCTAACATGTTTAAAGCTTTAAATAGGCAAGATGAAAGAGTAATATAGGCTTTCACAAGCAGCAGCCTATACATGCTCCTAACAAGATCAAAATCTCAACATACAACAATATAGCATGTAAAGCATACAAGTGCCCTCATTGACCTCAACCAACATAGACTTTGCTTCCTAGTGGTCAATGAGAACTAGAAGAAGAAGATGATTAAGTAGGTAACTTACTTGATACACACCAAAGAAAGAAGAACTGAAGTTATTCTGAAATGCTCCCTTGATGAGCTCTTCAACTTTAATGAATGAGTCTGGGCAAATGATGAATGAATGAGAGAGATGATGATGAGACCTTAAGAACCATGGGAGAACCTTGGAGAAGAAGAGAATTCGTTTTTGTAAAAGAGCTCACCAAATGAAGAGAGCCTGATCAGGGCTTATATTGGTCAACAAAGTGAGTGGGACAAGTGTCAAACACTTGGTCCCTTTCAAATCTGATTTGGGGCTAATGATCAACTAATGAGCCCTTAATCTAACTTAGAAATATAGTTAGGGATGTTAGGACTTAAGTAGGAAGGGTTAGGAGGTTTAGATAGGTTTTGGGTTGGAAGGATCAATTCTGGCCAAACTCGAAACAGAACAAATCACTGCAGAAGCAAGTGAGGCTGGGCGCCCACATAGGCCTACCATGTACCGAGGCTTCCCCAAAGTTCTAACTATCTTAGAATACTCAAGAAATTGGAGGCGGCGCCTCAATGCCTGGTAACCTCTTAAAAACTTGGTCTAAATGGTCCAAACTTGGGCAACCATTCTAAGGTCTAACCCTACTCAAAAACACATCGAAACGCAACCCAACAACCCCTGAACAAGCTAAGCGCGAACCACGCGACGAATGAACAACTAATCAAACCACGATCAAACCTCAATCAATCTAGGATGTCTTCATGAAATAGGTTTGTTTCAACATGAATAAGACTTGAAT
>CM028380.1:105846852-105934586 GCA_013146195.2 Codonopsis lanceolata | reverse complement strand
CTAACGCCGAGTGAATTCCTTTTAGGTGCTTTTATGGTGAATCCTAGAGCAGATCGTGTAGGCCGAGGTAGAGGCGCACCTGTGAGTTCCCTCGATGAACCTGAGGAGGAGTTGCCACCTCCACCCACCGAATCCAAGTAAGTACTTTAATGCTCAAATGGCAGATTTGTATCGCCGCATGACTGAGTTTATGACTCAAATGGCCCGGGATAGGTCAAGCGTGTCGAATGCTCCGCCACCGCCGTAACCGAATGCAAGAGTATCGCCACCAAGGAATGAAGTTATATCAAGCAAGGTGAGAAATAATACTATCTTGGAGAGGTTCTTGAAAATGAAGCCTCCATCATTTGAAGGAGAATCGATGCTAGTACGGCCGAGTTATGGCTAGAGGACGAAGAAGATCTTTGCAGCCTGACCGCATCTGATGAGGAGAAGGTTGTGGTTAGTCGGTATAAGCTGAGGAGCCGCCAATCATTGGTGGGAGGTTTTACAGCTAGTTAGTTGAACCGAGTGGCTCAAGTATGGCCTAACCAGATGGAGTTTAGTGGCTTCTTACGTGCCTCGCTGTGGTTAGACGACGACGAGAGAAAGAGTTCCGTGATCCGAGCAGTGGAACCATGTCCTGTAGCCCAAGATTTCGCTAAGTTCACCTAATTATCCCGTTATTGTGCACATCCGGTGCCGATGAGACCGCAACGACTCATAAGTTTGTGAAGGGTCAAGACCGAGTTCGAGGAGGCAATTGTTATCTCTTCGCTTGGAGGATTATCGGAGCGCAAAGAGATCGTGCATATGAGATAGAGCGAGATTGAGAGAGCACGAGGCATGTAAGTCTTCTCACAGCAGCTTCGCAGTGACCACAAAGATTCGGGGAGAGGTCGGTCTCTGGAAATCGATCCCGGCCAAATAGGCAATCGCCGTTTTCATTATCGAATAGACGATAGCCGGGGTGGACGCTTTAGGAGCGCAGTCAAATGAGAGTCGTGGTAGTAGTGCTTTTACTCCTCAGGAGCAGCCGACTCAGAGTAGTGGACCTTTGACTTGTTCTCATTGCAATAAGATTGGGCATTCGAGCGAGCAGTGCAGGTATAGGCTTGGCACTTGTCTTGGTTGTGGGGACTCTAGTCATAAGCTCAGAGACTGTCCTAAGAATAGAGTGACGCAGTCCGTAGGTTCTGTTCAGCAATCCGGATCCAAGAGAGATAATGATGGGCGTCCTAAGGCGCAGGCTCGTGTTTTTGCACTTGATCAGCAAGGTGTTCCCGAGTCTACACATGTGATCGGAGGTATTCTCTCTGTCTTCGGTCATAGAGCTCGAGTTCTTATTGATCCCGGTTCTACTCATTCTTATGTCGCATCGCATTTCATAGAGCATTTATGTGTATTGCCCGCCTCGCTTGCCTTACGTGCTTGAGGTGTCTACACCGCTGGTGAATGCTTATGGCCCTCGAGGTTTATAGAGATTGTGACGTGCTTGTTAATGATCGAGTCTTGCATGCTGATTTGGTAGTATTGCCTATTCGAGACTTTGATGTGATTCTTGGTATGGACTGGCTTTGTGTGAATCATGCTTTAGTAGATTGCCGTCGTAAGAGAGTCACTTTTGCCATGCCTGGTATTCCGGAGTTCGTGTTTATGGGTGATCTTGCTATGAAAGGTATTCATGTTATTTCGCTTACGTGCTAGACAACTCTTATCTCGGGGTTGTACGGGGTATTTAGCTTGCGTGCTTGATACTAGTGTCTCGACTGCTAAATTAGAAGATGTTCCGGTAGTTAGTGAATTTCCAGATGTCTTTTCTACCGATTATGCTTTGCCTCCCGACCGAGAGTTAGAGTTTTGCATTGAGCTTTTGCCAGGAACTTCGCCTATATCTAGAGCGCCTTATGTAATGGCTCCAAATGAGTTGAGAGAATTGAAAGAGCAGCTTGCAAGAACTTCTAGATAGAGAGTTCATTAAACCGAGTGTGTCACCGCTGGGTGCACCTGTTATTCGTGAGAAAGAAAGATGGTAGTTTACTTACTTTGCATAGATTATCGACAGCTGAACCAAAGTTACTATCAAGAATCGGTATCCCTTGCCACACATTGATGATCTTTGATCAACTTCGAGGCTCGCTTGTTTATTCCAAGTTTGACTTGAGGAGTGGCTATTATCGCTGAGAGTTCGAGAGGAGGATGTTCCTAAGACAAAGCCTTTCGCATACGCATGGCCATTATGAGTTCGTGGTTATGCCTTTTGGTTTGACGAATGCACCCGCAGCTTTTATGGATTTAATGAATAGGGTGTTTCATGAATATCTTGATTGCTTTGTGGTTGTGTTTATTGATGATATCCTCGTGTACTCTAAGTCACGAGAGGAGCATGAGATTCACTTGAGAGAGGTTCTTTCGATCTTGCGTGAGAAGAAGCTTTACGCGAAATTCAGTAAGTGTGCTTTCTGGTTGGAACAAGTTGCTTTTCTAGGACACGTGGTGTCTAGTGATGGTATAGCAGTGGATCCATCCAAGGTTGAGGCGATTACTAAGTGGAAGACGCCTAGTACGGTGACCGAAGTCCGTAGTTTCTTGGGCTTGGCAAAGTTATTACCGTAGGTTTATCGAGGGGTTTTCAAGATCGCTACTCCGATGACTAAATTGACACGTAAGAATTCTTCTTTTATATGGAGTGATAAGTGCGAGGCTAGTTTTCGTGAATTGAAGAGAAGGTTGACTACAGCTCCTATCTTAGCATTGCCTAATGGTTCTGAGAACTTTGTTATTTATAGCGACGCTCACTAGAAGGTTTGGGTTGCGTGCTTATGCAACGGGAGAGTTATTGCCTATGCTTCGAGGAAGCTATCACCTCATGAGCAGAATTATCCGACGCATGATCTCGAATTAGCCGCCATCATATTTGCACTTCATAAGTGGAAGCATTATCTTTATGGAGCTAAGTTTGAGATATATACTGATCACAAGAGTTTAAAGTATCTCTTTTCGCAGAAGGAGTTGAACATGCGACAGAGACGATGGATGGAGAAGCTTAAGGATCATGATCTGCACTATCTTGTATCATCCAGGAAAGGCTATGTTGTTGCCGGTGCCTTGAGTAGGAAAGTGTACATGTCCTGCTTGATGATGAGAGAGTGGAAGATGCTCGAGGATGTCCGCGAATGGAGTCCAGTTTGTGAGAAAGCATAGTGTTATCTTTGCTAGTGTTCGTGCTACGCCGCTTTGTTTGGGTTGATTAAGGAAGCTCAAAGCACCGATCCCGAGTGAGGAAAATTATTGATGGTTTGGGTGATGGTAAGACACCGGAGTTTGCTATGAACACCGATGGGATTTTGACTTTTCGAGGTAGAGTTTATGCTCCCGCCACCGATGGGGTTAAGCGTATGGTTCTTGACGAGGCTCACAAGGCCAAGTACACTATACATCCAGGGAGTACTAAAATGTATAGGGACTTGAAGAGACAGTTTTGGTGGAATGGAATGAAGAGAGAGATTGCAGAGTATGTCTCTAGATGCTTGACATGTCAACAAGTGAAAGCTGAACACCAGAGACCTGCCGGTTTATTACAGCCACTTGAGATACCGGAGTGGAAATGGGAGCATATCACCATGGATTTCGTGACGATTGCCACGCACTCGCCGAGGTTTTGATGCAAGATGGGTTGTCAGGATAGATTGACTAAATCATCACACTTTATTCCTATTGCGATGACTTATAGTTTGAGTCACGGCAAAGATTGTATGTTCAGATATCGTGAGACTACATGGTGTTCCGGTGAGCATTGTATCGATAGAGATCCCGTGTTTACTCGATTTTGGCGTGCTTTACAAGAGGCTTGGGGACGGTTGAATTTCAAGACGGCTTTTCACCCACGATGGATGGTCGGGCCCGAGAGATTGATCCAAGTACTAGAGGATTTGCTACGTGCTTGTGCCATGGATTTTAAAGGTAGTTGGGATTCTCATTTGCCATTAGCTGAATTTGCTTATAATAACAGCTACCAAGATTGAAATGGCGCCATATGAAGCTTTGTATGGGCGTAAGTGTCGTTCACCGATTTGCTGGGATGAAGTTGGTGAAGCTAAGCTATGGGGTTCAGAGATGGTGCAACAGTCAGCTGAGAGTGTGAAACTGATTAGAGACAGATTGCTCACAAATGTAGTAGACGTAAAAGCTACGCAGACAACCGGAGACGTGACTTAGAGTTTCAGGTTGGTGATCATGTATTCTTGAAAGTATCGCCCCGACGTGGTACTAAGCGATTTGGGAAGAAAGGTAAACTTTCACCTAGATTTATTGGGCCTTTTGAGATCTTAGAAAGGATTGATCCTTGGCGCGGTTAGCATTGCCACCTTCATTATCGGATGTTCACGATGTATTCCATGTCTCGATGCTACGCAAGTACTTGAAAGATGAATCGCATGTCCTTGTTTACGATGAGATTTCATTCGAACCTGATCTTTCCTATGATGAGAGACCGGTGAGGATTCTTGATACTAAGGAGCAAATCTTGAGAACGAAGCGGATTCCGTTAGTGAAAGTCTTATGGAAGAACCATGACATTGAGGAAGCTACTTGGGAAACCGAGCTCGATATGAGAGAAAGATATCCTTTCCTATTTGATGATTCAGGTATGAATTTAGGGACTAAATTCCTTTAAGTGGGGAGGATGTGAGAACCCGAAACCTACTTGTATTACTTGTCTTCCATACATGTTTAACATGATTAGAATATGCTTTAACATGCTAGTAATATCCCTAACATGTTTGACTCGATTGCATTCCTCGATCGAACCGTAATTGCCGATCGAACGCCTATTGCCAGATGCTCTAGATTGACTTGTTCTTGCTCTGGGCTTTGATATGTGGACTTATCCAAGACCTTGAGAGACATTTATAATTGTTTTTAGGACCCTTGATACTCATTTTAATGCTTCTTGGAGTTGTACATGCCTTATACGCGTTATACGTGCAAATCTGGACCTGTTTGACCTAAAGTATGGCCTGAGGAATCGTTCTACCATGCCAACCGAACATTTTGGGCTTTGTTCGGCCATGATAACCGAACATTATGAAGGATGTTCGGCCTCCACAACCGAAGAAGGAAGATTTCCAAAGAAACGTGATTTTTCTCGCAACTTTGGCCGACATTATTTAACTTACCCTTACTAAACCTCTACCATTAGTGACTTAAACCACTTGTATTAGAGTCTAATTAGCCTAATCTAAGCCTAATTAAGATTACTAAACCTATTTCTACCATTCATCAAGTGACATGTGGATTCCATTAACACATAATTGAGCCGATCTCTATTACATCGCCGGAGACTTCACATTACGATCATTTCTTCTCGCCTTCGCCTTCTCCGGCCTAGGGCGAGCTTGTGCGTGAGAGTCTTGGTGAGATTAGTGCGTGAGGGGTTGGCTTCCAAGAGATTCAAGACCCGCTTGCGATTCCGAGACCGCCGTTGCGTCGCCGCCGTCGATACGAGCGATTACTGCCGATCAGTTTTTCTTGCTTCGTATTTTGCTTGGCTTGAGGTAAGCTATCAATTTCCTTAGGTCCATGTTAGAGATAACATGCTACCTCCTCTTGCTTCCCTTCTCTCATGTTAAATCATTGCTCTCCTTGTTCCACCATGAATATGATAATGCTCTAGAGAGTATGATTATTTGGGAATTATAGACCATGAATGCAAATGTCTCGATTTGGACACTAAGCCTAGAAGTAAAAGTGTTCTACTCTATATTAGAATAATTATTATTCTTGGGTCATAGAATTTCGACCATTATTTGGGGAAAATGTGATTCTAGGGTTCCATGATTTAGAACTTGAGTTTATTCTTGGCTATGATTGTTATACTGATTAATGACCTAGATTAATTGATGCGATGACTTAGAAAAGAGTTGGAAATGCAAATAGTGTTTAACTCTATTTGGTTTGAATTATAGAAATGACTCAACGAGTCGACATTAGTGAGCTATTGAACAATACCGGCTCAATGATCGATCCCTACGACGTTATTACATGCTACACTAGAAAACTAATTCTAGACTATTGAAATGAATTGACTGTCATGCTTGTATCTTTATGACATAATAAATGCATACTTGATAATTGATATATTGAGTTCGCTCTTGTCGAGCTCAATCTTGATTGTTTATTGATGAGATTATATACTAATCTTGAACGAGGACGCCTTGCTCGACTCGCTCCATATTGATTGATTGTTGAGTAAATACTACTTGGCATTGCATAAGTCCACCGGCATACTTGTTATCGCACACACGCCTCCACCTGGCCACCGGGGGAAGAGCTCTCCTTGGCCAACCAATACGCCGACCATTGAGAATGACTATTGTTTCCCGAGCATCTCTGAGATCGATGTATTATCACAACCATCGATTATCGCACGCTATCGAAAGTGTCTGCTTGGTGTGTCTACGAAGCGGCTCTATATCCTCATATTATGTGAACTATGTGCAATAATGTGCATCTTAAATAATTGATATACATGATTGAAATATTGTCTTGCCTAACGTGTTGCATAATGCCATGTCATGCATGATTGATAGCTTACGAGTCATTATGACTTACCCATTCCCCTCAGCATTTTTTAGATCCTAGCAGACAGACCTTCTTGTTGAGGCTCGCTGCTCGTACACCTTAGTTCTCTTTGATCCGACTTTTGCGTTGAAGAGGTGGTTTTAGAGGTCCTCTTATCTTCTTTTGTATTTTGCAAGGACGATGGGTATAAGCTAGTCATCTAGACTATGCTTGGGATTGTATAGACTTGTACTCATGTATTCCTGTAGCTACTTGTAGTATTAACTCTTGTAGTAGTTACTTCTCTTTTGATGCCGGCAATTGTACTAGCCGTGCCTTGTATATCGTGTGTTGTTCACTACGTATAGTCTTCCGCTGAGCATCCTATTAGCTCTTATTTATTTCCTTGTCGTATTAATCGCTTAGCTTGGGTTCCCGTAGTGTCGCCGAAGACTTGGAATTATTGCTTAAATGCTTTATCGTGAAATGATTTTGAAAATGCCGACCTTTTGTGTCGAAGTTCTCTTGCGATCGAAATGTTGCGCCACGCCGCTTTTAAAAATAAAATATTTTTAGTCCTTGCATGTTCTTCCCTTCTTGTATTGTCTTGTTTGGCGCCCGGTCCGCGGTTCCATCTCGGTCCGGGGTCGGGGTCGCCACATGTATAGGTTGATTTCTTGCCTATGAAAGTTTATAAAACTCTTGCATCTTGTTTATTTATGGTTTTGAACATGTTAGAAACATGTATTGTATTTGTTGATGGAAGTGTTGTTATAAGAGGATGCCCTAAATTGAGCCTATATGAGATGTTGTGAAATTGTTATGTGTTATATCCTCAATATTGGACTCTATGATGAACATGAATCACATTATAATGCCTTGGTGAATTTTACAACCTTGTTGAACCTAGAAATGACCTAGGTGGTTATGAAGCACATAGCTTCAATTTCTCCAAAATTGGGAAGTTAGAGAAAAGACTCAACTTGGTCGAGCTTCACTCTAGGGAGGGATATATGAACATGTTGAACTCTAGTTTCTCAACTCTGAAGTTTGAACATCGCTTTGATTTGGTTTACTCAAATATGAGCTTGGTTTAGTTGTTTACAACAAGTTGTTATGAAAGATTGGTTTTGAGCAATTAATTGCCTTGATATGTTTTTATGATAGAGATTAATACCCTACTTGGTTGATCGAGTTCGCTCTTGTTGAATTCGGTCCTTAATGGTAGTTTAAGTCAAGTAAATATCTACTTGTGCATCATTGAGTCAAGCTGGCATTATTTGGTTTGCTTATTAAGTCGGGGTGGGGCGATCATATGCAATTATGGGATTCGTGCTCGCTATGGATCGCCGCACTTTGGGACCTCACACACACACCTCCGTTGTTGGCCGCAATGGGGAGGTAGCCCTTTTGCCGTATCAATACGCCTTGGTATTGGCTTGCTATCTAGATCGAGTAGGTTCTCGATAAAAAGTCGTCATGTAATCACCGAGCATCGATGTTGCACGATAAAAGTATAATAAAGTTTATTGCGGGGAGCTACGGCGGCCCGTGACTATATCATATCCTACTTGTATGATTTATTTTCCCGCACTTATGTGATTAATGTGCTAAGTGCTATATGATGATCATGTTCCATAATTGAGATAAATGTCATGCTATAACATGAATATGCATTGTAGTAACTTACTAAGTCTTTCGACTTACCCTATTTGTTTGTTTTGTTTCCTTAGATCCGAGCCGAGGAGGTGACGAGATAGACTCGCTTTATTCACGCTTGGTCGTTTGTGAGCAAGGTTGCTCTTTTTGGACTTTTTGTTATTAGCCTTTTATTTTGGCAAGGACGTTGGGAAGCAAGTCATATAGACTTGGCTTGGGGTTTTTGTTGTTGTAGCAACTTAATGGTTTAACACTTGTAATCTTTTTGTATGCCTTAGACTTATATGTCGAGCTTTGCCTGTTTATATGTGTATGGTTCGCTCTTTTCTTAAAGCTAAAGCTCGTTTAATTATTATTGTTGTTGTTGTCTCCGCATGTTGTGGTCGTTGAGGTTTTATAAGCATGTGTTAATATTGTAGGAGTAGTTGTTGGGTTCACCTATGCATGCGTCGCCGATGACTTGTTTATTTTAAGTTGTTTTTCCGGCCAAGTGTAGCCGAGTTGTTATTCGTATGCGATGTTGCGCCACATGAATTTTATAATCCTACTTGTGCATGCTTGTGTATCTTGTCTATTTGGACGGCACGACTCGGGATCTCACATTGGGGTCCGGGTCGGGCTGTCACAATTACAGGGAGAAAGAAGGCAAGAGTGAGGGAGGGGGTAGGCAGTACCAACAATTAAGTGATAGTGTTTCGTACAACTGCCATTGTTTCCTCTTTTTAGCAGGTTCGTTGTACGAAGTCTCCATGACCCCTTTCATAATCCCATTCAGTACATAGCATTATTAAGTTCTTACTATAATGACAATTCTCTGTAACATGTTCAGGTCTAAAATGCTGAAACTAAAACAACTTAATATTCGCTAAAGAATAATATGACAAGTCACAAGAAATGAACCACACTAAGGTAGATTACAACCACACAACTTCTTGAACTACATTATAGAAAAATAACAGCGATACCGAATTTCCACTATTCATCGTTCCATTGAAATAAATTAACTATATTTTATGTGGGTTTTAAATTATGAAAAATACATTATACAAAAATTAATATTCATTTCATTCCATAATTTATACTTTTAGGCTCTATTTTTTCACGGAAAATGACTTCCGGAAAACGTTTTGCTCATTTTTCGATGTTTGGTAACCTTAGGAAAATGTAATCAACATAAATTAAACGCATCCTTTTTGCAAAAGGGATGTAAGTGGGGGAATAGAGTAATTACAGGGAGAAAGAAGGCAAGAGTGAGGGAGGGGGTAGGCAGTACCAACCAATCAGTGATAGTGTTGCGTACAACTACCACTGTTTCCTCTTTTTAGCAGGTTCGTTGTACGAAGTCTCTATGACCCTTGTCATAATCCCCTTCAGTACATAGCATTAGGAAGTTATTACTTAATGGCAGTTGTACGAAACACTATCACTAAGGCTCTGTTTGTTTCACGGCAATAGAGTAATTACAAGGAGAAAGAAGGCAAGAGTGAGGGAGGGGGTAAGTACCAACAATTAAGTGCAGTGTTTAAACTACCAAGCGCCATTGTTTCCTCTTTTTGGGTTCGTTTGTAATGAAGTCTCCATGACCCACTTGTCATAATCCCTTCGGATTACATAGCATTATGAAGTTCTTACTATAATGACAATTCTCTGTAACATCTTCAGGTCTAAAATGCAGAAACTAAAACAACTTAATATTCGCTAAAGAATAAAATGACAAGTCACAAGAAATGAACCACACTAAGGTAGATTACAACCACACAACTTCTTGAACTACACTATAGAAAAATAACGCCGATACCGAATTTCCACTATTCATCGTTCCCATAAAATAAATTAACTATATTTTATGTGGGTTTTAAATTATGAAAAATACATTATACAAAATTTAATATTCATTTCATTCCATAATTTATACTTTTACGCTCTGTTTGTTTCACGGAAAAATGACTTCCGAAAAACGTTTTCCTCATTTTTCGTTGTTTGGTAACCTTAGGAAAATGTTGTCGGCATCAATTAAAAGCAACCTTTTGCCAAAGGGGATGTAAGTGGGGCAATAGAGTAATTTACAGGGGAGAAAGAAGGCAAGAGTGAGGGAGGGGGTAGGCGTACCAACAATTAAGTGATAGTGTTTCGTACACAACTGCTTTGTTTCCTCTTTTTGGCGGGTTCGTTAATGCGAAGTCTCCATGACCCCTGTCATAATCCCCTTCGTACATAGCATTATGAAGTTCTTACTATAATGACAATTCTACGTAACATCTTCAGGTCTAAAATCACGAGAAACTAAAACAACTTAATATTCGCTAAAGAATAGAATGACAAGTCACAAGAAATGAACCACACTAAGGTAGATTACAACCACACAACTTCTTGAACTACATTATAGAAAAATAACGCCGATACCGAATTTCCACTATTCATCGTTCCATTAAAATAAATTAACTATATTTTATGTGGGTTTTAAATTATAAAAAATACATTATACAAAAATTAATATTCATTTCATTCCATAATTTATACTTTTAGGCTCTATTTGTTTCACAGAAAATGACTTCAGTAGAACGTTTTCTTCATTTTTCGTTGTTTGGTAACCTTAGGAAAATTTAGTCAACATAAATTAAAAGCAACCTTTTTGCCAAAGGGATGTAAGTGGGGCAGTAGAGTAATTACAGGGAGAAAGAAGGCAAGAGTGAGGGAGGGGGTAGGCAGTACCAACAATTAAGTGATAGTGTTTCGTACAACTGCCATTGTTTCCTCTTTTTAGCAGGTTCGTTGTACGAAATCTCCATGACCCCTTTCATAATCCCCTTCAGTACATAGCATTATGAAGTTCTTACTATAATGACAATTCTATGTAACATATTCAGGTCTAAAATGCAGAAACTAAAACAACTTAATATTCGCTAAAGAATAGAATGACAAGTCACAAGAAATGAACCACACTAAGGTAGATCACAACCACACAACTTCTTGAACTACATTTTAGAAAAATAACGTCGATACCGAATTTCCACTATTCATCGTTCCATTAAAATAAATTAACTATATTTTATGTGGGTTTTAAATTATGAAAAATACATTATACAAAAATTAATATTCATTTCATTCCATAATTTATACTTTTAGGCTCTGTTTGTTTCACGGAAAATGACTTCCGAAAAACGTTTTCCTCATTTTTCGTTGTTTGGTAACCTTCGGAAAATGTAGTCAACATAAATTAAAAGCAACCTTTTTTCGAAAGGAATGTAAGTGGGGCAATAGAGTAATTACTGGGGAGAGAAAGAAGGCAAGAGTGAGGAGGGGGTAGGCGGTACCAACAATTAAGTGATAGTGTTTCGTACAACGCATTGTTTCCTCTTTTTGGCAGGTTCGTTGTACGAAGTCTCCATGACCCCTATCATAATCCCCTTCAATTCATAGCATTATGAAGTTCTTACTATAATGACAATTCTCTGTAACATATTCAGGTCTAAAATGCAGAAACTAAAACAACTTAATATTCACTAAAGAATAGAATGACAAGTCACAAGAAATGAACCACACTAAGGTAGATTACAACCACACAACTTCTTGAACTACATTATAGAAAAATAACGCCGATACCGAATTTCCACTATTCATCGTTCCATTAAAATAAATTAACTATATTTTATGTGGGTTTTAAATTATGAAAAATACATTATACAAAAATTAATATTCATTTCATTCCATAATTTATACTTTTAGGCTGTTTGTTTCACGGAAAATGACTTAAACGTTTTCCTCATTTTTCGTTGTTTGGTAACCTTAGGAAAATGTAGTCAACATAAATTAAAAGCAACCTTTTTGCCAAAGGGATGTAAGTGGGGCAATAGAGTAATTAGGGAGAAAGAAGGCAAGAGTGAGGGAGGGGGTAGGCGGTACCAACAATTAAGTGATAGTGTTTCGTACAAGCGCCATGTTTCCTCTTTTGGCGGGTTCGTTGTAAGTCTCCATGACCCCTGTCATAATCCCCTTCGATTCATAGCATTATGAAGTTCTTACTATAATGACAATTCTCTGTAACATCTTCGGGTCTAAAATGCGAGAAACTAAAACAACTTAATATTCACTAAAGAATAGAATGACAAGTCACAAGAAATGAACCACACTAAGGTAGATTACAACCACACAACTTCTTGAACTACATTATAGAAAAATAACGCCAATACCGAATTTCCACTATTCATCGTTCCATTAAAATAAATTAACTATATTTTATGTGGGTTTTAAATTATGAAAAATACATTATACAAAAATTAATATTCATTTCATTCCATAATTTATACTTTTAGGCTCTGTTTGTTTCACGGAAAATGACTTCCGGAAAACGTTTTCCTCATTTTTCGTTGTTTGGTAACCTTAGGAAAATGTAGTCAACATAAATTAAAAGCAACCTTTTTGCCAAAGGGATGTAAGTGGGGCAATAGAGTAATTACAGGGAGAAAGAAGGCAAGAGTGAGGGAGGTGGTAGGCAGTACCAACAATTAAGTGATAGTGTTTCGTACAACTACCACTGTTTCCTCTTTTTGGGTTCGTTGTGCGAAGTCTCCATGACCCCTGTCATAATCCCTTGATTACATAGCATTATGAAGTTCTTACTATAATGACAATTCTGTAACATCTTCGGTCTAAAATGCATAAACTAAAACAACTTAATATTCGCTAAAGAATAGAATGACAAGTCACAAGAAATGAACCACACTAAGGTAGATTACAACCACACAACTTCTTGAACTACATTATAGAAAAATAACGCCGATACCGAATTTCCACTATTCATCGTTCCATTAAAATAAATTAACTATATTTTATGTGGGTTTTAAATTATGAAAAATACATTATACAAAAATTAATATTAATTTCATTCCATAATTTATACTTTTAGGCTCTGTTTGTTTCACGGAAAATGACTTAAAACGTTTTCCTCATTTTTCGTTGTTTGGTAACCTTAGGAAAATGTAGTCAACATAAATTAAAAGCAACCTTTTTGCCAAAGGGATGTAAGTGGGGCAATAGAGTAATTACAGGAGAAAGAAGGCAAGAGTGAGGGAGGGGTAGCGGTACCAACAATTAAGTGATAGTGTTTCGTACAAGCCCCTTGTTTCCTCTTTTTAGCGGGTTCGTTGTGCGAAGTCTCCATGACCCTGACCCTGTCATAATCCCTTCGATTACATAGCATTATGAAGTTCTTACTATAATGACAATTCTATGTAACATCTTCAGGTCTAAAATGCAGAAACTAAAACAACTTAATATTCGCTAAAGAATAGAATGACAAGTCACAAGAAATGAACCACACTAAGGTAGATTACAACCACACAACTTCTTGAACTACATTATAGAAAAATAACGCCGATACCGAATTTCCACTATTCATCGTTCCATTAAAATAAATTAACTATATTTTATGTGGGTTTTAAATTATGGAAAATACATTATACAAAAATTAATATTCATTTCATTCCATAATTTATACTTTTAGGCTCTGTTTGTTTCACGGAAAATGACTTCCGGAAAACGTTTTCCTCATTTTTCGTTGTTTGGTAACCTTAGGAAAATGTAGTCAACATAAATTAAAAGCAACCTTTTTGCCAAAGGGATGTAAGTGGGGCAATAGAGTAATTACTGAGGAGAAAGAAGGCAAGAGTGAGGGAGGGGTAGGCAGTACCAACAATTAAGTGATAGTGTTTCGTACAACTGCCACTGTTTCCTCTTTTTCGCAGGTTCGTTGTACGAAGTCTCCATGACCCCTGTCATAATCCCCTTCAGTATATAGTATTATGAAGTTCTTACTATAATGACAATTCTATGTAACATCTTCAGGTCTAAAATGCAGAAACTAAAACAACTTAATATTCGCTAAAGAATAGAATGACAAGTCACAAGAAATGAACCACACTAAGGTAGATTACAACCACACAACTTCTTGAACTACATTATAGAAAAATAACGCCGATACAATTTCCACTATTCATCGTTCCATTAAAATAAATTAACTATATTTTATGTGGCTTTTAAATTATGAAAAATACATTATACAAAAATAAATATTCATTTCATGCCATAATTTATATTTTTAGGTACTGTTTGTTTCACGGAAAATGACTTCTAGAAAAAGTTTTCCTCATTTTTCGTTGTTCGGTAACCTTAGGAAAATGTAGTCAACATAAATTAAAAGCAACCTTTTTGCCAAAGGGATGTAAGTGGGGCAATAGAGTAATTACAAGGAGAAAGAAGGCAAGAGTGAGGGAGGGGGTAGGCAGTACCAACAATTAAGTGATAGTGTTTCGTACAACTGCCATTGTTTCCTCTTTTTGGCAGGTTCGTTGTACGAAGTCTCCATGACCCTTGTCATAATCCTCTTCCGTACATAGCATTATGAAGTTCTTACTATAATGACAATTCTCTGTAACATCTTCAGGTCTAAAATGCAGAAACTAAAACAACTTAATATTCGCTAAAGAATAGAATGACAAGTCACAAGAAATGAACCACACTAAGGTAGATTACAACCACACAACTTCTTGAACTACATTATAGAAAAATAACGCCGATACCGAATTTCCACTATTCATCGTTCCATTAAAATAAATTAACTATATTTTATGTGGGTTTTAAATTATGAAAAATACATTATACAAAAATTAATATTCATTTCATTCCATAATTTATACTTTTAGGCTCTGTTTGTTTCACGGAAAATGACTTCCGAAAAACGTTTTCCTCATTTTTCGTTGTTTGGTAACCTTAGGAAAATGTTGTCAACATCAATTAAAAGCAACCTTTTTGCCAAAGGGATGTAAGTGGGGCAATAGAGTAATTACTGAGGAGAAAGAAGGCAAGAGTGAGGGAGTTGGTAGGCAGTACCAACAATTAAGTGATAGTGTTTCGTACAACTGCCACTGTTTCCTCTTTTTGGTAGGTTCGTTGTACGAAGTCTCCATGACCCCTGTCATAATCCCCTTCAGTACATAGCATTATGAAGTTCTTACTATAATGACAATTCTCTGTAACATCTTCAGGTCTAAAATGCAGAAACTAAAACAACTTAATATTCACTAAAGAATAAAATGACAAGTCACAAGAAATGAACCACACTAAGGTAGATTACAACCACACAACTTCTTGAACTACATTATAGAAAAATAACGTCGATACCGAATTTCCACTATTCATCGTTCCATTAAAATAAATTAACTATATTTTATGTGGGTTTTAAATTATGAAAAATACATTATACAAAAATTAATATTCATTTCATTCCATAATTTATACTTTTAGGCTCTGTTTGTTTCACGGAAAATGACTTCAAAAACGTTTTCTCATTTTTCGATGTTTGGTAACCTTAGGAAAATGTAGTCAACATAAATTAAAAGCAACCTTTTTGCCAAAGGGATGTAAGTGGGGCAATAGAGTAATTACAGGGAGAAAGAAGGCAAGAGTGAGGGAGGGGTAGGCAGTACCAACAATTAAGTGATAGTGTTTCGTACAACTGTCACTGTTTCCTCTTTTTGGCAGGTTCGTTGTACGAAGTCTCCATGACCCTTGTCATAATCCCCTTCCGTACATAGCATTATGAAGTTCTTACTATAATGACAATTCTCTGTAACATCTTCAGGTCTAAAATGCAGAAACTAAAACAACTTAATATTCGCTAAAGAATAGAATGACAAGTCACAAGAAATGAACCACACTAAGGTAGATTACAACCACACAACTTCTTGAACTACATTATAGAAAAATAACGCCGATACCGAATTTCCACTATTCATCGTTCCATTAAAATAAATTAACTATATTTTATGTGGGTTTTAAATTATGAAAAATACATTATACAAAAATTAATATTCATTTCATTCCATAATTTATACTTTTAGGCTCTGTTTGTTTCACGGAAAATGACTTCCGAAAAACGTTTTCCTCATTTTTCGTTGTTTGGTAACCTTAGGAAAATGTAGTCAACATAAATTAAAAGCAACCTTTTTGCCAAAGGGATGTAAGTGGGGCAATAGAGTAATTACAAGGAGAAAGAAGGCAAGAGTGAGGGAGGGGTAGGCAGTACCAACAATTAAGTGATAGTGTTTCGTACAACGCCATTGTTTCCTCTTTTTTGGCGGGTTCGTTGTCGAAGTCTCCATGACCCCTGTCATAATCCCCTTACATAGCATTATGAAGTTCTTACTATAATGACAATTCTCTGTAACATCTTCAGGTCTAAAATGTAGAAACTAAAACAACTTAATATTCGCTAAAAAATATAATGACATGTCACAAGATATGAACCACACTAAGGTAGATTACAACCACACAATTTCTTGAACTACATTATAGAAAAATAACGCCGATACCAATTTCCACTATTCATCGTTCCATTAAAATAAATTAACTATATTTTATGTGGGTTTTAAATTATGAAAAATACATTATACAAAAATTAATATTCATTTCATTCCATAATTTATACTTTTAGGCTATGTTTGTTTCACGGAAAATGACTTCCGGAAAACGTTTTCATCCTTTTTCGTTGTTTGGTAACCTTAGGAAAATGTAGTCAACATCAATTAAAAGCAACCTTTTTGCCAAAGGGATGTAAGTGGGGCAATAGAGTATTTACAGGGAGAAAGAAGGCAAGAGTGAGGGAGGGGGTAGACAGTACCAACAATTAAGTGATAGTGTTTCGTACAACATTGTTTCCTCTTTTTGGCGGGTTCGTTGTCGAAGTCTCCATGACCCTGTCATAATCCCTTCATTACATAGCATTATGAAGTTCTTACTATAATGACAATTCTTTGTAACATCTTCGGGTATAAAATGAGAAACTAAAACAACTTAATATTCGCTAAAGAATAGAATGACAAGTCACAAGAAATGAACCACACTAAGGTAGATTACAACCACACAACTTCTTGAACTACATTAATAGAAAAATAACGCCGATACCAAATTTCCACTATTCATCGTTCCATTAAAATAAATTAACTATATTTTATGTGGGTTTTAAATTATAAGAAAAATACATTATACAAAAATTAATATTCATTTCATTCCATAATTTATACTTTTAGGCTCTGTTTGTTTCACGGAAAATGACTTCGTAGAAACGTTTTCCTCATTTTCGTTGTTTGGTAACCTTAGGAAAATGTAGTCAACATAAATTAAAAGCAACCTTTTGCCAAAGGGATGTAAGTGGGGCAATAGAGTAATTACAGGGAGAAAGAAGGCAAGAGTGACGGAGGGGTAGGTGTACCAACAATTAAGTGATAGTGTTTCGTACAACTGTCACTGTTTCCTCTTTTTAGTTCGTTGTACGAAGTCTCCATGACCCTGTCATAATCCCCTTCCGTACATAGCATTATGAAGTTCTTACTATAATGACAATTCTCTAACATCTTCAGGTATAAAATGCAGAAACTAAAATAACTTAATATTCGCTAACGAATAGAATGACTGTGACAGGCCGACCCGAATCCCAATGCGAGATCCCGAGTCGTGCCGTCCAAATAGTCAATAACACAAGCATGCACAAGTAGGATAATAAAATTCATGTGGCGCAACATCGCACACGAATAACAACTCGGCTACACTTGGCCGGAAAAACAACTTAATATAAACAAGTCATCGGCGTTACGGTAACGGAACCCAACAACTACTCCTACAATATTAACACATGCTTATAATAACCTCAACGGCCACAACATGCCGGAGACAACAACAACAACAATATTTAAAGAGCTTTAGCGGAAGAAAGCGTAGTGAACCATTAACATATAAACAGGAGCTCGACATATAAGTCAAGATACAAAAGATCATAAGTATCTAATATTTAAGTTTACTACAACAACAAAATTCCCAAGACAAGTCTAAGTGACTTGCTTCCCAACGTCCTTTCCAAAATAAAAGACTAACTATCAAAAGTCCCAAAGGAGCAACCTTGAGCTCACAAACGACCAAGCGTGAAATAGCGAGTCTAACGTGGACCGTCTCCTCGACTCGGATCTAAGGAAACAAAACAAACAAATAGGGTAAGTCGAAAGACTTAGTAAGTTACTAAAAATGCATGATCATGTTATAACATGGCATTTATCACAATTATAGCTCATGTTCATCATATAGCACTTAGCACATTATTCACGTAAGTGCAAGAAAATAAATCATACAAGTAGGATATGATATAGGCACGGCCGCCGTAGCTCTGCCAAAATAGTTTGTTAACCCAATATCGTGACTACGATGCTCGTGACCGCATCGATATACCGAACTCCGCCGGCTAATAGCGACCAAGGCGCACGTATTGTTACGGCAAGGGCTACTTCCCCATCATGCGGCCTACAATGGAGGGGTGTGTGAGATCCAGTGCGGCGATCCATAGCGAGCACGAATCTCTCAATTCGTGTAGGCTATACATCGTCCTACCCTGACATAAAAATCAAACCAAATAGTGCCAGCTGGACTTAATGCAATGCACAAGTAGATGTTTACTCGTAAAGACCAAATAATGATCGAATTCGACAAGAGCGAACTCGACCGACCAAGTAGGGTATAAATCTCTACAATAAATCAAGTCAAGGCAATTAATTGCTCTTAACCAAATAATCATAACGGGTTCAAATGCACATAAATATACTCAACTTAAAATTGAGTAAACTTGACCAAACGGTGTCCAAACTTCGTAGGGATTGAAATTAGAGTTCAACATGTTCAATTCTTCCCTAGAGTCGACTCCGTTGAGTCTTTTCTCTAAATTCCCAATTTCCGGGTAATTGAAGCTATGTGCTTCATAACTCAACCTAGGTCATTTCTAAGCTTATCTAGGTTATAAATTCACAAAGGCATTATAATGTGATTCATGTTCATCATAGAGTCCAATATCGAGGATAGAACACATAACAACTTCAAAACATATCATGAAGGCATACTTTAGGGCATTCTCATATAACAACACTTCCATCACAAATATAATACATGTTTCTAACATGTTCAAAACCTTAAATAGACAAGATGAAAGAGTATCATAAACATTCATAGGCATGAAATCATCCTATACATGCTCCTAGCAAGTTCTTCATATTTTCAAAATACAAGAAGAGAGCATAGGAAGCATATATGTGTCCTCATTGACCTCAATCATCATAAGCTTTGTTTCCTTAGGGTCAATGAGAACTAAAGAGAAGAAGAAGAAGAGTAACTTACTAGTGTTCAACACCAAAGAAAGCAAAGAAAGAAACTAATCGGTTGAAAATGATCTTCTCTTCGAGCTCTACACTTTTGATGAAGGTGGCTTGAGCAAATGGAGAATGGATGAGGGAAGACCAAGAGCAAAGCTTCAAGAAGCCATGGGAGAGCTTGAGAGAAAAGGAAATTCGTTTTTTAGAGAGTGAAGGTGAGAAATGAAGGTCAAAATCTGAACACAAGGCTTATATTGGTCTAGAATTTGAGTGGGACATGTGTCAAGCCAATGTGGTCTCTTTAAAAATCTGATTTTGTGGCTTAATGATCATTAGAGCTCTCTTAATCCATCATTATAATTAGTTAGGGATGTTAGGACTTAAGTGAGGAGGGTTAGGGAGGTTTAGGAAAGGTTTAGATAGGGGGTTTAGGTGTAGAAATCGTTCAACTTCAAAACAGGGGAAAAAAATCCCGTAAGTATACCTGATGTTGAGGCGGGCGCCTCAACATCTCCAGGCGGGCGCCTCAACCCCTGAGGCTAACTCCAAATTCTGATCATTGTGTAATTGCTCCGAGTACTTGAGGCGGGCGCCTGGGCTTCTGAACCTTCAAAACTTGGTCTAAACATGTCCTAAATGGTCCCAAACTTATGGGCAACCATTCTAAGGTCTAACCCAACTCAAAACAAGTCGGAAACGCACCCGAACAACAACCGGAACAAGGTAGGACAAGGCTCGAATCACGCGACGAATGATTAACGAATCAAACTCCAATCAAACACCAATCAAACTAGGATAACTTGGACATGAAAAAGGCTTGTTTCAACATGGTTATGACCTGAATATAAAGCCAAGAACTCAACGAACACTTCGCACGTCGAAATAGAAGCAATACGAGCAACGGGGGGAAATGCTAAGGCCAAAATCAAAGCAATCGAACCGGCGATTCAACAAACAAGCTTACATGATTCTAAACATGTTAAGGGCTTCATGAATGACTTATGAATGCTTCTAGAACATTTATAAACTAAGTAAACATGCTCACAATCAACAAGAAAACATGAAAGGCAAGCATACAATGCACATGCAAGAATCTGACAGGGTGTTACACTCCCCTCCTTTAGGAATTTAGTCCCTAAATTCTTACCGGAGTTCATCAAACAAATGTGGATGCTTCTCGCGCATCTCTGCTTCCGTTTCCCAAGTCGCTTCTTCAATCTTGTGGTTTCTTTAAAGAACTTTGACTAAGGGAATTCTTTTGGTTCGTAGCACTTGCTCTTTGGTGTCCAAAATCTTCACGGGCTTTTCAACGTAAGACATATCCGGCTCAAACGTTATCTCCTCATACTCGAGTACATGGGACTCATCTTTCAAATACTTTTCAACATGGAAACATGGAAGACATTATGAGTCTCAGAAAGTGAAGGTGGCAATGCAATACGATCGCTAGGGACCCAACTCTCTCAAGAACCTCGAATGGGCCAATGTACCTCGGTGTAAGCTTCCCTTTCTTGCCGAATCTCTTCGTACCTCTCCTCTGGTGTCACCTTCAAGAATACGTAGTCTCCACTTGGAACTCAAGATCCCGTCTTCGATTGTCCGCGTAACTCTTTTGTCGACTTTGAGCGGTGCGCAATCGATCTCTAATCAACTTCACGCTCTCGGCCATTTGTTACTAACTTCGGAACCCCAAAGTTTCGTCTCTCCAACTTCGTCCCAACAAATTGGTGATCTACACTTACGCCCATACAAAGCTTCATACGGCGCCATCTTGATACTCGGTGATAGGTTATTATCGCATAAACTTCGGCTAAAGGTAAGTGAGAATCGGCTTCCGCTTGAAATCACGGCACAAGCTCGGCATATCCTCCAAAATCTGAATCAATCGCTCGGTGACCATCCGTTTGTGGATGAAAAAGGCTGTCTTGAAGTCTAATCGGTCCCCAAGCTTCTTGCAACGTTTGCCAAAATCTAGATGTGAACCTCGGATCTTTATCGGACACAATACTCACAGTGCGCCATGAAGTCTCACAATCTCTGAATGTACAAAGGCGCCAAGCGAGTCAATGAATACGTGATCGCGATCGATAAAGTGTGCGGACTTAGTCAATCGTCAACTATAACCCAAGCTGCATTAAATCCTCTCGCGCTTGTGATAACCTGTCACAAAATCCATAGTAATGAACTCCCATTTCCATTCGGGAATCTCAGTGGTTGTAGAAATCCGGCCAGGCCTCGATGTTCGGCCTTAACCACTGGCGACAAGTCAAACACTTTGACACATACTCATAATTTCCCTCTTCATGCCTTTCCACCAAAATCGTCTTTTCAAGTCTAAGTACATCTTTGCTCCAGGGTGAATGGTATACCTCGTTTGTGAGCCTCGTCAAGAACCAACCTCTTGATTCATTATTAGAAGGAACACAAACTCTTCCTCGAAATGTCAAAGTACCCTCATTTAAATCACAAAATCGAGGCGATACACTCTCGGCCTAACCCATCAATAATTTTCTTCAACTCAGGATCATTCCACTTGCTTCTCTAATTTTCCCAAATAAAGCTGGCGTAGCACGAACATTTGAAAATCACACCTCTATCATAAACACTAGGACCTCCAATCTTCGCAAATCCTCCAACATCTTCCATTCTCTAACCATCATACAAGACATGTGAACTTTCCTACTCAAGGCATCCGCTACTACATTTGCCTTCCCGGATGATACAAAAATAGTGCAATCATGATCCTTTAATTTTCCATCCATCTTCTTTGCCTCATGTTCAACTCCTTTTGAGAAAATAAATACTTCAAACTTTTGTGGTCGGTGAAAATCTCAAATTTAGCCCCATACAAGTAATGTTTCCATTTATGCAGCGAAAATAATCGCCTTGCCAACTCCAAATCGTGTGTCGGGTAATTACGTTCATGAATAGACAACTTCCTCGGCGCATAGGCGATAACTCTCCATTTTGCATCAAAACACAACCCAAACCTTCCTTAGAAGCATCGCTATAGATCACAAAATTATCTCCTCCACTAGGCAAAGCCAAAATAGGTGCCGATGTCAACCGCTTCTTAAGCTCTTGGAAACTAGCTTCACATTTCTCGCTCCAAACAAATGGCACATTCTTTTGTGTCAATCTAGTCATAGGAGTCACAATCAGAAAAACCCTCAATAAATCTCCGGTAATAACCCGCTAGACCCAAGAAACTCGAACCTCGATGGCGAACTAGGCCTCTTCCAATTCATCACCGCTTCAACCTTAGAAGGATCACGGCTATCCGGCGCTAGAAACTATATGCCCAAGAAAGATACTTCCTCAAGCCAAAAGGCACATTTGCTAAACTTCGCATAAAATTTGTTTCTCCGAAGAATAGACAAGACAATCCTCAAGAAGTGTTTCTCATGCTCCTCAGAGATTTCGAATACACTAAGATATCATCAATAAAGACTACCACGAAACAATCAAGATAGCTATGAAAGACACGGTTCATCAAGTCCATAAACACCGTGGTGCATTCGTCAACAAGCGGCATCACCACAAATTCAAAGTGCCCATATCTAGTCGAAAAGCCGTCTTGAATGTCTTCCTCTCTAACCTTCAATTGGTAGTAACCCCGTCTCAAATCAAGCTTAGAATAGACAATAGACCCTTGCAATTGGTCAAAAAGATCATCAATGTGGGGTAGTGGATACTTATTCTTAATGGTCACCTTATTCAATTCCACGATAATCTATGCATAACATGCAAACTCCCATCTTTCTTCCTCACAAACAAGGCAGAGTGCGCCCCAGGCGACACACTCGGTTTAATAAAACCAATCTCTAGGAGTTCTTGCAAGCGAGTTTTCAACTCCCAAGCTCATGGCGCCATCCTATCGGTGCCTTAGAAATCGGTGAAGTCCGGAATAAGCTCAATACAAAATTCTAGTTCTCTATCGGGTGGCATAGCATGGTGGGTAGAAAACACATCGAGGAAACTCACATACTACCGGAACCTCTTCTAATTTCGGCGAAGACTTCTTCTTATCAACAACGCATGCAAGATAACCCGTACACCCTTGAGACAATAATTTTCTAGCCCTTAGAGCAGAAATAAAATGCAAATCACTCGATGCATGATCACCCACAAATGTAAATTCGGGCACACGAGGCATATAAAAAGTAACCGCTTCTTATGGCGGTCAACTATAGCATGATAAGCACATAACTAGTCCATGCCAAGAATCACATCAAAATCACGTATAGGTAGAACTACCAAGTCCGCATGCAAAGTGTGGTCACCCACCAAAACATCACAAGATTTAAACACTTGGATGCGAGCATATATTCCCCGGCGGGGTAGACACTTCAAGCAAATATGGCGAAGGTTGAGGCGGTACACATAGATTCTCAATAAAGTGCGAGAAGCAACATAAGAATCGAAGACCACGGATCTATGAGAACTCGAGCCTTATGATCGAATATAGAAAGAGTACCTCCTATCACGGCCGTAGACCCCTGAACCTCGCGCTGATCAAGCGCAAACACACGGCCTTGCACCTTGGGTTTCCCATCTACACTCCTCTTGGCCCCAGACTGAGCCACATTTCCCGGTTGAGTTGCCCCAGCTTTCGGGCACTCCTTCCTAAAATGAGTACCATCTCCACAAAGTACACTTTCCAAGCTTGCTTTGCCCAACACCAATCAAGCGTGTGTCCTAGCCGACAATAGCGCAAGTCATACTCCCCTGTTGTCCTTGTTGCCCACGAGATGAAGAAGTATTGTTACCTTGCTTCCCCAGGCTGTGGCCTACCTTGGCCTCCACCTCTCTATCACGGTTTCCTTGATATCCCCTTCTATTACCGAATTATTTCACGATTATTGTTAGAGTGTGCAGTGCATTACTAGAATTATTCTTGACCCGGTGTTCCTCAATATCTTGCTCCACCTCATACGCTCGATCAACTGCACTCCGGTAATCGGTGAGCTTAAGCGCTAGAATTTGCTTTCTAAACTCAGTTCTTAACCCCTTTACAAACTTATGTGTTCTCCGTGCCTCCGTAGGAATCAGATACGTACAATAGCGGCTCAATTCTGTGAATTTCGCGGAATACTCCGCCATGGTCATGCTACCTTGCTCAAGATCATAGAATTCCTTCTCCTTTTGGTTGCGAACTACGTCCGGCACATATTCATTCTTAAACTCTCTTTGGAAATTAGCCCAAGTAATGGGAACTTGTTGGATCTCCCAGCTTTCCTTTAACACAGTCCACCAATGTTCGGCGGCTCCCTTAAACTTAAACGTTGCTAGCATAACTCTTTCTTCGTCGGTACACCCCAACATGGACAATACCTTGATCATTTCCTCCATCCATAACTCGGCCTCCCTCGGTTTCGGTTCCCCAAGAAACGAACTAGGCTTTAACTTAAGAAATCTCTCTAGGAGGGTGGTGTCGGTCCTTGGTCTCGGTGGTGGAGGTGGTGGTGGTCTTTGCTTCTCCTACGACCTCCTGGCACGCCCCTTGCCAAAAAGCCATTGTCTGCGATGTAATTCAGCCATATCGGACCTACAGGATTCTCAGCGGCGGTACCTCGCTTCGGGTTCAAGCGGAACCTCTCACGGGTCTACCTCTGCCATTTCCATCCAGGATTATCCATCGAACCCCTACAAGAATTCACTCGACGTTAGAATCAACACACAATTAACCAACCCACCTAGGCCATGGAACCTATCCTGGCCGACAGCTAACCTATAGCTCTGATACCAAGCGTGACGGCCAGGCCGGACCCAATGCGAGATCAGAAGTCGTGCCGTCCAAATAATCAATAACACAAGCATGCACAAGTAGGATTATAAAATTCATGTGGCGCAACATCGCATACGAATAACAACTTCGGCTACACTTGGCGGGAAAAACAACTTAATATAAACAAGTCATCGGCGGCGTTACAGTAGGAACCCAACAACTACTCCTACAATATTAACACATGCTTATAATAACCTCAGCGGCCACAACATGCGGAGACAACAACAACAATAATATTTAAAAGAGCTTTAGCGGAAGAAAGCGTAGTGAACCATTAACATATAAACAGGCTCGACATATAAGTCGGCATACAAAAGATCATAAGTATCTAATATTTAAGTTTACTACAACAACAAAATTCCCAAGACAAGTCTAAGTGACTTGCTTCCCAACGTCCTTTCCAAAATAAAAGACTAACTATCAAAAGTCCCAAAGGAGCAACCTTGAGCTCACAAACGACCAAGCGTGAAATAGCGAGTCTAACGTGGACCGTCTCCTCGGCTCGGATCTAAGGAAACAAAACAAACAAATAGGGTAAGTCGAAAGACTTAGTAAGTTACTAAAATGCATGATCATGTTATAACATGGCATTTATCACAATTATAGCTCATGTTCATCATATAGCACTTAGCACATTATTCACGTAAGTGCAAGAAAATAAATCATACAAGTAGGATATGATATAGTCACGGCCGCTTCGTAGCTCCTGCAAAATAGTTTGTTAACCCAATATCGTGACTACGATGCTCGTGACTTCGCATCGATATACCGAACTCCGCCGGCTAATAGCGGCCGGTGGCGTATTGTTACGGCAAAGGGGCTACTTCCCCATTGCGGCCTACAATGGAGGGTGTGTGAGGTCCAGTGCGGCGATCCATAGCGAGCACGAATCTCTCAATTCGTGAAGGCTATACATCGTCCTACCACGACATAAAAATCAAACCAAATAGTGCCGGTGGACTTAATGCAATGCACAAGTAGATGTTTACTCGTTAAAGACCAAATAATGATCGAATTCGACAAGAGCGAACTTCGACCGACCAAGTAGGGTATAAATCTCTACAATAAATCAAGTCAAGGCAATTAATTGCTCATAACCAAATAATCATAACGGGTTCAAATGCACATAAATATACTCAACTTAAAATTGAGTAAACTTGACCAAACGGTGTCCAAACTTCGTAGGGATTGAAATTAGAGTTCAACATGTTCAATTCTTCCCTAGAGTCGACTCCGTTGAGTCTTTTCTCTAAATTCCCAATTTCCGGGTAATTGAAGCTATGTGCTTCATAACTCAACCTAGGTCATTTCTAAGCTTATCTAGGTTATAAATTCACAAAGGCATTATAATGTGATTCATGTTCATCATAGAGTCCAATATCGAGGATAGAACACATAACAACTTCACAACATATCATGAAGGCATACTTTAGGGCATTCTCATATAACAACACTTCCATCACAAATATAATACATGATTCTAACATGTTCAAAACCTTAAATAGACAAGATGAAAGAGTATCATAAACATTCATAGGCATGAAATCATCCTATACATGCTCCTAGCAAGTTCATATTTTCAAAATACAAGAAGAGAGCATAGGAAGCATATATGTGTCCTCATTGACCTCAATCATCATAAGCTTTGTTTCCTTAGGGTCAATGAGAACTAAAGAGAAGAAGAAGAAGAGTAACTTACTAGTGTTCAACACCAAAGAAAGCAAAGAAAGAAACTAATCGGTTGAAAATGATCTTCTCTTCGAGCTCTACACTTTTGATGAAGGTGGCTTGAGCAAATGGAGAATGGATGAGGGAAGACCAAGAGCAAAGCTTCAAGAAGCCATGGGAGAGCTTGAGAGAAAAGGAAATTCGTTTTTTAGAGAGTGAAGGTGAGAAATGAAGGTCAAAATCTGAACACAAGGCTTATATTGGTCTAGAATTTGAGTGGGACATGTGTCAAGCCAATGTGGTCTCTTTAAAAATCTGATTTTGTGGCTTAATGATCATTAGAGCTCTCTTAATCCATCATTATAATTAGTTAGGGATGTTAGGACTTAAGTGAGGAGGGTTAGGGAGGTTTAGGAAAGGTTTAGATAGGGGGTTTAGGTGTAGAAATCGTTCAACTTCAAAACAGGGGAAAAAAATCCCGTAAGTATACCTGATGTTGAGGCGGGCGCCTCAACATCTCCAGGCGGGCGCCTCAACCCCTGAGGCTAACTCCAAATTCTGATCATTGTGTAATTGCTCCCAGTACTTGAGGCGGGCGCCTCACAAAGTTCCAGGCGGGCGCCTGGGCTTCTGAACCTTCAAAACTTGGTCTAAACATGTCCTAAATGGTCCCAAACTTATGGGCAACCATTCTAAGGTCTAACCCAACTCAAAACAAGTCGGAAACGCACCCGAACAACAACCGGAACAAGGTAGGACAAGGCTCGAATCACGCGACGAATGATTAACGAATCAAACTCCAATCAAACACCAATCAAACTAGGATAACTTGGACATGAAAAAGGCTTGTTTCAACATGGTTATGACCTGAATATAAAGCCAAGAACTCAACGAACACTTCGCACGTCGAAATAGAAGCAATACGAGCAACGTGGGGAAACGCTAAGGCCAAAATCAAAGCAATCGAACCGGCGATTCAACAAACAAGCTTACATGATTCTAAACATGTTAAGGGCTTCATGAATGACTTATGAATGCTTCTAGAACATTTATAAACTAAGTAAACATGCTCACAATCAACAAGAAAACATGAAGGCAAGCATACAATGCACATGCAAGAATACGGGGTGTTACAATGACAAGTCACAAGAAATGAACCACACTAAGGTAGATTACAACCACACAACTTCTTGAACTACATTTGAGAAAAATAACACCGATACCGAATTTCCACTACTCATCGTTCCATTAAAATAAATTAACTATATTTTATGTGGGTTTTAAATTATGAAAAATACATTATACAAAAATTAATATTCATTTAATTCCAAAATTTATATTTTTCGGCACTGTTTGTTTCACGGAAAAGGACTTCCGGAAAACGTTTTCCTCATTTTTCGTTGTTTGGTAACCTTAAGAAAATGTAGTCAACATAAATTAAAAACAACCTTTTTGCCAAAGGGATGTAAGTGGGGCAATAGAGTAATTACAAGGAGAAAGAAGGCAAGAGTGAGGGAGGGGGTAGGCAGTACCAACAATTAAGTGATAGTGTTTCGTACAACTGCCACTGTTTCCTCTTTTTGGCAGGTTCGTTGTACGAAGTCTCCATGACCCCTGTCATAATCTCCTTCAGTACATAGAGTTATGAAGTTCTTACTATAATGACAATTCTCTGTAACATCTTTAGGTCTGAAATGTAGAAAGTAAAACAACTTAATATTCGCTAAAAAATATAATGACAAGTCACAAGATATGAACCACACTAAGGTAGATTACAACCACACAACTTCTTGAACTACATTATAGAAAAATAACGCCAATACTGAATTTCCACTATTCATCGTTCCATTAAAATAAATTAACTATATTTTATGTGGGTTTTAAATTATGAAAAATACATTATACAAAAATTAATATTCATTTCATTCCATAATTTATACTTTTAGGCTATGTTTGTTTCACGGAAAATGACTTCCGGAAAACGTTTTAATTCTTTTTCGTTGTTTGGTAACCTTAGTAAAATGTAGTCAACATCAATTAAAAGCAACCTTTTTGCCAAAGGGATGTAAGTGGGGCAATAGAGTATTTAAGGGGAGAAAGAAGGCAAGAGTGAGGGAGGTGGTAGGCAGTACCAACAATTAAGTGATAGTGTTTCGTACAAGCGCCCTTTGTTTCCTCTTTTTGCGAGGTTCGTTGTGAAGTCTCCATGACCCCTGTCATAATCCCCTTCATTACATAGCATTATGAAGTTCTTACTGTAATGACAATTCTTTGTAACATCTTCAGGTCTAAAATGCAGAAACTAAAACAACTTAATATTCAGTAAAGAATAGAATGACAAGTCACAAGAAATGAACCACACTAAGGTAGATTACAACCACACAACTTCTTGAACTACATTAAAGAAAAATAACGCCGATACCGAATTTCCACTATTCATCGTTCCATTAAAATAAATTAACTATATTTTATGTGGGTTTTAAATTATGAAAAATACATTATACAAAAATTAATATTCATTTCATTCCATAATTTATACTTTTAGGCTCTGTTTGTTTCACGGAAAATGACTTCCGGAAAACGTTTTCCTCATTTTTCGTTGTTTGGTAACCTTAGGAAAATGTAGTCAACATAAATTAAAAGCAACCTTTTTGCCAAAGGGATGTAAGTGGGGCAATAGAGTAATTACAAGGAGAAAGAAGGCAAGAGTGAGGGAGGGGGTAGGCAGTACCAACAATTAAGTAACAGTGTTTCGTACAACTGCCATTGTTTCCTCTTTTTGGTAGGTTCGTTGTACGAAGTCTCCATGACCCCTGTCATAATCCCCTTCAGTACATAGCATTATGAAGTTCTTACTATAATGACAATTCTTTGTAACATCTTCAGGTCTAAAATGCAGAAACTAAAACAACTTAATATTCGCTAAAGAATAGAATGACAAGTCACAAGAAATGAACCACACTAAGGTAGATTACAACCACACAACTTCTTGAACTACATTATAGAAAAATAACGCCGATACCGAATTTCCACTATTCATCGTTCCATTAAAATAAATTAACTATATTTTATGTGGGTTTTAAATTATGAAAAATACATTATACAAAAATTAATATTCATTTCATTCCATAATTTATACTTTTAGGCTCTGTTTGTTTCACGGAAAATGACTTCCGAAAACGTTTTCCTCATTTTTCGTTGTTTGGTAACCTTAGGAAAATGTAGTCAACATAAATTAAAAGCAACCTTTTTGCCAAAGGGATGTAAGTGGGGCAATAGAGTAATTACAGGGAGAAAGAAGGCAAGAGTGAGGGAGGGGGTAGGCAGTACCAACAATTAAGTGATAGTGCTTCGTACAACTGCCATTGTTTCCTCTTTTTGGCAGGTTCGTTGTACGAAGTCTCCATGACCCCTGTCATAATCCCCTTCATTACATAGCATTATGAAGTTCTTACTATAATGACAATTCTCTGTAACATATTCAGTCTAAAATGCGAAACTAAAACAACTTAATATTCACTAAAGAATAGAATGACAAGTCACAAGAAATGAACCACACTAAGGTAGATTACAACCACACAACTTCTTGAACTACATTATAGAAAAATAACGCCGATACCGAATTTCCACTATTCATCGTTCCATTAAAATAAATTAACTATATTTTATGTGGGTTTTAAATTATGAAAAATACATTATACAAAAATTAATATTCATTTCATTCCATAATTTATACTTTTTGGCTCTGTTTGTTTCACGGAAAATGACTTCCGAAAAACGTTTTCCTCAATTTTCGTTGTTTGGTAACCATAGGAAAATGTAGTCAACATAAATTAAAAGCAACCTTTTTGCGAAAGGAATGTAAGTGGGGAAATAGAGTAATTACAGGGAGAAAGAAGGCAAGAGTGAGGGAGGGGTAGGAGTACCAACAATTAAGTGATAGTGTTTCGCATAACCGCCCTTTGTTTCCTTTTTTTGGCAGGTTCGTTGTACGAAGTCTCCATGACCCCTGTCATAATCCCCTTCAGTTCATAGCATTATGAAGTTCTTACTATAATGACAATTCTTTGTAACATCTTCAGGTCTAAAATGCAATAAACTAAAACAACTTAATATTCACTAAAGAATAGAATGACAAGTCACAAGAAATGAACCACACTAAGGTAGATTACAACTACATAACTTCTTGAACTACATATTAGAAAAATAATGCCGATATCGAATTTCCACTATTCATCGTTCCATTAAAATAAATTAACAATAGTTTATGTAGGTTTTAAATTATGAAGAATACATCATAAAAAAATCAATATTCAGTTCATTCCATAATTTATACTTTTAGGCTCTGTTTGTTTCACGGAAAATGACTTCCGGAAAATATTTTCCTCATTTTCTGTTGTTTGATAACCTTATTAAAATATAGTCAATGGAAAATGAAGTTTTTTTTTTCGGGAAAATGAGTTAAAGATTTATTTTCCATAAGTTATTTTTCGAATATTCGAGCAACTATCCGCCTTCCAAAATTACACATATTTACATACACGCACAATATTCCACTCAACAAATAAATTGTTTAGAAATATAAATTGATTTTGTACACATTATTTATAAATTGTAATTTTAAGATACTCACTAAGTCAAAAAGGTTATTATTTATTTTATTTTTTAAAACAATTTTTTATATCAATTATAAAAAAAATGGACATTATTGATTTGACACCATTAATGATAAATTGAGGGTTATTAAAAGAAAATTGCTTAAAGTTCAACACTATTTTATATTCAATATGTGTACTAATATTAGAATATACTTTTTAAATTTATTCACATATTTTTTTCCGTAACATTTTCCGTATATCTGCCAAACATCCGAAAATGTTTTCCGGCATATTTTCAAAAGATTTACCAAACACCTGAAAATGAAATCTTTTCATTTTCCAGAAATCATTTTCTGGAAATCGTTTTCCGTGAAACAAACGGATCCTTAATTGTGTTTTTAATTAGTTTTCATTTTTCTAGCTTGAAATATAATTTAATTAAAAAAGATACATGTTCCGAAAAGGGGAAACTCTCCCCCCGAGAGCTCCCACACCCCAGCCCCATGAGAACGTGAGAGTGAAAATCACGGATGACTCGGCGATTAAGTAGGACGACCAGTGCCTAATACCTAAAAGGTGATTGTTTTAGTTTTAGTCACTGCCCAATGCTTGTTGCCTACGGAGAAGAACATCTTATACATTTTGTCATTTATCTGCTACATGTTTGATCCTTTCTGTTGTGTGATCCTGCTCCAAGATTTTGGCCTTTTTGGTCATTTATTTCCCATAAACTCCTTCCATGTCTTTGTCCGCTTGCAATCCCTATTCCCGGGATTTCCTCTCTTCTTCATTTTTTATTTGTTTTGTTCCAATGTACATACTAATAATTATTTTTGCATCTGTTTCTATATTTAACGACACTTTTTTTTAAAAAAATTATGTTATGGCTTAGTCTCCATTTGTCGTTTACTAATATCACGACACTTAAATGAATTAGTTTTTCTGTTTTTTTTTTAAAAAAAATTGTAAGTTTTGAAAAAAAAAATAATTAAATTTTGAACAGACTTAAATAAGCATGTCTCGAATATTTAGTTGGTGTATGTGTATCCGAACTTGGTGAAATAGAAAGTTAAAAAACAATTGAAATGTTGTACCACTCGGTGATTGGGAGGGGGTGTACATTGTATGGCTATTCTAAGGGCAAAAGGTGATTGTTTTAGTTTTAGTCACTGCCCAATGCTTGCTGCCTTGCTGCCTGCCAAGAACATCATAACATCTTACACATTTTTTCATTTATCTGCTACATGTTTGATCCTTTCTGTTGTGTGATCCTGCTCCAAGATTTTTGCCTTTTTGGTCATTTATTTCCCATAAACTCCTTCCATGTCTTTGTCCCCTGCAATCCCTATTCCCAGGATTTCCTCTCTTCATCATTTGTTTGTTTGTTTTGTTCCAACGTACATACTAATAATTATTTTTGCATCTGTTTCTATATTTAATGACAATTTTTTTTTAAAAAAATATGTTATGGCTTAGTCTCCATTTGTCGTTACCTAATATCACGACACTTAAATGAATTAGTTTTTCGTTTTTTTAAAATTGTAAGTTTGAAAAAAATAAATAATTAAATTTTGAACATACTTAAATAAGCATGTCTCGAATATTTAGTTGGTGTATGTAACTTGGTGAAATAGAAAGTTAAAAAGCAATTGAAATGTTGTCCCAATCGGTGATTGGGGGGGGGGGTACATTGTATGGCTATTCTAAGGGCAAAAGGTGATTGTTTTAGTTTTAGTCACTGCCCAATGCTTGTTGCCTACGGAGGAACATCTTACACATTTTGTACATGTTTGATCCTTTACGTTGTGTGATCATGCTCCAAGATTTTTGCCTTTTTGGTCATTTATTTCCCATAAAATGGATTGATTTCCTCTCTTCATCGTTCCAACGTACATACTAATAATTATTTTTGCATCTGGTACTTTTTAAAAAATTATGTTATGGCTTAGTCTCCATTTGTCGTTACCTAATAAGACACTTAAATGAATTAGTTTTTCAGAGTAATGAAAAAAATAAATAATTAAATTTGAACATACTTAAATAAGCATGTCTCAAATATTTAGTTGGTGTATGTATCCGAACTTGGTGAAATAGAAAGTTAAAAACAATTGAAATGTTGCGGTGATTGGGGGGTACATTGTATGGCTATTCTAAGGGCAAAAGGTGATTGTTTTAGTTTTAGTCATCGCCCAATGCTTGTTGCCTTCTTTTGAGAACAGAACATCTTACACATTTTGTCATTTATCGCTACATGTTTGATCCTTTACGTTTGTGATCTGCTCCAAGATTTTTGCCTTTTGGTCATTTATTTCCCATAAACTCCTTCCATGTCTTTGTCCCTTGCAATCCCTATTCTCGGGATTTCCTCTCTTCTTCATTTGTTTGTTTGTTTTGTTCCAACGTACATACTAATAATTATTTTTGCATCTGTTTCTATATTTAACGACACTTTTTTTTAAAAAATTATGTTATGGCTTAGTCTCCATTTGTCGTTACCTAATATCACGACACTTAAATGAATTAGTTTTTCTGTTTTTTTAAATTGTAAGTTTTGAAAAAAATAAATAATTAAATTTTGAACAGACTTAAATAAGCATGTCTCGAATATTTAGTTGGTGTATGTGTATCCGGACTTGGTGAAATAGAAAGTTAAAAAACAATTGAAATGTTGTACCACTCGGTGATTGGGGGGGGGGGGTACATTGTATGGCTATTCTAAGGGCAAAAGGTGATTGTTTTAGTTTTAGTCACTGCCCAATGCTTGTTGCTTTGAGAACATCAGAACATCTTACACATTTTGTCATTTATCTACATGTTTGATCCTTTCGTTGTGTGATCATGCTCCAAGATTTTTGCCTTTTTGGTCATTTATTTCCCATAAACTCCTTCCATGTCTTTGTATCCCTATTCGTGATTTCCTCTCTTCATCATTTGTTTGTTTGTTTTGTTCCAACGTACATACTAATAATTATTTTTGCATCTGTTTCTATATGTAACGACACTTTTTAAAAAAAATTATGTTATGGCTTAGTCTCTATTTGTCATTACATAATATCACGACACTTAAATGAATTAGTTTTTCTGTTTTTTTTAAATTGTAAGTTTCGAAAAAAATAAATAATTAAATTTTGAACATACTTAAATAAGCATGTCTCGAATATTTAGTTGGTGTATGTGTATCCGGACTTGGTGAAATAGAAAGTTAAAAAGCAATTGAAATGTTGTCCCAATCGGTGATTGGGGGGGGGGGTACATTGTATGGCTATTCTAAGGGCAAAAGGTGATTGTTTTAGTTTTAGTCACTGCCCAATGCTTGTTGCCTTGCTGCCTGCCGAGAACATTAGAACATCTTACACATTTTGTCATTTATCTACTACATGTTTGATCCTTTCTGTTGTGTGATCATGCTCCAAGATTTTTGCCTTTTCGGTCATTTATTTCCCATAAACTCCTTCCATGTCTTTGTCCCCTGTAATCCCTATTCCCAAGATTTCCTCTCTTCATCATTCGTTTGTTTGTTTTGTTCCAACGTACATACTAATAATTATTTTTGCATATGTTTCTATATGTAACGACACTTTTTAAAAAATATTATTTTATGGCTTAGTCTCCATTTGTCGTTACCTAATATCACGACACTTAAATGAATTAGTTTTTCAGTTTTTTAAAAAAAAATTAGTAAGTTTTGAAAAAAATAAATAATTAAATTTTGAACATACTTAAATAAGCATGTCTCGAATATTTAGTTGGTGTATGTGTATCCGGACTTGGTGAAATAGAAAGTTAAAAAGCAATTGAAATGTTGTACCAATTGGTGATTGGGGGGGTACATTGTATGGCTATTCTAAGGGCAAAAGGTGATTGTTTTAGTTTTAGTCACTGCCCAATGCTTGCTGCCTTGTTGCCTGCCGAGAACATCAGAACATCTTGCACATTTTGTCATTTATCCGCTACATCTTTGATCCTTTCTGTTGTGTGATCCTGCTCCAAGATTTTTGCCTTTTTGGTCATTTATTTCCCATAAACTACGATAACCTTTTATAACCGACTAAAAATGTCTAGGTTATGGAGTTTGAATAGCATGATAAACTGTGCATTATAACTGCTACCAATTGCATTTCTCTCCCGTTTTAAAATGAACGAAATTGGAGAGTCTATTGTTTATCAACGATGTCCGTCTACTCAGTAAGCCTTGGGTTACCCGTAGACTCCATCGTTGAGGGGCTCTGTAGACACCAAAATTTCGTACCCCTGGTATGTGACTCTGACATAAGATATCAAGAACTGTTAAAACTTAACAAATGTCAAGTTACATGAGTTAAAAATGCGATAGGCAAATCAGGATGCGCAAAACAGTAAATTCCGAGGGGTGAAAGTGTCAAAAACAAAGTTGAATAGTGACCTGGGCGCCGCCTGAAGCTGCTGCCGGTGCCGCGCCAGGGAGGGCTTTAGGTTGCACCATGTGTTCCAATGTAGCTCTCTTCAGTTAACGCAAAATACAACTCATGAAGCTCGATGTACAACTAAACGAAACGGCTGGAAGAAAACAAAGAATCCCCGATGACTCCCCACTCTCCAACTATAAATAGGAGGCCCCGGCTCCTCATTTCAGTTGTTCAAGTTCGCGATAAAAATCGCAACGAAGCTCTGTTGTTCTGCCGAGAGGCCATAGTTACGAGAGGTGTGAGATAGGTGAGCGAAGCCCCTAAAAGTCTCCAAACCCCGTCCAAACTCCGCCAAAATAAATATCCACATGTTATAAGTGATCCCTAGCCTAGTTGTTAGGTATCCACCTTACTTCTCCAGCCCAAAAATCCCAAAGTAAGTCGTTACTCTGCCCGAGTAACGAGCTGAAAAACCAAAAAACTAAGTCGTTATTCCGCCCAACCAAAAAGGCCAAAACCTACCAAAATAAGCTGTCACTCTGCCCGAGTAGACAAGCCAAAAGTCTCTGAAATAAGCAGTTACTCTGCCCAAATCAAAACAACAACCACACAACAAACAACAAAAAAGACTCCCTCTCCCTGAAGGACAGAGCGAGCACACTACCGCTCTAAAAGGTAAAGCCTTTAAGGGCGTTATTTATTTTATTTATTTACTTTTCTGTCCATTTATTATTTAAAGTTCTTATTTAAATCCGGCACAATGTAGCCAATATAAGCCGTTGTGCTGCCCGGATTAGAATAGAAAATGGTATGTAAAAGAGTCGTTATAATGACCAAATATTTTTAAACACATTTGTAATTATTGTAAGGAAATGGCTGCGAGTCCGTAAATAATGTAGCCACGGATGTATTTGTTTTTAATTTCTTGTCTTTTAATGCTTTATTTATTTGCTAAATAAATATAACAATAAGCATACTTCAACCAAAAACCACTTTTGAGACCGAAAGGGCGAGTTGGGTGCCTAGCACCTTCCCAACTCGTAACTTAGCCTTCGAACCCATTTTCTTTTTCTCTGGTTTATTTTTCTCTTCTTTGGTTTTGCTTTATTTTGCCTTAAAATAAAGATGGCGACTCTAAAACTTTCAGATCCAGTGGGGCCTCGCAACACTACTTCTTTGCACTTTTCTGTTCTCCCCTAAAAAAGGGAGAATGAGAATGGAAGGGTGATGCATTCTCATATCCTGGTATCCCCTAAAAAAGGGATAACTTGATGCGGGAAACCCAAAGCTCCCATAGTGATCTGAAACGGGCCATAAGGCTATTTTTAATAAAATCCATAGTGGGGGCGTCGCAATATCCTTTTTTGCACTTTTCCGTTTTCCCATGAAAAAGGGAAAATGGGAATGAAAGGGTAATACATTCTTATATCCTGGTATCCCCTAAAAAAGGGATAACTTGATGCGGGAAACCATAAGTTCCCATATTGGATATAAAATCCACTAAAGGCAACCGAGGCACATTCCAACGTGCTAACATAGACAGCACTCCTCTCGCACTTTTGATTTCGTCTTCCCCTAAACAAGGGAATGTGGAAGGAGAGCAGTGGTGTCCCGCATCCGCATGTATGCGAACCCCTATCCAAGGGCGTGCGGGGCGCGGGTCGCACCCCGGGAACCTCACAGTGGTGACTCTGCTGGGGAGTTGTTTTATTTTAAATAAAATGGAGGGCAAGACTCATAAAATAAAACTTTTTTGTTTTTATTTGTTTACGCAGATGCTTGTTATATTAATTTACGCATTTGAATATAGTGTTCCTATACATCCGTGTCTATATTTGTGGATATGATCCTCCATCTTGCAGCAGTTTTGTTCCGATAACTGTTACAGGTGTGTTTAAGAATATAAAAAAAAAAAAAAGCAAAAAAAAATTTCAAAAAAGCAAAAATAATGCAAAAAAAAAATATTATTATATATATGTTACAAATAAATTCCGGGCAGCACAACAAAAGAGCCGGGGCTTTATTTTACTTCCGGCTCAATATTATTATTTATTTTAGTTTATTTCCTTTTTCTTATTATTATTTTGTACACTTGCACATATCTGCATTCATTCTGTTATTTTATTTTGGGAACATAGGACCAAAATTGTAATTAATAGGGATAAATAGTTTCCCCACTTTTCTTTCTATTTCTTAATATGGTGTGCTTGCTTGCTTGCGCTCAAAAATAAAAAGCTGAGAAAATCCATACATAACAGCAAGACAGGTCATATCTGCTTTATTTTTATGTTCATGTATCTGTAAATAAATAAAGACTTTACTGCTTTTTAGATACCACACACACGGGCACGCATGTAGGAATATTCCGAACTGTTACCCTACACCATGGCCAGCCTATCCCCTGCATAAGCCAACGTTAGAATGCATATAGTTTCTCAGGACACTTCACGGACCGACCGGTTTTTGCATCTCTGGATTGTGAATCAGCCCCTGTCAAAAAATTATATATATATATATAATGCGCAAGTAAAAAAAAAGAGTAATAAGTGCGCACAAAAAAATATATAGTAACAAATATAAATAAACAAACAGGGGCTGATTTATAATTCTCAGATGCTCGACCTAGACCATTTCGGATGGTGGATCCTGGAAAGAGTATAGGCCCTTCGCCTGGGACTAGTCCAGTCCTGGGGAGTCGAAAGGCAGGTGGAATACGTTGGTCCTCTACTCTGGAGAAAGAATCCACTGTTCCAGGAAAAGTCCTGAGACTATCAAAATAAAGCGGGTGCTTATCCGGTCAATTGTAGGGAACAAAAAATAAATAATAACAAAATATACTAATAAAAAGGCACGCTGTACTCCAAAGCCCAGACCGCATCCAGCCAGCCTTCTGATACCTCCAAACCCCATTTTCCTCATAAACCTGGCCGGAATTTGGAAAGCGTAGATAAACCGGTTGATACGGAAAATAGTGCGTAACTCGATCGAGAGGGTATCAGTTTGCATCGACAGGCGTAATCGCCAGAGGGTACAGATCCGAGCGGTATGGCAGCAGAAAGTGAACAGTCAGCCATGGGTACAGATTTAGGGGCTCTAGGGTATGTTCCAACTCCGGCAATGCAGGAATAGTTTGACCAAAAGTTGGGTGCAGCGATGAGTCAAATGGCTAGTCTGGTACAAAGCTTAAAATCTAGTGGTGAGGTGAACTCTTCCCCTGCAATTCCCCAAGAAGCATCCACATCTCAGGTGCCTCCAAACCCAACTCCTCAGCCAAACACTAACCCACCAAATACTACCACTACCCCAAATCCCAATCCTCCACCAAGTCCCTACTACCCAAATATCTATCCTTACCCATCTTATCCACCATATCCTCCCCCAAATACCCAGAATCCAAACGACCCCCCTTTTCCTATGATCAACCCACTCCTAAATAGCCCACATATGGACCTGAAAAACTTTAACCCACCAGGCCAAGTTACCACATACTTACCTCCTAATGATCCTGGTCGCCCGGCTGAAACCGTCAATAGCCCACCAACCCAAAATCCTTATACTGTCCAAAATCCATCAACCCAGGATCTTTATCCAACCCAGAGTCCTTATAATGCCCAAATTCCACCAACCTAGAATACATACACTGCTCAAAACCCACCAGCCCAAAATCCTCACCAAACCCTTCAACCAGAAAATAACCCAGCCTTCCCTAACACAGCCAGTATATACCAAAAGCCAACTCCCCCAGCCACCAAAATGGAGGCCGACATGGAAAATATGAAGGCCATGCTGCTTAAACTTCTCAATAAAAGGGAATTTTCTACGCTGGCCTAACATTGCAACCTTCAAAGAATACGCCTCAAAATTCAAAATGCCCGACATAGAAAAGTTTGATGGGACCGATGCCCTATATCCCATTTGAAGTCTTATTCCACCGGCATGCGCCAAGGGGAGCTAGCTTTGAGGCTATGGCTTCCAATTTTCACCTCACCTCGATAGAAGCCGCCAAACAATGGTTAATGTTGTCCGCCAGCATTCATGAATGCCTGGGACCAGATAGCCGAAGCGTTCCTTGAAAGATACAAAGATAACACCATTCCTGAAAATAGAAGGGACCTTGAATCGTGCACCCAATGAGAAAAGGAAACTGCGCCGAGTTTGCAAGTGGAAGAGAAAGCGGCACGCACCTTTGCAGACTGATCCGGTCGAGTCATGCCGAATGTTCATAAAAAATCTCCAGCCCATTTACCTGGAACACATGCGGTACCTCCCCTACACCAATTTCAAAGAAATAGTGGAGATAGGAGCCTAGTTTTTTCCGATATACGGACTGGCCAACTGAAAACCAATACGTCTCCTAGTTTTTTTCGTTACTCCAAAGGAAAGACAGCCGCACAAAGACCAATATGGTAGGGAATGCCTCAACCCCATTTTCTACCCAAAATTATAGCTCGCTCCATGGTATTATGGGTCGGACAGTCCGTCAATCACGGGAGCAAATGATGGCCCGGCTAGAAACTTTAAATCGTAACAGGTAAGCCAAGATTATGATGAACCCGCAAGCTCCCCGCCTGGATATCAGGGCTAATGGCACAAGGAGTGTTGAAGCCATTGGAAAACTATAAGCCGCCTAACCCCCTGCCCAGGACTTGGAACCATGCCCAGTACTACGAATATCATCGCTCCAGTGGTCACCTCACCGATAAATGTTACACCCTCAAAAATGCTATCCAGGATCTTATAGATGATAAGGTTATTGAAAATCCTCCACCCAAACCAAATGTAGTCAATAACCCTCTACCTCAAATCAATATGATTGAGGTTGATGAAAACCCTTTTGTGCCCAAGTTTGAAATAAATAAACATCCACTTCCATATATCCTCCTTCCTATTTGTCCACCCTTATTCATAAAAGAGCCTAGTTGTAATATGCTCTCTTGGGACACCATCCTTGGTAGCCAAAACACCTGTAACATTGAAAAGGCCACTTGGGTTGGTGGAAATGTTAGCCACCTTACCCGATCTGGTCGAGCCTACCAGCCAAACCCTGAAAGAGGTGACCACTCTGGAAAAGATCAAGTAACAGATACGGGCTAAAACGGTGGAAGATACCTTATTGGCTCAGATGAAGAAAACTCGGGCCAACATTTCCATCTGGGGCTTACTGTGTGCTTCTAAGACCCACCGTGATACACTGGCTAAGTCATTAAGTCGCACAGTCATTCCTATTGAAACCTCCCCAAATGAACTTACTAAGATGATCGGAAACATTCATTTCAGGAACGTAATAATGTTTACCGATCTAGACCTGCCAAGGGAAGGAACTAACCACATTGATGCTTTTCATATCACTGTGGGAATTTTGGAGAAACGGGTTCCCCGAGTTTTGGTAGATAACGGGTCTTCACTGAATGTATGTCCTGCCAGCACGTTAGCCAAACTGGGGATAAAGATATCAGAACTCACTCCTTCCTCGCAGACAGTTAAGGCATACGACAACACCAGTCGATGTGTCTTAGGGGTGGTCACTTTAATGTTAACCGTTGGGCCCTTAAACATGCCAGTTAAGTTCCAAGTCCTGGATATACCAGCCACCTTTAGCCTGTTGTTGGGACACCCTTTGATTCATGGGGTAAAGGGGGTAGCCTCTTCATTACACCAACGTGTCAAATTCATCCATGATGACCACATAGTAATTATTCTGGCCGACAAGATCGTGGAGAATAAGGAAAACGAGGATATCCCAATCCTCGAGATAGAGCATAAGGATACTGGTATTTTTCTCAGTGGCTTTGTGGTTATCCCCCAAGCTGTGGTCAACGCCATTGAATATGGCCGAGAAACTGACATTATTGGAAAGAAAGTCACCTCCCTAGGAAACATGGTCCCTTTAAACATGTTTTGAAAAATGAATTATATGCCTGGTCTAGGTCTCGGCAGAAATCAGCAAGGACGAGTTAATTTAGTCCAAGATGAACTTAAGGAATGTATCCCTCCCTTCGGTCTAGGATACACGCCTACTCTAGCTGAAGCAGCCGCAGTCATGAAACAGAAACGTGAGAAAAGAAAGGCAGAAAGGGAAAAGTGTCCTTATGAATATCCCCCTCTCCAACCCTATAGAAAAACCTTAAATGGTTACTTTTGTACGTAAGGGGGAAACTGAAGCCTATCTCATGTTTCCTGAACCCTGGATAGACCAGAATGGGAAAAGGTGCCCTGGTTGGGAAGTCTTTGAGGATGTCAGTATTCTCTCAGATAATATGTAACAAGTTACCCAGGAGCCCCGTAGCACCGCTTATAAGACTGTCACTATTGAAAATGTTTGGTCTATAGACCAAGATGATTATGCTTTGGCCATGCTAGATGATGACGGTCTAGGAGACAGCTTTCTGGGTATGATAGATAGAGGCGCTGATTATGAAAAGCTCCCTGCTGAGTTCGAGTCTATGTCCAATAAGCCTCTGCAGAATTGGTACACCACGACCGGTCCGCCTCGACACCCGCACTGTAGACCGTTTTGGATATACTATCCCCACTCCTTTCCCTAGCTTTACGGATTGGTCATCTACCAATCCGCTACCTATAGTTGAGGATCTCAAACCCCATGTTCTCAACAATGTAATAACCCCTGTACAGTATGATTTTAATAATAATATAAATGTCTTTGCTTATTCCTTAGTTGCACCTACTTTAAAAGACACATTAAAGGATAATAATTATGATAATGAGTCATTTAATAAAATGGACCCAAAAGATAAAAATTATCTACTTGAGCTTGCAAAGTCAGTTGAGACCAGGAACAGAGCCATTCATTAGCAGCTACTGAAGACTTGTCTATTATCAACCTGGGGCTGGAAAATGAAGTCAAAGAAATCAAAATCGGCAACTACCTTCAAGGCTCAAAAAGAAAGGCACTCATTGATCTCCTCAAAGAGTTCATAGACATTTTTGCCTGGTCCTACGAAGATATGCCCGGCCTGGATCCAGCTATAGTCGAAGCACCGGATTCCTACATATCCGAATGCTCGCCCGCCAAATGAAGCTCCGCATCAAGCCGTAATGGTCACTACAAGTCAAAGAAGAAATCATGAAACATTTGCAAGATCAACTTCATCAGGGTAGTTGAATACCCGACTGGCCCAATATAGTGACCGTTCCTAAGCCCAACGGGAAAGTCAAAATCTGTGTAGACTTCCGCGACCTCAACAAAGCGTCGCCCAAAGATGACTTCCCCCTGCCCAACATTGATATTGTGGTAGATGCCGTCGCAGCTCACAAAGTCCGATCCTTCGTCGACGGTATGATGGGCTGCAACCAAATCAAAATGGCAACAGAAGACCAGGAGAAGACCTCATTCACTACTCCTTGGGGGACTTATTGTTACATTGTCATGCCATTTGGATTAAAGAATGCCGGAGCCACTTACCAGAGGGCCGCCATGTACCGACCCGACCCGGACTCCAATGCGAAGTCCCAAGGTCGTGCCGTCAAGACAAGCTAGAAGACGGACAAGCACCTCGCTAAGCATAATGGTGCGAGTCAAAAGATGAGCCATCAAGCTCGAGCAGAAGGTAAAGCCATAACGGCAATACGGAATAATAAAATCAACACTGCTGAAGGCGAATCATAAGTGGGACCAAAGCCTATAATTAAAAACCAAGGAATGCAAGGCTGAGAGATAACTATCTCTCGAGAATTCTACGACGCGCGTGACGCAACATTGCGCATGGGCAACAAACCATCGGCAAATCTAAGGCCGGCGAATCAACAAAATACCAACCTGATAAACAACCACTCAACGGCTACAACATGCCGGAGGGACAAATCAACTAAACGAATAAGATATTTAAATACTAACAACTAAACCTAAGTCTCTCGACTAACGTCGTCGGAGATGACAATATCAACAATACTAGAATGAGTGAGCTAAAGCATGCTCAAAATAATAAAGGAATAACTCCTAAGAGATACAACAGCTCGACCAAGCAAGTTGGCTCCCAAAATAATACGAAATAAAATACTAACATAACTACCCAAGTAAAGTTTACATAACTTTACATTCGTGTCTCACAAATACATAATAACAATAATAATAATAAATCCAAGCTTAAAGCCCGGAAGACCACCTTCTAGGAATCACTATCCAAAGCCGCCACGCGTACTAACGGGATCACTGCACACACTAAGGAAAACAAACGCACGGAGTGAGTCATAATGACCCAGTAAGTTACTAAATGCAACTGTATGGCATATCAAGACATGGCATGGCATAATGCACAAGAATATATAAAAATTCATGGTATCATACTAGTATACCAACAATAAATATGTACTTAGTTATCAAAGCACATAATCTCACATAAGCGACATAGCATATTATTCTTTCACATAAATGCTCATACGTAAACACGTAAAACCAGAATCTGGGCCCAGCCCTCAATATTCAAACCATGGGTCCAACCCTCAAATGATCATAATCTGGGTTTCAATCCTCAAATGATCACAACTCATCAGTTTTCTTAATGAGTACCTCGTTACATTCATCCAACCTAGGATGAGAAATGGGAGCTCAATATCAGGCTAGGTGGCGCTAATACGAGACCACATCCCACTTTTGGCCAAATAGTGAGGAGAATGGGTACCAATGCGGCGATTCATAGCGAATGTTTCCAAAGGCTATGAATCATCCCATTGCCGACAAAACGACCAAGACGCCAGTTGGACTCAAATCAAGATGCTCAAGTAGATATTTACTTGAATAAACCAATAAGGACCAAGTCCATCACAAAAGAACTCATCAAATCAAGTAGGTCATAATGTTCTACAAATCAAGTAGGTCATAATGCTCTACAAAACCCAATAAACAATGCACATAAATGTACACACTTAACATGTTCAACTAACTTGTAAGTTTAGTTCAAGAACCACATATTGAGGTATTCATAATCCTCAAATCATCACCAATTCAAGAATAGCTTATAAGCTCAATAAATCACAACGTGAGGTCTACTATAGTCCTCTACTCAAGATTAAATCAAAGACTATTATTTTAGTCTAAGAACAATCATAAATCAAGACTTAGCATTTAGCTTCACTTAACGGTACACCGGACTCAACCATAATCTCAACCGTCATATATACTCGACTTCTCAAAACCAATCTCAAGGGTACCAAAACTAACCCGTAGTCAAAACCCCGTAAGTACTTTCATGTGCACGCAACCAAATTTCCTAAAAGAGAACTCGTTCAAATAATCATTTCTTAAAGGCATACGAGATCATAGGTTGGTCTCTAATGCTCCGTGCTCTAACGAGAACGCTCTAAACATACTCCCAATAGGTATCTATAACATGAGTGTCTCAATTGGACACCGAATGAGATACTCGGGTACGCACAAACATAACTAAGCAAGACCCGAACATCGTAGGGTTTCAACCCAAAGCTCATTATTATATTATTGACCTTACAACGACTCCATTGAGTCTTAATTCTACATTTCATTCTTTATGGGTTCCATAAATCCACAATTTAACACTCTATTTAAACATACAATAAAATCCAAAAATTCATTCGGCTTGATTCCCAAGCCTAACAACCCAAGAACTCATTATAATCATAGTCAAACGAAACCCAAATGTCGTAGGATTTCAACCCGAGTTCATTAACACATTATTGAACTTATTTCGACTCCGTTGAGTCTAAATACTAAATTTCATTCTTAAACATTTCATCAATCTCAACATTAACACCCACTTCAAATAACAACAATTTCTCCAATAATTCGGGCTTGATTCTCAAGCCTAAAATTCATAACAACACCCAACATAAATCATAACCCATTTTATAAATCACTTAATTTCAATTAAATGATCCTACTCATGATATCTAGTGATTTCACACATTCAAAACCCCAAACATAGGCATATTTCCACAATAAACCGAAATAACATGTGGACATGATTTCTAGCATGCTTAATATCCTAGAAACACAAGATGAAGAGTAATCATATACTTCAACAATCATAGAGGCCATTCTATAAATGCTCCTAACAAGTTCATACTTCCAAAAATCTCCAAAATGGGCATACAAAGCATATCAAGTGTTCATTGCCCACAAATAGCACATAGGTTGTTTTCCTTAGGGCCAATGAACCAAAATAAAAATATGGTAACTTACCTAGCTCGGATGAAAACTCCAAAGAACGCAAATCCGATCGGTGAACTTGTTCTACTTGTCGAGGGCTTCATGAATCTGAAGTTTGAAGGCAATCGGACGGTTGGATCGTCTTGGATCGAAGAGAGAAGAAGGCTAGGGCTTGAAATCTCCCATGGACTCTCTCTCTCTCTATAATACGTATGTTGGAGAAGGAGACATGAAGAGAGTTTCTGAAAATTGCAAATGGGTTTGGCTTTTATACCTCCAAAAACCAAGAGGGCAAAATAGGGAATTCCTTGGTACACTTAGTAGAGATTAGGAGTAAATCACTCACTAATCTAACCTTAATTAACTTCCAACTAATGTTAGGACATGTTTAGGGCTAAGTATGGGAGGTTAGGAAGGGTTTAGAGGGGGTTTGATGAGGGTAGGATAGGCATTTCTCGTCAAAAATCAAAACAGGGGAAGACAGGATCGGGGCACCTTGCGGTCGCAAGGTCCCCTATAGCTTGCGACCGCAAGCTCTCCAGCCTCTCTAGGTGTCTTCTGCTGTTGACCTTGCGGGGGCAAGGTCCTTCCACCTTGCGACCGCAAGCCTCCCAGACCAAAAAGGGCTTAGAATTCAACCCCGAACGACCTCAAACACATAACCAAACCTAACAAGGTTCAAACCTCATCCAAAGTAGGTCTAGAAATCCCTTATAACACTCACAAATAACTCCCGAAACAACTCGGAGCGAAACCGGGAAGAGGTGCAACAACGTGCAACCGAAACGACGAATGAACTCGCAATCAAACGAGCAATGAAAGGAGACTTTTAAGGCAGGTCTAAGGGCTAATGGAGAAGCTTGAATAATTCTAGAAAGTTGAATAACAACTAGGGAAATATGAACTCCAAAGGAGAGATGATTACGCGACTCGATCCCCGAACTACGCGATAGAGACGAATGCTATCTCCAAAGCTTCCAAATCATCGATAGACTTAAGGAACACCTCCAACTTGAAGTCTAATACATATAAACATGTTAATAAACCATCATATAAAGGTCTAGGACCAAATCGAGGTCACGAATGCAAAACGCAAGCAAACCCTCAATCGCGTCGCATTCCGACTATCGTCGAGTCACGACTTGTGACTTTAGCAAGTCGACAACTATATGGCATCTCTTAATAGTGTTTTAGTCTTAATGTGGTTTCTCAAACGCATCTAGACAATCTCATTAACCAATCAAGTATCCCCATAAAAGAAGAATTGCGAGTACGGCGTGCAAACCGGGCTAACGAAGGAGCGGGGTGTTACACGCCACCACCCTCTTCCACGACATGATCCATAAAGAGATGGAGGTCTATGTTGATGATATGATCGTGCATTATAGCGACACCAACGGTGCTCACATTAAAGATGTTCGGAAGTTCTTCGAAAGATTAAGGAAGCACAGATGAAGCTTAACCCCACCAAATGCACATTCGGGGTTACCAGAGGCAAGGTCCTGGGATTCTTAGTAACTGAGCAGGGCATCGAGATCGAGCCAGCAAAGATTAGAGATATCCTAGAAATGCCATAGCCAAAAACTCCCACTGAAGTCAAAGGCTTCCTAGGCCGGTTGCAGTACATCAGTCGTTTCATCAGACAACTGACCACCACTTGTGAGCCCCTCTTTAAACTCTTAAAAAAGAATACCGACCAAGTCTGGGACGCAAAGTGCCAGCTAGCCTTCGAGAAAATAAAAGCCTACCTTACCAATCCCCCTGTGCTAGCTCCACCCCATACACATAAACCTCTTCTCATATACTTAACCGTCACAGACACATCAGTAGGGGCTATGCTCGCCCAAGAGAAAGAAGATTCCTACATCGAAAATGCCATATACTTCATAAGTAGGAAGCTACAGGGAAGCGAGCTAAATTATTCGGCGCTGGAAAAAAGTTGCACCGGTCTAGTCTGGGCCCCTCAGAGGCTCAAAACCTATCTCCAAGGAAGGCCCATCAAGCTCATATCCAGGATGGACCCTATCAAGTACATCTTCGATAAGCCATCACTGTCCAGCAGACTGGCCAAGTGGTCCTTTCTTCTTAATGAGTTTGACATAAATTATGTCACACTCAAGTCTATCAAAGGGAGCGTCATTGCAGACCACTTAGTCGATCTACCTCTGAAGGCCGAAGATGCGACTGAGCCCAGTTTCCCAGATGAAGGTGTCCTGGAGATCACTGACCATGACACCTGTTGGCAAATGTTCTTTGACGGAACCGCGAACAAAAGAGGCTTTGGCATAGGAATCTTGTTAATCGATTCGGCTGACTCTCATACTCCGCTGGCTATAAGGTTGGAGTTCGAATGTTCAAATAATACGGCGGAATATGAAGCCTGTATTGCTGGCCTAGAAGAAGCTCTCCAAAGGGAGCTAAAGATCTCGAAGTCTACGGAGACTCTGCCCTAATCATAAATCCAGGCAAAGGAAAATGGAAGACCCAGGATCCTCGGCTGCAGCTCTATGATGCCAAGTTAATAACAGTCGTCGCCCGATTTGGTTCTATCTCGTTCCATTATCTGCCACGAGATAGGAATCAAGTCGCTGATGCCCTGGCCACTCTGGCGTCACTAGCCCAGATTCCCGCAGAAACTAAAGTTCAACCATTTATAGTCGGGAAGAAGGTCACTTCGGCATACTGTTTCAAAATTAATGCAGCCCCAGAAGCAGATCACGAGCCCTGGTATGCTGATATCTTAAATTTTCTCCAGAAAGGTCTTTATCCTCCTGGCTTAGACAAGAGAGGAAGAGTCTCCCTGCGAAGGTGGGCCTCCCAATTCGTACTCAGCGGTGGCAGCCTGTATAAGAGACACTATCAAGGCCTCAATTTATTATGTGTCAATCAGGCCAAAGCCGAGCAAATTATGGATCAACTACATGGTGGTACCTGTGGGCCCCACATGAACGGCCATATGCTATCAAAGAAAGTCATTCGACAGGGGTACTATTGGAGTACGCTCGAAACTGATTGTATCCGGTGGGTGCGACATTGCGACAAATGTCAGCGCTTTGCTAATCTGCAACATGTGCCCCCACACGTCCTATACAACTCCACAGCCCCCTGGCCCTTCTCAACATGGGGTATCGACGTCATAGGCCAAATTCATCCGAAGGGATCCAATGGCCATGAATACGTCCTGGTAGCCGTCGATTACTTCACAAAGTGGGTGGAAGCCTCTTCCTACAAGATCCTAAATGCCCGAAAGGTATCCGAGTTCATCCGGACCAATATCATATACCGCTATGGGGTACCTTTCAAGATAATCTCCGACAATGTCTCTCATTTTGAAGGGGACGTGAATCGTCTACTTGACGAGTTCAAGATCCAAAGACACAAACCCTCCCCCTAGCTACCGGCCACAAGCCAATGGTGCCGTTGAAGCAGCCAACAAAACTCTCGAGAACATCATCAAAAAATGGTTGATCTGAGGAAGAGGCGGCGGAAAAATTGCCACTAGCCTCTGGGCTCTGCGATCCAGCACCCAGTGGGGCTACCCCTACTCTACGGCATATGGCATGGGCGGTACTACCAATAGAAGTGGAAATTCCATCATTAAGAGTGATGATGGAAGGCGATATAGCAGGTAGGTCAAAGGCGATATGAAGAACTGGCCCTGATCGATGAACGGCGCCTCTTAGCCTTGGAGCATACCCTGGCATATCAAAGGCGCATCGCCCGAGCTTTCAATAAAAAAGTTAAAGGCTATGATATCCAAGTTGGAGACCTCGTGCTTCTAGAAAAACCCCCTAGTTACGTCGATACTAGGGGAAAATGAAAATCTCCCTGGATGGGACCATACATCGTTATGGAGATCCGATCAGGAGGTTTCGTGCTTCTCACGAACCAGGATGGGGAAGATCTTGTCCAGCCCTTCAATCTCGACAAACTCAAAAGGTACTATGCCTGAGCCATTCTATCCAGCAAATACTTCCCTCTCCAGCCCGCTAGGTTGAAAACCCGAAAGGGCGGCCTAGGCAAAGTTTAGGGCATATATAAAAATATTTAAATAAATGATGAAAATAAAAAGCAGAAATAAGGGCTCGCTAGGTTGAAAACCCGAAATGGCGGCCTAGGCAAAAATTAGAGCACAAAAAAAAAAAAAAAAAAAAAAAAAAAAAAATATATATATATATATATATATATATATATATATATATATATATATATATAAGAATACAAAGAAAAAAAATTAATAAGGAGATAAAAAGGAGAGGGAATGCATTATTTGAAGTCCTCAGCATATCACCTCAAGTCTCCAGTGCATTAGAGGCTCGATTGACAAAGAGAAAAACCACGACAGGAAGCTCATATTAAAACACTAAAATATAATTTTACAAGTCCTAAGGTGCAACTTAGGAATATTTACTAAGATTTCTATATTATACATTAACTGCATTGTACATATCTATATATACTGCCTATACCCCCTTTGTTGTCCCCCAGAAACAATTCATTTTATTGCAGCCTTAGCCCCCGAGCAGTCTATCAATTCCTGCTGCGTCCGCCGAGCCGGGCTCATATACTCCTTCTGCGAGGCGCAGAAGAAGCCCTAGACTCATCAGTATGAGAGCCACCAGATGTGTCTCCCCCTTCATCGTCAGCATCTCCGTTCTCCTGGGCAGCCGTATTGCTCGGACCAGCTCCATCATTTCTGAGACCAGTACCCCATACGGGTGGAGGAGGAGGAGCAGCTATCTCTTGTTCCCATGGATTGTCCTGTCTGCTTGCCAAACTTAGCCGCGGAGGTTCATGACCGCCAGGTCTCAGAGCCGTGCCCCAACCAGTCCCTTTTTAAAATTACAACGTGCCATTACCTTTTAGATGTCTGGTATAGCTTTATTTTCTGTATGGACTTATTTTTGCATGTGTAATATATTGCATCATATACATTATATTGCATTATACCATAATGTTTGTACAGGCTTCTCTTATAAAAAAATAATATATACAAAAAAAAGGAGAAAGATACTAATATTCGCAGGAATCCGAAGCTAATGTGCTCGGGACGACTGGCTTCTGTTAAGACCACCACCCATGACCCTGGGACCTGTTGTGCCACCAATTCTGAATCCCCGACCTCTGCCCCAGCCACAGCTCGACCCAATATCGTCGTCATCATCATCATCTCGGCGTCGGGCCCTGCGTGCTTTTCCCCTAACAAGAAAATTCATCAGCAAGTTTTTGATACGGTTTGTTGATCTTTGAAAAAACCCATGACGATTTCTTATAAGTGGACACGTTCACCTACAAAAAAAAAGAGTATATAAAAAAAAGAGAAATAAGAAGAAAAAAAAGATACGTGTTAGTCTCAAAAAAGAAAAAAAGAAAAAATAAGTGTACATGTATTAAAAAAATGTGTAAAAAAATATATATAGAAGAGAGACAATAAAGGTGGATGTGTCTACCGAACGAGCCTGCTCCGGGACACGATGCTCCTCCGGAATCTCGACATCAGGAAGAACCTACTCTACCAAGCCACCACCCCACTCATACTGGAAAGTAGAGAAAATATCATCGGGCTCTGTAAACATCAGGTTCTCGTCGAGAGAATCACGATGAAACGCCCAGCACAGTAGAAGCATCAGAATGCCGCCTGGGTGCAATAGGAGCAGGAAGAGGGGGATGCAGCACTAATCTCAGGAAATCCTCATACGCCATCACTGGATAATATGTCACTGACATGAGGTATTTCGCCAAATCTTGATACTGTTGGCGTCGGTCGGGCTCTATCACCGAGAAAAGAGGCGGGAGGCACCACTGGAGCTCTAGAATGGGCCCGATCTTTGACGGTTCACCCGCTCGCCCATATATAAAGAGTCCACCATGATGGAAACCATCGATATCGGCGGTGAGCATCAAAGTAACAGAATAATGACCCTCCAAGCTCTCCCAAGGAAGGAAGTGCACCGTACCAGGACTCGAGCTAATAATCCGCTCCAGCACTTTTTCCCTCTCACTACAACCATCGTCCTCGGGCGGATCCACCCTGTTATTATCAACATACTGGGACAGGTACGGAGGCTGGTAAACTCGTCGAATGAGACGACCCGACGAAAATGTGAAAAATGAGAAGGCCCAGACCTGCAAAAAAAAAAAAATATGTTATCAAAAAGAAAAGAGAGTAAAAGAAAATATATGTGCTGAAAAAAAAGATGAAAGAGAAAGTTTAAATAAAAAGAGAAAGAGAGAGAAAAGCAGGAAAAGGCATGTACCTCCCACGCTGGGGCAAACCCATTCAGAGTCGGTGAGTCATTCTGGCTGGCCCTATCCATAGAAGCATACTGATTCGGCCAAGCTGTCCCCGATCATATAAAGGGATCCGATCAAAATCCGCCCGGACAAGCGGGGCGGAAACTCTCGGGGTGAGAGGAGTTGGCAAAGAGCGAAGTTCAAGAAAGAAAAAAAGCTCTTGCCACTCGAGTTATGGCGGCAACATCATCAGGCACCGGCATTCTTGAAAGCCAATTCGAGCTCGATAAAAATCTCATCCGTCGATTTGAATCGCGGCTCAAAACCCAGGAGGTCCACCACCTCCTCCGTACGATGACGGAGAGTGAAATCAGGAGCCAGGGTCTCCCCTATGCTGGTAGGAATGCCCGTGATTGCGGCAAAATCGCACGGGGTCATGGTCGCCTCCCCCCAGCTAAAGTGGAAAGTATGGGTGGTGTCCCACCAGAAGTCCCTGAGCACATCAAAAATGGGCAAGTAGCTGGTGAAGTGGGTGAAAGAATGCATAAATACATTGAAGCCGGACCCCTCCACCAATAACTGTGCCGCCTCGGGCAACATAATATAGATCTCAACTACGTTGGCGCAGGTTGCCCGCACCCTTGTGAACTCCCTGTGAATCTAAAAAAGAAAGGAAGGAGAAAAGGTAAGTCTCATATCCTTATTTTCTTCTCTGTACAGTCTTTTAATAAATAAATATAAATAAATAATGAACATGTTGCATGCATTATACTTCATAAAAAAATGATAGCATGCTAAAAAAAATAATAATAAATATAAGAAATTCTTTAAGTTAACACATACCATTTTCATACATGTACATAAATTCACATGTAAATTCACATTTATTTTCATTAAACGTTATTCTTTTACACAAAAATAAAATAAATAAATAAATAAAAAAGAAAGAGTCTATATGTTGTACATACATACTATATTCTTTTACATTCTTACAACCAATATTTAAATAAAAAATGAAAAAACAAAACAAACATAAAAAACAATAATAATATATTTGGAAAAAAAATAATAATAAAACAAACAAATTTTTATGTGTAATTTATTTCGCATGTAAATAACTATTTTTGCATCCTAAACATCATAAAAGTGCATGTTAGATTGTGTTTACCATGTGCATAATAAAACATGAAAATATTCATGCATCATCTTATAATTGTTCTGCATCACATCTGCATCAAATAGAGTAATTCATGCATCCATTATATGTGTTTCACTGTCCAATAAGCTGCCTAGGGGTACGCTAAAAAAGAAGATAAAGTGCCACCAATCATCAAAATAAATATTTTTGTGGCATTTACTATGTCCCTGCAACAGTTGCATGCTTGAAAAATGAATCTAAGGGCATGAAATACATCTGTTTTGTCCTGTTTTTATCCGAAAATATGCCCGAAAATGCGTTTCGAAAAAATTTAAATTGTATTCCGAAAAGTCCGTCTCGCGATTCTATTGCATGCAAAAATATGTTTTAGTGTAAAACATGCATCATATAGCCTCATTTGCATTTAGAATATAAATCATGCATAGTATGGTCAAATAGTGACCACCAATTCAAATCATGCATCGCAAAAATAAATCATATAAATTTCACGCATCATCACTTAATTACATCATTTGGGCAAAAATAGGACATGCATATGCATTACTAATAAAGTCAGGAGTGCTCCAAAAGTTCCAAACAATGCAGAAATTTAGCAGATCTGAAATATAGCCGGGAAAATCTCGAAAAAGAAAGAATCTTACAGTGGTGGGAGGAAGATTGGACACGTGAGTGTTTCGATCTCGCAAAATGTTGCCCCAGTCATCATTAGAGTACCGGTAGTTGAGCTTATTCCGGACCACGTGAGGAGGCTCTCTCCTCCTCTCGTCAGATTCTGGGTGCATGAGTGCCTTCCCTTCCTGGATCGAAAAGAAGATGCCATCTGCTAAACAAAACACTGAAGTTGGCGGAAGAAAATCGAGAAAAGGAGCAAGATTGAAGAAATAAGAAAAGAAAGCGGACAGCAGCAACAATGGCGTCGCTGAAGAAAGAAAGAAAAGAAGGAAGAAGCAGTAAGCTTCTCTCCCTCACTCCCGTCCATGATAAAGGGAGGAAAAGGGAATTTTTCCTTTTCCCCCCTCCAAAGTTTGAAGCTGCGACACTTTAGTCCTCAAGTTTCAGAATTTCCAAAATGGTCCCTGAGCTTAACGAAGGGTTAACGAAGTTAATCTTGTTAACCAAAAATTAACGACCATCCATCAAAGGACAAAGAAAAATAATATCCCCAGCGAGTCAGCCATAGAAAAAAAGAAAAAAAAAGAAAAACAAGAAAAGAAGAAAAAAAAAAGAGAAAAAATAATAATAATAAATTCCCCAGCAAGAGTGGCAGAAATGCCAAAATTAGCCAAATCATGACCACCGGGCGTGAAAGGTAAGTCAGTTACAGTATTCTTACCCTGACCTCAGAATAATTTCCTTTTAAGGAAAGTTTTTTAAAAAAAAGAAAAAAAGTTTTGCTTTGTTTTTCAAATAAAAGAGAAACTCTTTTTCAAAATGAGTTTTGATTTCAAAAACAAAAAAAAGAGGAATATTTCAAAAAACAAAAAAAAAAGAGGAATATTTCAAAAAAACAAAAAAAGATGAATATTTCAAAAAAACAAAAAAAGAGGAATATTTGAAAAAAAAAACAGAGAGAGCGAGAAAAAAGGTAAAGGAAAAAAGAATGTTTTCCACTTCACAATTTTCGAAAATACTTGAAGAAAGTTTTCTTTGTCGTGCTCGGCGACGGATCTTTATCGGTTGAGTGCAGTTTTCTGAAAATTTGAAAGTTTTCTAGTTATGTTTGGAAACAAGGTATTGACCAGCCAGACACGATTTTGAAAATTCTTCTTAACATGTTTCAATGACAAGGTATTGACCGGTTGAAATGTGGTTCCCGAAAAACATTCAAATCTTCATACTGTATTCGACGGCCGTTCTCGGTTGAATACGACTTTCGAAAAAACACAAAAATCTTTTTCTGTTGTGTTCTCGATCGGGTCTTGACCGAAGAACATGATATCCTCATTCGGTTGTAGTTTAGGTTTTTGGCCTGAACTACGTTTGGTCTGATTTCTTTTAATAAGGAATACATAGGCAGCCTACACTATTAGGTCCGACCATCAGAGCACTCTAAATTCATATCTCCTTAAAAACTACGATAACCTTTTATAACCAACTAAAAATGTCTAGGTTATGGACATTATAACTGCTACCAATTGCATTTCTCTCCCGTTTTAAAATGAACGAAATTGGAGAGTCTATTGTTTATCAACGATGTTCGTCTACTCAGTAAGCCTTGGGTTACCCGTAGACTCCATCGTTGAGGGGCTCTGTAGACACCCCAATTTCGTACCCTGTATGTGAACTCGACATAAGATATCAAGAAGCTGTTAAAACTTAACAAATGTCAAGTTACATGAGTTAAAAATGCGAAAGGCAAAGCGGGATCGCAAAAGCATAAATTACGAGGGGTGAAAGTGTTAAAAACAAAGTTGAATAGTGACACAGGCGCCCGCTGGCTGCCGGTGCGCGAGGAGGGCTTTAGGCCGCACCATGTGTTCCACTGTAGCTCTCTTCAGTTAACGCAAAATACAACTCATGAAGCTCGGTGTACAACTGAACGAAGTGGCTGGAAGAAATCAAAGAATCCCCGATGACTCCCCACTCTCCAACTATAAATAGGAGGCCATGACTCCTCATTTCAGTTGTTCAAGTTCGCGATAAAAATCGCAACGAAGCTCTGTTGTTCTCGAGAATATAGTTCTGAGAGGTGTGAGATAGGTGGCGAAGCCCACTAAAGTCTCAAGCCCCGTCCAAACTCCGCCAAAATAAATATCCACGGGTTATAAATGATCCCTAGCCTAGTTGTTAGGTATCCACCTCACTTCCCACCCAAAATCCCAAAGTAAGTTGTTACTCTGCAGAGTAATGGTGAAAAACCAAAAAACTAAGCCGTTATTCCGCCCATGACCAAAAGGCCAAAACCTACCAAAATAAGCTGTCACTGCAGAGTAGACAAGCCAAAAGTCTCGAAATAAGAAGTTACTCTGCCCAAATCAAAACAACAACCACACAACAAACAACAAAAAAGACTCCCTCTCCCTGAATGACAGAGCGAGCACACTACCGCTCTAAAAGGTAAAGCCTTTAAGGGCGTTATTTATTTTATTTATTTACTTTTCGTCCATTTATTATTTAAAGTTATTATTTAAATTCCGGCAATGTAGTCAATATAAGCCATTGTCTTTGCTGGATTAGAATAGAAAATAGTATGTAAAAGAGCCGTTATAATGGCCAAATATTTTTAAACATATTTGTAATTATTGTAAGAAAATGGCGTGAGTCAGTAAATAATGTAGCCACGGATGTATTTGTTTTTAATTTCCTATCTTTTAATGCTTTATTTATTTGCTAAATAAATATAACAATAAGCATACTTCAACCAAAAACCACTTTTGAGACCGAAAGGGCGAGTTGGGTGCCTAGCACCTTCCCAACTCGTAACTTAGCCTTCGAACCCGTTTTCTTTTTCTCTAGTTTATTTTTCTCTTCTTTGGTTTTGCTTTATTTTTCCTTAAAATAAAGATGGTGACTCTAAAACTTTCGAGATCCAGTGGGGCCTCGCAACACTCCTTCTTTGCACTTTTAGTTCTCCCTCCCAAAAAGGGAGAATGAGAATGGAAAGGGTGATGTATTCCCATATCTGGTATCCCTAAAAATGGATAACTTGATGCTGGAAACCCAAAGCTCCCATAGTGATCTGAAACGGGCCATAAGGCTATTTTTAATAAAATCCATAGTGGGGGCGTCGCAATATCTTTTTTTGCACTTTTCCGTTTTCCTCTAAAAAAGGGAAAATAGGAATGAAAGGGTAATGCATTCTCATATCCTGGTATCCCCTAAAAAAGGGATAACTTGATGCGGGAAACCATAAGTTCCCATATTGGATATAAAATCCACTAAAGGCAACCGGAGCACATTACAACGTGCTAACATAGACAGCATTCATCTCGCACTTTTGATTTCGTCTTCCCCTAAACAAGGGAGGGTGGAACGAGAGCAGTGGTGTCCCGCATCCGCACATACGCGCACCCCTATCCAAGGGCGCGCGGGGCGCGGGTCGCACCCCGGGAACCTCACACATGCATAGATTATAGAACCCGGTTCCCTAGCATCAAACCATTTCAAGCATTCTTTCTCATCAATTGAGGCTTTGTTTCCCCTTTGAGCTTTTTCAGATTCATCCTGATAGCATAATGACAATGGCCCTATACACCAAACTTTATCCATTTTCAACTTTTTATACTCGTTGACATTTTTTGGCTCTAACTCCTCAAAACTATTAATCATCACTCCATAAGCCCCTAATTCAGCTTCTCATATTCGTTCAATTTGATCGCTCCAATTCTGCTTGCCTGGCTTGAATGCTCAAGGCAACTGGTCTCTCCTCAGTTCAATGCGATCAGGTAAACCTGGCCCAACAAATGGCTCTGATTTGGGCATTCTCTCATGCACCTTGGTGACATGCAAACTGTTAACTGTGAGAACATAATTGAGTGAAACAACCCATTCCATCAAATATAATCCTTGAAATTTGAAATTTCTTTGCGGTGTCAGCTGTCCACGTGACATACTTGTCCGATAGGAGCTCTTGAAAATACTGTTCAAGTTGGTTTTGTAGCGAATCAGCTGTAACAAAAAAATTCTTGGCTGAATCTAAGTCAGGGAGAGTGTCTAGGCATTCACACCCCTCAGGCAAGCCAGCCTCAATAAATTGAAACTGGAGTTGGAGGAAACGGATGGGTAGTCTTGATTGGTATGATATGTCTAGGAGTGCCCCGAATCTCTGGGCATTGACAGGTGTGATGACTATGGTCACCGTCACACCTCGTTGTGCTCTACCAACTTGGCTATGTCTATCATGGGGATAATGTGGCCCGGGGAAAGTAAGGGTACCATAAGAAAGTGGAGCTAATTGGGTCTCTGGAGGAAGCCATTGCAATTTAGGCCTATGTGAGATTACACTGGTTTATGCATTTATAAATAGAGGATGTGGGTTTTTTCTAGTTCTAGCTAGCTTGTAATGTTGGTGATGTAAGAGCCTACGCAAGCATTGGATTTTGCAACTGATATTATAAACTAATACTGGAACTTTTGGCTATAGGAAATAAAGAACAAAATCTTGTAAACGAGGTAACACCTTGAAAATTTCAAATCAGACAGTGTTTGGGTTCTATTAGCTAGGGAGCCAAAATAAGATGATGCTTGGACCGGAGTCTCTGTGATCGGTCGGCTGCGACTTAGCTGCTTTAAATACTCCTTCCACTCAAAGGGTCCCATTCAAAGGTCAAACAATTTAAGTATTAAAATAAAGTTGCACAATACCCTTAGTTTTTAAATTTCAATTATTATTTTTTAAAGTATAAACAAAATGTTGTTACTTGTCAGTGTAAGGTTATAAGGATTAATTTGAAAACCATAAAATCTATAAGCTTCGTCTTGGGACTAGACTCTTTATCTAATCATCCCAAACACAAATTAGGACTCTTTGCGCATGAGCATAATCTAAAAGCAACTGATTGATTGCTGGACGGTTGAATCCAATTTTTCTCCCGTTTTCACATTATTTTTCCACTAAAAAAGCAGAGAGTGAACTTCACTGTCACCTGAGGTTTATTACCAAAGGTCTATCTAGGCCTTTGCTGCAGGAATTCCTAATCATCTACACTAGAAAAGTGACAACTTAATTTCAAACACCAACTAGAGTAATGCTATGTAATATCACAGTCAAGAAGAAAACTAACACCTTCAAGGCAGTGGTGATTCTTTATACCAAAATTCAGCTAAAACTTAACATAGTTTGTGGGTGTAGACGTCATTAGGTTCGGATTTTTCCAAAAAGATAGTTCTTTGCATTAGCGCTGCGAAGTCAGATAAATGAATAAAAACATCATGAAAAGTAATAACGGAGAATCTGCTTCATCGAGAAATCCAGATAACTTTCAATAAGAATGTCTGGAGGGGAAACCATTATGCTAATGCAAGATTATCTTCTTTTCACATCAATAGAGCACAAGAATAGCATATCATGCCCAATTGATTGGCCTAACAATATGTCTGTTAGCTAGAGTTCTTATTACTTACCAGATTGAAGATATCTAGGATTAGCACTGTCAAATTGAGGTGGGAAGATCCTCCCTCTTCAATTACTTTATTTGTGATGGCCCCAAGTTCTTTTCCTCTCCTTTTCCTCCACTCATTACCTTTCCTATAGCCTTCTTCAATTATTCACTATTCACTTTCACATCGATGTTTTGTTCCTCACCCCAATGCACAACACCTTTAGCCCCAACACTGACCCCAATCTCTAATAATTGCACTGCTAGCTTCTCGTTAAAGAACTGCTCAGCAAACTGAGGCCAAGTTATCATAGGTACACTAGCACATACCCCTTCCAGAGCTGAATTCCAACGACAGTGCGTCAATAACGCTCCGATTGCAGGGTGCGATAAGATAAGCACTTGCAGGGCCCAGCCTCCAATCACTAGGCCTCTATCTTTTGTTCTTTCCTCAAACCCCCCTTAGTCGATCCAGTTTTCTAGCTGTTTTGTTTTATCCCCTGTTCTAGCTACACAAATAAATGGATACGTCGAAGCTTCAAGACCTAAACCAAGAGCTATGAGTTGTGCAGGCGCAACACGACTAAGGCTTCCTAGACATTCATAGACCTCGGAGCCCAGTTCCCTAGCATCAAGCCATTTCAAGCACTCTTGCTCGTCAATTGAGGCCCTGTTTCCCCTTTGAGCTTTCTTAGATTCATCCTTATTGCACAATGACAATGACCCTATGCACCAAACTTTATCCATTCTCAACTTTTTATACTCATTGACGTATTTTTGCTCCAACTCCTCAAAACTATTAATCATCACTCCGTAAGCCCCTAATTCAGCTTCTCTTATTTGTTCACGTCGATCACTCAAATTCAGCCTACCTAGATTGAATGCTTGTGGCAGCTGGTCTCTCCTCAGTTCAACGTGATCAAGTAGACATGGCACAACAAATGGCTGTGATTCGGGCACACTCATACACCTTGGAGATATGCAAATTGTGAGTACATAATTGAGTGAAACAGCTCATTCCATCAAATAATCCTTGTAACTTGAAATTACCTTGCAGTGTCAGCTATCCATAGGACATGCTTGTCTGATACTATGCAGCTCGGACTAGGATCGAGATCTTGAAAACACTGTTCAAGATGGTTTTGCAACAAATCAATTGCAGCACCAAAATATGTGGCTAAATCTAAAAGCTAGGGAAAGCGTCTAGGGATTCACACCCCTCCGACAAACTGGCCTCAACAGATTGAAACTGGAGTTGGAGGAAACTGATGGGCTGTCCTGAATGGTATGTGATGTCTAAGCTTGCCCCGAATCTCCGGGCATTGACGGATGTTGTGACTATGGTCACTTTCACACCTCGTTGGGCTACCAATTTGGCCATGTCTATCATGGGGATAATGTGGCCCGGGGACAGTAAGGGTACCATAAGAAAATGGAGCTGATGGGTCTGAAGGAAGCCATTGCAATTTAGGTCTATGTGAGATTACACTGGTTTATGCATTTGTAAAGAGATGATGTGGGTTTGGTCTAGTTCTAGCTAGCTTGTAATGTTTGTGATGAAAGGGCCTACGTGAGCATTGGATGTTGCAGCTGATATTATTAACTAGAAAAAATTACGGGTAGATCTACTTTTTGAGGTTTTAATTCGTTCCAGTACCATGTTTTTTTTAATCGGAAAAGGACATTTTGGGGGCGAGATGACTGCGATACCCTTAATGAAGAAGAGGTGAGTGTAACAGATGACAAACCTTTGAATTGCGATGCATAGGTCTATATAATCATGGTGCAAAACATATTCTTCAAATTTAATTTGTACCATATGTGAACCACAATATATAAATATTTGAACCACTTTAAGATTAGGTCATGTGCCTCTTTCTTCATTAAAACACTTGAAAATCTATAATGTTGATGGCATTACTTCCTTTTCTCCTTGTGATGTATGCCAGTTTTCTAGACAAATAAAACAACCATTTCCTATTAATACCTCTCATACATTATTTGCTTTAATTTAATTCATTGTGATATGTGGGGGGTGATAGATGTGTTTTATATGCATCTATGGAGTACTTATATGGCTTAGAAATAGCTATTCCATGAGTTTTTAGCACTAATATGAGTTTCTAGTCTTATTGTATGCTTCAGGGTTAGGTTGAGAAGAATTGCAGAGTTTGAAGCCTTTTTCAATCAATTGAGGACATGGAGGACTAAAGTGCGAATTTCAGAACTAAAGGCCAAAATTTGAAAAAGATGGAAGGCGGTCGCGTTTGCTACGCAAGGCGGCTGTGCATTTGGCAGCACCTCAACATTGTGTAAAGAGCTAGAAGGCGGTCATGTCTTCATAAGGCTGTCATGTAAAAGTCGGACGCAGTCGCATTACCTCTTACAAGGCGATCGTGTTGTGCCAGTTTCTATGAAGGCTAATTTTGTAATTCTGACCAAAGGTCTTACCCTGTAACCCTAGTATTTAAGTAACCCTAGTAGTTTAGGTTAAGGATCCGAAATTTAGCCCCCTTTTTGGCTGAAAAACAATATTCAGAGTTTCAGAGAAGAGTTTTAAAGATCAATCCATGTTTCCATCAATTCATATGTTTGTTCCATTGATTGTGATGAGCTAAACTCGTCGATCTAGGAATTAGAGGTAACTTGTATAGAATCTTATGTTCTAAACATTAATTTTATTCAATCAAAAGTTTTGTTTATCACAAAGTCTATTATTGTGTCTTCTTTACAAGCTTATACGTGAAAAAGGTATATGCGACGACATTGGGGTATGAATAGCTGCATGACCAATGTGCATATGTCATATGTTTGTCCACCTTTGTGATAAGTGTAACGCCCCAAACTCGGTACCGACACCGCGATCCCACAATTTGGCCACGTCACAATTTCTAAATACTAACCCACAAAATATCCAAAATAAAACATTCAAATTTTTCTATTCAAAATACATAACGGTCTAGTACAAATTCTAAAATGTAATCAACACCATAAATCCCAAACAAATGTTTATTCCTTAAAAATAAATACCAAAGCTAAGGAAATTATTTTTTTCCGAGTCACCCTTCAAATGGTCCACCTGATCCTAAACGAATTTCAAATATACTTACGATCTGAAGAAAATAGAATAAAGGGTAAGCGAACAATGCCCAGCAAATTCATATACAACCCCTCCGGTTTCTAAGGAGGAGTTGACCACAAAAATTATATTTCGCCAAAAAGTCAAATAGTCTTAACAAGACCAAAAATTGCATCATCCAGATATAGAGATTATAAAACCAAATACAAATGTAAATCAGGAATTCCAAGTGAAAGATAAGGCTCAAAACAAATACGAGATATTCAATTGCCGCCAACCGTCCCATTCCAGTTGGAAACAAAGAACACCCGTAGATTCCATGATCACTTAAGTGGTCAATTCGACCTGACTAACTGCCCCAATGGGCCTGATGCCCAACGGGTCTAAACCCGCAACGGGCCTAAAGGTATATCCGGATAACCTCACCACATGTCCAGTGGTGTCAAATAATTCAAAGTTCACAAATGTTACATATTTCACGTAACAACTTATTTTACTTAGTGATCACGGAGGAGTTCCAAATAAAGCCAAACATCCAAATATATATGTAATCCATTTTTTCAACGGATTGATATTTCAAGAAGTCAAACATGGGTTACAAAAGTTTCAAAATTCGGATTATGAACAAAATAGGTTCGACGGAGTTCAAAGCAAATATCGGCGAATGCCGAACATGGGTTTACAAAGAAAGTGTTAAGCCAATAAAGTTATAACGGAAACCTACCGAATAAAATATGATGATCAAATAACTTTAAAGAAGTATAATCCCTTACCTCAAAACGAAGCTTCGAAATCAACTCTTATGCGAAAATGCGGCTACCCGTGCTTGCTCAAATCTAAGATTCAATAACCAAATTATTACATCTAAATAACTAATTGAACTTTTAAATAAATTAATTATACATCTTTTTTTAATTATTACATTACTCCTTCCCAAGTACAACTCAAACTCCTCCCACCTTTATTTCTTTCCAACCACCAGACAACTCACCAATCTTCTCCCCATTTGTTTGTTTGTTTTTTTTTTTTTTGGTGACTAGACTACACTTGACTAGACTACACCTTATGCTTCTACTTCTCTTTCACTTTTCTTCCAATTTATAATCACCTTTTTGTTTTATTCCAACACACCCATCTCCTTCCCTTTTCTTTTCTTTTTTTTCCTTTATTTTTCTTATTTGTTTCGGCAGCAACACAGCCCGAAACGAATCTTTCCATCCTTCCTGTTATCTCTTCTATAGATCATCAACCCAAGGAAAACAATCAATTACCTGAAATCTCAAAAGGAATAAACAATATCTCACCTCAATCGAAGACTCGATCTTGCCTCCCGTCGATTTGGTGCGTTGTCGAATCTTTCCACTTCGTGACTTCATCAAAGACTCCCTCCGACGTCCGTCTCTCAATCTCTCTCACATTGTGTTCTTTCTCTTGTGAATGATTCAGCTAAGGGAAATCACCCCCCTTAAATAATCATCGAAAACAACCATTGAGTTCCCACCATAAGTATTGTTTTTATTATCATAATTATTATCATTATTATTGTTATTATTATTATCATTATTATTATCATTATTATTGTTATTATTATTATCATTACTATTATCATTATTATTGTTATTATTATTATCATTATTATTATCATTATTATTGTCATTATTATTGTTATTATTATTATCATTATTATTATCATTATTATTGTCATTATTATTGTTATTATTATTATTGGACCATCAATTTGGCTCAAGCCCGATCACAAATAAATATGAATAATTACAAGCCGGTACATTTTTTAAAACATGTTTTCAAATCAATCCAACAATTTTTTAGACATATCTTTTAGATACATTTTTGGGGTAAAAATATATAACTGTCCCCAATTAACGTACTGATGGTCTTCCCCCGATTAACATACAGAGTGTTTATATGACTGCCGAATCACGCGACGTTTCCATTTCTCACACTAGAGAGAGAAGTACAGATGATAGAGTGGGAGGGAGAGAGAGACAGTGTGAAGTGAAGTAATGTGGCGAACATACCATCACGACATGCCATATCTTTTACCTTCTCAATTACGTTAATTACCAAAAGAATATATATAGAAGAAGCATGGGAACTTCGGATTCCAAGACAATTTCTTAGAATTGACGCAAAATGAACACTCCAGTATGTTTCTATTCTCGCCAAGCTCGACACATATATGTTTTACTATTCATTTGCATTTGTATTTCTGAAATATCCGTTCTTGAACATTGTTGGGTTTTGGAGAAGCTGCCATTGTTGAAGATTATGAATCCTTCGTTCACCTGTATATGTCTGGCATCAGGTTGATTTCTGATGCCTGGCATCAGGTTGATTTTATGACATCAGGTTGATTTTTGGCATCAGGTTGATTTCTGATGCCTGGCATCAGGTTGATTTTTTGGCATCAGGTTGATTTTTGGCATCAGGTTGATTTCGATGTGACATCGAGTTGATTTCGATGCGGCATCGATTAATTTTGGCATCAGCTTTTTTGATTTTTATTTAAGGCCGAATCTTCATAATAACTCTCTGTTCGAACTTAAAGTACTCGTTCATTATGATCTTCAAAACCACCGTTCTTTCCATACAATATAGTCATATTACTAAACTAAATCTCTGTTCATTAATAAACATTCAAACGAAAAAGTCAACATTCTTGCATTGTGACTTATGATCTATGCAATCATCTGATCTCCAACCGTATGGAAAGAACAATCACGCTTGTTTGGGCTGGATCTTCATTAATGACATTTTTGTCATTTGGCAACCAATTTGTAGTTATATGAAATGTCCAAAAAATTGATGGTCCTAGATGAAAAACATGTTTCTAAAATTGTACCCACTTGAAATTTGCCCAAATAAATAACCCAAATGTGTACCAAAACTAAGTGGGCTAGCTATTAAATTAAAATAGGCTTAATTAACTATTTTATTCAAATTAGGCCAAACCATAAATATCAGCCCAAGTACATTTACTCCAAAATAATACAATCAAAAATTAGGGATATTACACTCTTACCCCTTTAAAATAAGTTTAGTCCTCTAAACTTTTTCGTACACGATCAGTCAAAAACTCATAATACTCCCCTCAAGTCTCCACAATGAAAAAAATAGCTTTGCCTATCCCCTCTTGTTGTTACACATCACTGAGCAACTATTATCGGTTCATACAAATTTTTTAAAAGATCAAACTATTCTTCTATCTTTCCATACCAGCTATGCTTTGTCTTCTAAGAATGTGTAAATAATCAATAAATTACTATTATTATTCATATTATTTTAAATTCTAAATTCTTAACTCAATAGTCCAATTGAAATCAAAGCCCAACCATACATTTTCTAAATAATCGAAGCCTAACTTATAAAGAGATCAACGTAATACCCAAACAGAGTTGGCTCAAAATAAACTTACACAAGCCCGATTATAGAACATAATTACTAGAATTAGAACAAAATTTCGGTATCTTACACTCTCCCCACCTTTTAAAATTTGGTCCTCCAAATTTGTCGAACTTACACTATACTGTCACGCCTTCTAATTACAGTCTTACAATATATTACTAGTATGAATGCTTAAAAACTTGTGTAGTCTCATATACAAGGCCTCAATACGAGGACACGAAGATCACCGCTCAACTTCCCACTGTCCGACTTCTTAAGTTCTTGGGCTGTGTCGGTTCTATTTCCAAACATGCTATAACGTGAAACACTTAACGTCACCCATTACTGTCAAGAGATAGATATCCACTAAACGAAAACGTCAAACCTTAAGTTTCCACCAAATAATAACCTAAACTTTCCACCAATACTCTTGACAACAATGTTTTTATATCCCATCGAAAGAAACTCCTTATTTGTGTGTAACATATCTAACTAAACTGAAATATCCGAATAAATTAACATAGGCTCGTCAGTAAGACCTTTTATCAAACAAATCCTTGTCACACCAAAATAACTTCAAATGCACATATTACAACTATGGAAAACATGGGTACCTCAAAATATTATAAAGCAAGGTGTACTCAAACTCAATTCATTCTAAAGGTAAAATAAGTTGTAAGGGTAAATTAGGCAAAGCCTAATTTGTCTTGTTTTTCACTCTCTTGGTCAAAGTAGGATTTAATTGGTGTTAAAGATTAATTAGGTGATAGGATTTGATTAGGATTCTTTTATTAGATTTAGGTGATACATTTTAGGTAACTAAATCTTTGCAAAATTATTTAGTTATTAAAAGTATCATATTAGGAAACATAATCTTGCATGATTATCTGCTAAATCTCTTTCCTAGTAGGAGTAGTTGTTTTGCCGTGTGCTTGCAGGATTGGGTGCCTATATAAAGAGCCGGATGTCGAGCAGTTGAAGACACGCTGAGAGTTTACAGAAGATTTTGTTCAAAAGTGCTGTGTGCGTATAAGAGAGATTCAATCCAGAACTTTTGTGAGCCGAGTTGGTGAGACGAGATCAACAGCCCATACACAGAGATCATTCTGCAGACAGTCTTGTTCATACCTGCTGCTGCTTAAAACTTCTGGAATACAGCCTTGTATTTCCTGAAGTTCTGATTTGTGCTTCCTTGTTGTCTGCTGTTTGGAAGCTGTTTTGAGTACTTTCTTCCCATGTTTGATTTGGTGATTTATGTGGGTTTTTCGGTTCTCCAAGAATCTATATCTTGTGAGAATTTTCTGTTAACTGTTAAGGTTAAAAACAGTGTTTGATTTTAATATATATTGTGTTGCCTTGAGGCTTGATCTACAAGTTTGATACTTGTAGACTGTTTTGAGTTATTTTCTGTCTACTAAAATTTTCTTGGTTTAAAATCTGAAATCAAAACTTCCGCTGCTATTTTCTGTGATATACTTTATGTTCACATTGTCATTGTCATTGTTGCAACATTCACTGCAATATTGACAATCACATCGTTCCATATTGAGATTCCGTGACATCGCGTTCTTTCAATTTGTGACGACCCGACCCAGACTCCAATGCGGGATCCCAAGGTCGTGCCGTCAAGACAAGCTAAAAGACGGACAAGCACCCGCTAAGCGTAGTGGTGCGAGTCCAGAGTTGAACCAACAAACTCTAAACAGGAATGAAAAGCCATAACGGCAAAACCAAATAACCAGAAACTAAAATCTGCGGAAGCAAATCATAAGTGGAACCCAAACTTATAATTGTAAACTAAGGAATACAAGGCTGAGAGACGAATATCTCTTGACAAATCTACGACGCACGTGACGCAACAATGCGCACGGGCAACAAACCATCGGCAATCCTAAGGCCGGCGAATCAACAGAATACCAACCTGATAAACAACAACTCAACGGCTATAACGTGCCGGAGGAATAAATCAACTAAAAGAATAAGATATTCAAATTCTAACAACTAAACCCAAGGCTCACGACTAACGTCGTCAGAGATGACAATACCAACTATAAACTAGAATGAGTGAGCTAAAGCATGCTCGGAATAATAAAAGGGAACAACTCATAAGAGATACAACAGCACGACCAAACAAGTCGGCTACCAAAATAATACAATAACAAAATACTAACATAATCTACCCAAGTAAAGTCTACATAACTTTACAATCGTGTCTCACAAAACATAACAACAATAATAATAAAAAATCCAAGCTTAAAGCCCGGAAGACCACCTTCTAGAAATCACTATCCGAAGCAGCCACGCGTACTAACGGGATCACTGCAAAAACTAAGGAAAACAAACACACGAAATGAGTCATAATGACCCAGTAAGTTACTAAATGCAATAGTATGGCATATCATGTCGTGGCATGGCTTAATGCACAAGTATATATAAAATCATGGTATCTTAATAGCATACCAACAATAAACTTGTATCAAGTCATCATATAACATAAACTTCATAAACCACATAGCATGTTATCTTTCATATAAGTGCTTATACATAAGCACGTAAAACCAAGATCTGGGCCTAGCCTTTCAATATTCAAACCATGGGTCCAACCCTCAAATGATCATAATCTGGGATTCAATCCTCAAATGATCACAACTCATCAGTTTTCTTAATGAGTACCTCGTTACATTCATCCAACCCTGGGATGAGAAATAGGAGCTCAATATCAGGCTAGGGGGCGCTAATACGAGACCACATCCCACTATCGGCCAAATAGTGAGGAGAAAGGGTACCAATGCGGCGATTCATAGCGAATGTTTCCAAAGACTATGAATCGTCCCATTGCCGACAAAACGACCAAGACGCCAGCTGGACTCAAATCAAGATGCTCAAGTAGATATTTACTTGGATAAACCAATAAGGACCAAGTCCATCATAAAAGAACTTATCAATTTAAGTAGGTCATAATGCTCTACAAAACCCAACATTCAATGCACATAATTGTACACACTTAACATGTTCAACTAACTTGTAAGTTTAGTTCAAAAACCACATATTGAGGTATTCATAATCCTCAAGTCATCACCAATTCAAGAATAGCTTTTAGCTCAATAAATCACAACGTGAGGTCTACTATAGTCCCCTACTCAAGATTAAATCAAAGACTATTATTTTAGTCTAAGAACAAATCACAAACAAGGCTTAGCATTTAAGCTTTTACATAAAGGCATACCTGGGACTCAACCATAGTCCTAACAAGTCGAACATAATCGACATCCTCAAACCATTCTCATGAATGACAAGACTACACCGTAGTCCAAGACCCATAAGTTTTCCATGTACGTTCATCCGAATTCCTAAAGGAAATCTCATTCAATAATCATTTCTTAAGGATACGAGATCATTGATTGGTCTCTAATGCTCAGGTGCTCTGAGCACGCTCTAAATAAATCCCCAATAAGCCTCTATATCATGGGTGTCACAAATGGGACACAATTCGGGATGCTCGGTACTCAAAATCAAAACCAACCAAACCCGAACATCGTAGGATTTCAACCTAAGGCTCACTAACATCTTATTGAACCTAAAATGACTCCATTGAGTCTTAATATCGCATTTCATTAAATACACATTTCATATGTCCCAAAACTAACACATCATTCAAGTTTATAATAATTCTCCCAAAAATAATCCGGGCTTGTTTCCCAAGCCTAAAAATCCAAGAACTCATCATAATCATAGTCAAGCAAAACCCAAATGTCGTAGGACTTCAACCCGAGTTCATTAACACTTTATTGAACTTATTTCGACTCGTTGAGTCTAAATACTAAGTTTCATTATTTACACCCTTCATCAATCTCAACATTTACACACACTTGAATTAACAACAATTTATCCAATAATTCGGGCTTGATCTTCAAGCCTAAAATTCTAACAAAACCCAACATAGATCACAACCCATTTCATAAATCATATAATTCCAATTAATTGATCATACTCATAATATATAGAGAGTTCACAAATCCAAAGCCCCAATCATAGGCCTACTTTCATAATAAACTCAAATAACATATGGACATGATTTCTAGCATACTCATAATCCTAGAAACACAAGATGAAGAACAATCATATACTTCAACAATCATAGAAACCACTCTACAAATGCTCCTACAAGTTTATACTTCCAAAAATCCCCAAAATTGGGCATACAAAGCATATCAAGTGTTCATTGCCCACAAATAGCATATAAGTTGTTTTCCTTAGGGCCAATGAACCAAAATCAAAAGGAAGTAACTTACCTAGCTTGAGTGAAAACTCAAGAGAACCAAAATCTGAACGGTGAAGTTGTTCTACACGTCGAGGGCTTCACGAATCTGAAGTTTGAAGGCAATCGGACGGTTGGATCGTCTTGGATCGAAGGAAGAATGAAGCTAGGGCTTGAATCTCCAAGCCTCCTCTCTCTCTCACTCTCTCTAATCGTATGGAAGAGAAGAAATGAAAGGATTTACGCAAATTACAAAGGGGTTTGGGTATTTATACCCCAAATTAAGGAGGGCACAATAGACATTTCCCAAGTACAATTAGTAGAGATTAGGGGTAATCAATCACTAATCTAACCTTAATTAACTTCCAACTAATGTTAGGACATGATTTGGGTTAAGTATGGGAGGTTAGGATGGGTTTAGAGGGGGTTTGATGAGGGTAGGATAGACATTTCTCGTCAAAACACGAAAAGGGCAAAAGCAGGATCGGGGCACCTTGCGGTCGCAAGGTCCCCTATAACTGCGACCGCAAGCTCTCCAGAACCTCTAGGGTGACTTCTTCCATTGACCTTGCGGGGGCAAGGCCATTCCACCTTGCGAGGGCAAGCCCGACAGACCCAAAATGGCTCAAAATTCAACCTAAAAGACCCCCAAACACTAAACCAAACCTAACAAGGTTCAAACCTCATCCAAAGTAGGTCTAGAACTCACTTATAAAACTCACAAACAACCCCCGAAACAACTCCCGAAACAACTCAGAGCGAAACCGGGAAGAGGTGCAACAACGTGCAACCGGAACGACGAATGAACTAGCAATTGAACGAGCAATGAAATGAGACTTTTAAGGCAAGTCTAAGGGCTAATGAAGAAGCTTGAATACTTCTAGAAAGTTGAATAACAACTAGGGAAATAAGAACTCCAAAGGAGAGACGATTACACGGCTCGATCCCCGAACTACGCGATAGAGACGAACACTATCTCCAAAGCTTCCAAATCATCGATAGACTTAAGGAACACCTCCAACTTGAAGTCTAATGCATCTAAACATGTTAATAAACCATCATATAGAGGTCTAGGACCAAACCGAGGTCACGAACACAAAACGCAAGCAAAACCCTCAATCGCGTCGCATTCCGACTATCGTCGAGTCACGACTTGTGACTTTAGCAAGTCAATAACTATATGGAGTCTCTTAATAATGTTTTGGTCTCAATGTGGTCTCTCATACATATCTAGACCCTCTCGCAAACCAAACATACAGTCGACAAAGGAAGAAGTGCAAGTATAGCATGCAAACCGAGATAACGAAGGAGCGGGGTGTCACACAATTGGTATCAGAGCCTTCTATTGATATCACTAAGAGTCGATTCTGTTTAAAGACGTGATGGATTCTCAGTATGAGAACGTGGTTCGTCCTCCTACTCTCACAAATGCTAATTATTCTATATGGAAAGTCAAGATGCGCATCTTCATCAAATCCATTGATGAAAGAGCGTGGCTTCTTTGTTTTAAATGGTTGGAGTCCTCCCAATGTAGATTCGATGGTGATGTCAAGATCACCAAAGAATCAGTGGACCAATGATGATAGAAATCTTGCTTCTTTTAACTCGAAAGCCTTGTCTGCAATTTATAAGGCCTTAGACGCAAATACTTTTAGGGTGATAGCAAATTATGAATCTGCCAAAGATGTGTGGGAGGCCCTTCAGACCTTATGTGAAGGACCTGCCAGTGTTCGTTCTTCAAAGCTAAGAATGCTAACCACTTAATTTGAAAACACTAGGATGCAAGAGTCTGAGGACATAATGACATATTATGGAAGACTCCTTGATTTATCCAATTCTGCTCTAGCTTTAGGAGATCCTATTACTAATGAGCGCCTTGTCAGCAAGATGATGAGGACTTTGCCTGAAAGGTTCAATGTCAAGATATGTGTTATTGAAGAAGCACATGATATTGACAAGATGAGTTTTGAAAAGGCTGGAATTCTTCAAAACTTTGAGGCGAACCTAAACGATCAAATGAAACAGAAAGGCAAAGGAGTCTCATCATCTTCCACACCCATTGTGAAAAATATTGCTATACGCACCAATTGATCTCTCATGTGATTTGCTTGAAATTCAAAAGACATTGATGAGTCGATTTTGGAGAAGAATCAATTGCTCTATTGACTACTAAATTCAAAAATTTTTGAAAAATAAAAGTCAAAATAGAACTCCATCATCAAGCTCGAAAAACAATTTCAAACCTGCTTCTGGGAAATTTGTTCCCAAAGAAAATTCTTTCCAAACTCCTGAAAAACCCTTCACAAATCCTTTTGCTTCTAAGTCATCCTACAATGGTAAGAACCTTGATTCTATCCAATGTAGAGAATGTCAAGGTTATGGACACTATGCTAACCAATGTGCAAACACATTAAGAAAGAAAGGCTTGAATTTTTCAGCAACCTTGAGTGATAGTGATGGAGAAGATCCAGGTGATCTTATCACCTTGAATCTTGTTTATGATTACGATTACGAAAATACGGTTGGTTCGACAAATGTGTCACCCGATGTTGCAACATCGGGAGTAACATCGGGAGTAACATTGTTGAATCTCTATTTGGAAGGATACAAGGAGTCTGTACAAGGATTGGGAGAAGAGGCTCACCAAGTTACACTACTTGGTAAGGCGAATGAAGCTGGCTTTGAAAAAGGCGAATGAGGATAAAAAGAATGCATAATAAAGGTGGAAAGTGTCTAAGTAGAAAGGATGTGGAGATTGAGCGGTTAAAGGAGCAACTTGCTCAAGCGAAGCGACCACGACCAAGTGGAATTCTAGCAAGCGAAGGTTGATGATGCGCTAAATTACGGTAACTCATCGAGATCGGTATTGGTTTTGTCCCTAAGGTGTTTGTGAAAGAAGGAGAAGGAACATACGGAACTAAACAAGCGATGAAAGCTTTCTGAAATTTTTACGTGAAAAACCAAGAGTAAGAAGGAAAAATTATGTTTGTCACTTACGCCATAAGCACAGTCACATACAACCTTTTGCTTTACGAAAAAGGCAATGTATGAGAATGAAATGAGGCAAGATTTCTTTGGAAAAGCTCATTGGCGAACAGGATGAAGCGACCAATCGCCCGACCAATGCAGCAACATTGGCAGAAACATTGGAAGCCTCATTCAAAGACAAATCATAAATTTTTTCAAAAACACCAACCCAAAACAGTCAAACAAATGTGGGTTCCCAAAACTTGTGATGAAAAATGTAGAGCCAAATATTGTGAGCCTTTTGATATACGCCTGGTGCTTCCATGTCACATGATGAAGAATGTAATGTTACTTTCACTTCCTTAAAATCTCATGTTCTTTGGATCTTGGTATTTTGGCGGTGGTTGTTCTAGACATATGACAGTGCGGTGAGAATTTGAAGGAATATGTGAGTATTAATGGTGGATCAGTGACATATGGTGGTGGTGCCAAAGGGAAAATTGTTGGTAAAGGAACATTGAACGTTGAAGGCCTTCCAAACCTCAAAAATGTTTACCATGTGGAAGGTCTTAAGACAAACCTAATCAGCATAAGTCAGTTGTGTGATGATGATCTTCAGGTAAGGTTTGACAAACATTCTTGTGAAGTTCTTGATCATAATAACAAATGTCTTCGACGGGTTTAAGATCGTCGATAAGCGCTACTTGTTCAACAATGCCCATTCTTGTCAAAAAGCAAGTCTTGATGTAACCGATCTACGGCACGAAACTTGGTCATATGAGTTTTAAGCTCGATGAGCTTGTGAGACATGATCTTTGTTAAAGGATTACCAAATTTGGAAAGGAATTACTCAAAGGTATGTGGATCGTGTCAAAAGGTAAACAAACCAAGGCTTCACATCTTCCCATAACACAATGCTCCACTTCTAGATGCTGGAGATGATTCACTTGACCTTATGGGTCCCATTGAGGTAGAAAGCCTAGGTAAGAAAAAGTATACCTTTGTTTGTGTAGATGACTTCTCTAGATATACTTGGGTAATATTTTTTGAAACTTTTGAGGCTTTCAAAATTTGGTACACGTGTTATGAACTTGTATGATGATAAAACTAAAACTTGTTAGGATTAGATCGGATCATGGCACGGAATATGAAAATGCATCCTTTTCTAATTATTGTGCCTCAATGGTATTTCACATGAATTCTCTGCTCCCAAAACTCCACAACAAAATGGAGTGGCGGAGAGAAAAAAACGAGGACATTACAAGAAATGGCTAGGGTGATGTTACATTCAAAAATTTGGCTAAAAGATTTTGAAATTTGAAGCATTAAACACTTGCTTGTCACATTGGAAATAGGGTCTTCTTGAGACCGGGTAGCACAATGACACCTTACGAAATTTTTCTTGGGAAGAAACCTACCTTGAAATATTTTCATGTGTTTGGTGCGTGTGTTATACGCTCAATGATAGAGATCAACTTTCCAAGTTTGACTCTAAGAGTGATAAATGTGTTTTTATGGGATATTCCACAAATAGTCGAGCATATAGAGTTTTTAATCTTCGAACTAAGACTATTATGGAATCCATGAACATTGTTTTTGATGATCTAAGCGGTCTTGGTCACAAAACTTCGAAGAAGATGTTTGAGGGATTTTAGATTTTGGAGATTTTGATCTGAAATAGGTGCTGAATCGATAGTTCAGCGGCGACAGACGGTCGGCGGATGCATGTGGTTCGGTGGAAAAATTCGAGGATGTTTCACCCAATGTTCTTCGGATGTTGCAACATCGGAAGAAACATTGACCCCTGGCGAGGAGATGAAGTTCTTTGGAGCAATTCAAATCGGGAAGATGATCGGTCCAGATTGGTGATCGAGAAATTGACATGTTCCAAGCAAGATTCAAAAACCATCCACTCACTCAAGTTATAAGGTAATGTACAAGGATGGTATGGCAACAAGGAAAGAAAGGTAAAGTGGACTACAAGAAACTAGCATGCATGACCACTCTTGAATTTGATGATATACATGCCTCGTGTTTTGTTTCCTTTGTTGAACCTAAAAATGTGCAAGAGGCCCTTAAAGATGAAAGTTGGATAAATGTCATGCAAGAGGAACTAGATCAATTCACAAAAATGATGTTTGGTATCTAGTTCCCGGACCCACTTCAATAAATGTTATTGGAACTAAATGGATTTTCAAAAACAAAGCGAATGAAGTGGGAGAAATAATAAGGAATAAAGCTAGATTGGTAGCTCAAGGGTATACGGAGTTGAGGGGTGGATTTTGATGAAACCTTTGCACTGTAGCCGCGTGAGTCTATCCGTCTACTTATGGCAATTGCTTGTTTCCTTGACATCACTCTTCAACAAATGGATGTGAAGAGTGCTTTTTTAAATGGGATTCTTGAGGAAGAAGTATTTGTGGAACAACCAAAAGGGTTTGAGGACCCCCATAAACCCAATCATGTGTTTAAATTGAAAAAGGCTTTGTATGGCCTCAAACAAGCTCCTAGAGCTTGGTATGGTAGGCTTACATATCACCTTTACAAAGTGGGTTTAAAAGGGGAGAGGTGGATAAAACAACTTGTTTATTCAAAAACAAGATAAACATATTTTGATTGCTCAAATCTATGTTGATGACATTGTGTTTGGATCCACCTCCAAATCCTTGGAAAAAGAGTTTGTGAATTGCATGACTTCCACATTTGAAATGAGCATGGTAGGGGAATTGACCTATTTCTTAGGAATTCAGATCAAACAATCACATGAAGGGATGTTCATTTCTCAAACCAAGTACTCTCTCAACTTGGTGAAGAAATTCGATCTTGAGAATGGAAAACATAAAAAAAAACTATGGGTACATCAGATAAACTTAATAAAGATGAAAAATCGAAAGTGTTGATCCTACCTTGTATAGAAGTATGATAGGGAGTTTCTTTGTATTTAAGCGCCACCCGTCCGATATCATATACGGTGTGTGTTTGTGTGCAAGGTATCAAGCAAACCCCAAAGTTTCTCACCTGAAAGCTGTGAAAAGAATAATTTGATATGTTGGTGAGACCTTTGGCATGGGTTTGTGGTATACTAAGCATACGAACACCAATCTTGTAGGTTTTAGTGATCTTTGGCGGTTTGATGACATGAGAAGTACATGGAGGATGTTTTTATCTAGGAACAATCGATTTCTTGGTTTAGCAAGAAACAAAATGTGTGTAGCCCTATCAATGAGTATATAGGCTGGCGGTGTAGTGGATGTACACAACTTTTGTGGATGAAACAAATGATTCAAGATTATGGTTTGCACAGTGATATCTTAACCATGTATTGTGACAACACAAGTGCAATAAGCATAGCTAAAAATCCTGTTCAACACAAAAGAACAAAGCACATAGATATAAGACACCATTTTATTAGAGACTTAGTTGAACAAGGCATTATGCATTGAACATGTTGGTCTGAGAAAACCAATTGGTGATATCTTTACTAAAAGTCTAGACTTTGAGAGATTTATAAATCTTAGGAAATCTCTCGGTATGTGTGCCATGTAATCCCTCACTTAAAAAAAAATTTAGGCATATTGCATTGTTCTCTAGGGGGCACACTAGATCAAATCTGTTTGTATTAAATACCTTTGTGCATGTGTGATGATTCATTCAAAAATTTTGTGATTCTATTGTTCAGATTCTTCTCGCCATCTCCCAATAAAGTTGTTGTTAAAAACTCTCTGTCAAACCACAAAGGAAAGAGCTACCTTTCAAAATTTTTAGGATGCTGCAATTTGTCAATGTACTATGAAGTTTCGACTTGCATGGGTTGATCTTGACTAAATTGACTCCTTTTAATTGACAAAGTGTGAAAGCTACCTAACGGAAAAGAGCTACCTATGAACCAGGTTGTGGCTTCTTTCTTTTTGGGACTATGGATTTTCGAATTCCATGGGTTGATCAATAAGTTAAGTAGCTACCCTTGGTAAATAGTGTGAAAGGTTCCTAGTGGTGCTTTAGCTTGAAATAAAGTAAAGCTTTTTCCATAGGGAAATAAAATACCTATGATATTTCTGGGAGTTTTTTTTTTTGGTGAAAGAAAAATGAGACTTTGAACATAAAATCACAGATTTTTGGTGAATGTGATTTCCATTGTTGCAACATTGGGAACTGCAATCAGTTGATCTAGACATATCACTTGTGTGTATCTGCATTCTTTCGTTTGTTTTTCTCTTTTGCATATTTTAGACATACTGTTTAGGACATATAGGTGCAGGATATCAGCCTCATTCGTTTCTGTCTTTCAACTTTAATGCCTGTTTTGCCTCTTGTTCTCAAAGTCATTATTTTATGTGGTTGTCTAAACTACTGTGTGTTTTTCTTCATGATCGGCTGGGCGGGTTTATTATGCGTGTTTGTATATCTTGTGTGGTCGCAATCTCGGTTAAGTATGTTTTGTGTATTCCTGAAATTCCTGATCAATTCTAAATGGTTTTTGAAATCAGATTGTGTATCTAATTCTCCTTATGTCTCTCATGTTAATTCAGAACAGCAGACTCATTTCTAATTTCTATCAGGTTGGTTAGCATGAGATGTTTGAATTTTGAGTTCCTGGTAATGTGTGCGACAGTTCACTTTCCATCATTAATATCCAACGACTAATTGCATTAGTGGCAGGATTAGTGGAACCTTCTTGCAGGAAAGTACGACATTACTGTAGACACCCCAATTTCGTACCCCTAATATGTGACATGACATAAAATATCAAGAACTGTTGAAACATTAACAAATGTCAAGTTACAGGGTCGAAAATGCAAAAGGAAAAAGTAGGATGCATGAACAGTGAACTGCAGGGGAGGAAAGTGTCAAAAAACCAAACTTGGAAAGCTGCTTGGTGCCGCACCAAGGGTCTCCTTGGCGGCACCAAACTCTTCACTGTAGCTCTCTCTCTGATGTGAAAAGTACAAAATGTGATGCACAAGGTACAAGTGGCTGAAGCTGATGAACAAACTCAAGAATGACAGTCGCGTCCCTGCCTCCTGCTATAAATAGAGAGCTTGGGCTCCTCATTTAATCGCTCAATTTCATCGCAACGAAGCGCTGAGAAATTCTCTCCGCGATCTTTCGAAGCGATTAGTTACGAGAGGTGCGAGATAGGTGAGTGGAACCCCCTAAAGTCTCCAAACCCTGCCCAAACTCCGCCAAAATAAATATCCATTAGTTATAAGTAATCCCTAGCCTAGTTGTTAGGTATCCACCTCATTTCCCCAACCCAAAAATCCCAAAGTAAGCCGTTACTCTTAGAAATGCAGTGGCTTTTTATAAGCCGTTATTCCGCCCAACCAAAAGGCCAAAACCACAAAACTAAGCCGTCACTTCTGCCCAAACCAAACAAACCAAAACTACCATATATAAGCCGTCACTACGCTGCCAAAATCAAAACAACAAACACACAACAAACAACAAAAGTCTCCCTCTCGAGAAGGACAGAAGCGAGCACATCGCCGCTCTAAAAGGTAATGACCTTTAAGGGCGTGTTTATTTATTTATTTATTTTATTGTCTATTCATTATTTTGTAAAATTATTATTTAAATCCGGCACAATGTAGTCTTTATAAGTCGTTGTGCTTTGCCGGATTAGATTAGGAAATAGTATGTAAAAGAGTCGTTATTATGGCCAAATATTCTTAAATATGTTTGTAATTATTGGAAGGAGAGGCGTGAGTCCGTAAATAATGTAGCCACGAATGTATTTGTTTAAATTTCCATTGTCATTATAATACCTTATTTATTTGCTAAATAAATGTGACAATAAGCATACTTGACCAAAAACCATTTCGAGACCGAGAAGAGGCGAGTTGGGTGCTAGCTAGCACCTTCCCAACTCGTAACTTAGCCTCGAACCCGCTTTTAAAATCTACGGTTTTTCTTTTTACGGTTTTCTTTATTTTTGCCTTAAAATGAAGATGGCGACTCTAAAACTTTCAGATCCGGTGGGGCCTCGCAACACTCCTCTTTGCACTTTCATGTTCTCCCAAAAAGGGAGATACGGGAATGAAGGAGTGATGCATTCCCATATCCGGTATCCCCTAAACAAGGGATAACTTGATGCGGGAAACCCATAGCTCCCATAGTGATCTGAACGGGCCATAAGGTTATTTTCAATAAATCCATAGTGGGGGCGTCGCAATATCCTTTCTTGCACTTCTCCGTTTTCCCCTAAAGAAAACAGGGGAGAATGGGAATGGAAGGGTAATGCATTCCCATATCTGTTATGCTGAACAAGGGATAACTTGACATCTTGAAACCATTAGTTCCCATTTTGGATACAAAATCCACTCAAGGCAACCGAGGCACATTCCAACGTGCTAATATAGCAACACTCCTCTCGCACTTTGGTTTCGTCTTCCCCTAAACAAGGGAGGGTGGAGCGAGAAGCGTGGTGTCCCGCATCCGCACGCATCGCACCCTATCCAAGGGCGCGCGGGGCGCAGGTCGCACCACGGGAACCTCACAGTGGCGACTCTGCTGGGGAGTTGTTTATTTTAAATAAAATAGAGGGCTAGACTCGTAAAATAAAACTTTTTGTTTTTATTTGTTTAAATGCGATATGCTTGTCATATTAATTTACGCATTTGAATAAAGTGTTCCCATACGGCCGTGGCTATATTTGTGGATATGATCCTCCATCGCGGCAGTTTCGTTCGATACATTGCAGGGCGTGTTTAAGAGTATAAAAAATTCAAAAAAATATATATATATATATCAAAAAAAAAATTCGAAAAAATCAAAAAAAAATTATATATATATTATATATATTAGAATAAATTCCGGGCAGCACAACAAAAGAGCTGGGGCTTTACTTCCGGCTCTATATTATTATTTACTTCAGTTCATTTTCTTTTTCACTTTATTCTGTACATTTATACATATCTGCATTCATTCTGTCATTTTATTTTGGGGACATAGGACCAAAAATTTGTAATTAATAGGGATAGATAGTTTCCCCACTTTTCTTTCTATTTCTTAATGTGGTGTGCTTGTTTGCTTGCGCTCAAACTAAAAAGCAGAAAGTACACACAAACAAGACATGCCATAATTGTTTTATTTTTACGTTCATATATCGTAAATAAATAAAGATTTTCTTGCTCTAGATACCACACACACGCACATGCATATAGCTATATTACGAACTGTTACCCTACACCATGGCCAGCCTACCCCCTGCATGAGCCAACGCTAGAATGCATATAGATTTTCAGGACACTTCATTGACCGACCGATTTTTGTATTTTTGAATCATGAATCAGCCCCTGTCAAAAAAAAATACAAAAAAAAAGGAATATACAAAAAAAAATGTGCAAGTAAAAAAATGATGAAAAAAAAGAAAAATAAATTGCGCAACAAAAAAAAATAATAACAAAAAAAAATATAATAAGCAGGGGCTGATTTATTATTCTTTGATGCTCGACCTAGACCATTTCGAATGGTGGATCCTGGAAAGAGTATAGGCCCTTCGCTTGGGACCGATCCGGTCCAGAGTCGGCGGTGGAATACGTTGGTCTTATACTGGAGAAAGAATTCATTGTTCCAGGAAAGTCCTGAGACTGTCAAAATTAAGCAGGTGCTTATTCGGTCAATTTGTAGGGATAACAATAATAATAATAAAATATGCTAATAAAGGCATGCTGTACTCCAAGCCCAGAAAGTCTTCAGCCAGCCTCCTGATACCTCCATAACCCACTTTCCTCACAAACCTGGCCCAAATTTGGAAAGACAGAAATAGTACTGGCCGGTTGATACGGGAAATAAGTGCAAAAAATCGAAAGAGTATCACTATCATATCGGACAAAGGCGGAATCAGATGCAGATCCGAAGCGGTATGGCAGCAGAAAGTGAGGTAATCTCTTCCCATGCAGTCCCCCAGGAAGCATCAACCTTCCATGTTCCTCCAAATCCAATTTCCCAGCCAAACACCAACCCACCAAATGCCTATTATTACCAAAATTTTAGCCATTTTTCATCATACCCTCCTTATCCTACCCAAAATCCATGTCCAGCCCAATATCCCTATCCTGCCCAATATACATATCCTGCCCAATATCCATATCCAACACAATATCCATATCCAGCTCAAAACCCTTACCCGACACCACAGCCAGGAAACAACCCAGCCTTCCCTAATCCTACCAGTATATACCAAAACCCAACTTTCCCACCCGCCAAAATGGAGGCTGACATCAAAAATTTGAAAGCCATGATGCTCAAAATTCTAAACCAAGAAGTTTCTAATGAAAATTTGGTGACAACTTCCTGGGCATGATAGACAGAGGTACTGATCACGAGAAGCTCCCTACTGAGTTTGGGTCTACTTCTAATAAACCTTTGCAGAACTAGTATACCGCGACCGACCCACTGTTGACGCCCACAGATCTGGTGGACTACTTCGGATATATTACCCCTATTCCTTTCCCTAGCCTTACGGATTTGGTCAACTACCAATCCGCTCCCTAAAATTGAGGATCTCAAACCCCAAGTCCTCAATAATGTAATAAACCCTGTACGGTGTGCTTTTAATAATAATCTAAATGTCTTTGCTTATTTCTTAGTTGCACCTACATTAAAAGACGCATTAAATAATTATAATAATGAGTCATTTAATAGGACCCAAAAGATAAAAAATTATTTGCTTGAGCTTGTAAAGTCAGTAGAGCCAGGGACAACATCATCAACAGCAACTGAAGACTGATCTACTATCAATTTGGGGCTGGACAAGGAAATCAAAAGAAGTCAGAATCGGCAACTACCTGCAAGGCTCCAAAAGAATTGTGACACCCCGTATTCTTGCATGTGCATTGTATGCTTGCCTTCATATTTTCTTGTTGATTGTGAGCATGTTTATTTAGTCCATATATGTTTTAGAAACATTTATAAGTCATTCATGAAGTCCATAACATGTTTAGAATCGTGTAAGCTTGTTTGTTGAATCGCCGGTTCAATTGCATTGTTTTGGCCTTAGCGATTCTTCCTTCGTTGCTTGTATTCTTTGTGTTTTCAACTTGTGAGAAGTTCATTTGAGTTATAGACCAAGTGTACTAGTAATTATCATTCTTGCACAATCGTTGTTCATAGACTTGTTACCTTTGGTTATGAAATGACCAATTTATTCCTTCACAGACCAGTCATGTTTTGGGCAAACTTCGGGAAACTTCTGGTACTAATCCACTAAATAGAATTTTCTAAAAATTTAGTATGTTTTACCTTCATACGTTAGGATACTCTCTGTAAAATTTGGTAATTTTCCAAGGTGTCTAAGTACCTCAATTAGGTCTTGACTTACGGCTGTGCCAGAATTCAGTTTTCAGAAAAACAACTTCTGTACTTGATTTTTGTTGTAACAATATCTTGATGAATATAAGTCCAAATGGAGTAATTTAAAATTCTAAAATATAATTTAATGAGTCTAGTTTCATAAAAATCAAAAATCACCTCATTTGGAGTTGTGTGCGATTTATGGTCGATTTTACAAGATTGACTGTCCAGCCTCAGCTTCCCAGGCGCCCGCCTCGACTTTAGTGAGGCGCCCGCCTCAACTTCTGGGAGCATTTCAATTTCAGCTTCCAGCCTCAGCTTCCCAGGAGCCCGCCTGGCTTCTTGTGAGGCGCCCGCCTCATCTTCGAGAGCATTGCGGGATTTTTTCCCTGTTTTGATATTGAGCGACTTATACACCTTAACCCCCTATCTAAACCTTTCCTAAACCTCCCTAACCCTCCTCACGTAAGTCCCAACATCCCTAACTAGTTTTAATGATGGATTAAGAGAGCTTTGTTAACCTTTAAACCACAAAATCAGATTAGAAATGAGACCACATTGGCTTGACACATGTCCCACTCAATTTCTAGACCAATATAAGCCACATTTTCAGATTTTGACTCTCATTTCTCACCCTCACTCTCCAAAAACGAGATTCATCCTCTCTCAAGCTCTCCCATGGCTTCTTGAAGCTTTTCCCTTGGTCTTCCCTCATCCATTCTCCATTTGCTCAAGACTCCTTCATCAAAAGTGTAGAGCTCAAAGAGTAGAGCATTTCCAACCGAACAATCTTCTCATTTGCTTTCTTTGTTGAAGAACACTTGTAAGTTACTTCTTCTTCTTTTGATTTTGTACTCATTGATCCTAAGGAAAACAAACTCTATGCTATTTGAGGTCAATGAGTACACATACTTGCCTTGTGTGATTTTTAACTTGTGATTTGAGCATGTGAACTTGTTAAAGGCATATGTAGGATGAATTCTATGATTATTGAAGTATATTGCTATCCTTCATCTTGGGTTTCTAGGATTATGAGTATGCTAGGGATCATGTCCATATGTTACTTGGATTTATTGTGGAAGTATGCCTATGATTGGGGCTTTGGAAGAGTGAACTCACTAAATAACATGAGTAGGATCACTTAATTGAGATTATGTTATTTATGAAATGGGTTATGATTAATGTTGGGTTTTATGAATATTAGGGCTTGATAATCAAGCCCGAATTATTGGAGGAATTGTTGTTAATTAAAGTGGGTATTAATGTGTAGGATGATTTGGACGATGTTGTGTGTTGGGAGAAATTGGTTATCCCTTTGTTAAGGATTTTATGAACATTGGGGCTTGGGAATCAAGCCCGAATTATTTTGGAATTTGTCATAAGTTGAAGAGGATGATAATGTTGGGATTTATGGAATGTGTAAATAATGAAACTTAATAGTAAGACTCAGCGGAGTCATTTTAAGTTCAATAACATGCTAATAACCGTTGGGATGAATTCCTATGATGTTCGGGTTTGGTTGGTTATGATGGTGAGCACCGGCGTCTCGATTTGTGTCAATTGAGACACCTACGTTATAGAGAATTATTAGGGGATTTATTTGGAAGCGTGCTCGGGAGAGCACGGTGCATTAAAGGCAAATCTATGGTCTCGAGCATGGTTGAAAGATAATTTTGAGTTAGTTCTCACTTTTGGGAAATGATCGGTTGTGCATGAGCGTGCTTGTGGGTTACGACTACGGTGTAGTCTTTTGTTTGATTTCAAGTAGAGGTCCATTATAGACCTCATAATATGATTCTCGGTGGGTTTATAGTATGCTTGATTTAATTGGTGACTTGAGATTTTTTTAGGATTAATTGGTTGTGAGCAATGTATTTGCCTTGACTTGATTTATGGTAGAGAATAATAACCTATTTGGTCGGATGAGTTCGCTCTTGTCGAATTCATTCCTTATTTGTTTATATTGAGTAAATACATACTTGAGCATTTGGTCGGACGGGTTCGCTCTTGTCGAATCGATCCTTATTTGGTCTTTACGAGTAAACATCTACTTGTGCATTGCATTAAGTCAGTGGCACTATTTGGTTTGATTTTTATGTCGGGGGTGGGACGATACATCGCCTATCACGAATCGTCGATTCGTATTCGCTATGGATCGCCGTACACTGGACCTCACACACCCCTCCATTGTAGGCAATGGGGAAGTAGCCACTGCCGTAACAATACGTGCGTGCTATCGGCCGGCGGAGTTCGGTATATCGATGCGAAGACACGAGCATCGTAGTCACAAACCCGTATAACAGTGTTTTTCTTGCAGGAGCTACGTAGCGGCCGGGCCCATAACATATCCTATTGTGATGTTTAATACTCGCACTTATGTGAATAACGTGCTAAGTGCAAATTGTGATCATTTGAGGGCTAGGCCCAGGTCTTGGTTTTACGTGCTTATGTATAAGCACATATATGAAAATAATGTGCTATGTGGTTTATTGTTGGTATGCTATTAAGATACCATGATTTTATATACGCTTGTGCATTATGCCATGCCACGTCATGCTATGCCATACATTTGCATTTAGTAACTTACTGGGTCATTATGACTCACTCCGTGTGTTTGTTTTCCTTAGTTTTTGCAGTAAGCTCGTTAGTGCACGTTGCAACTTCGGGTGCTTGTCGGTTAGCAGGTGGTCTTCCGGGCAATAGCTTGGAGTTATTATTATTGTTATTATTGTATTTAATATCTTGTGAGACACGGATGTAAAGTTATGTAAACTTTACTTGGGTAGTTATGTTAGCATTTTATTATCGTATTATTTTGGGAACCGACTTGTTTGGTTGAGCTATTGTTTTTATTTAAAGGTTATTCAGTTGTCTTCCCGAGCAAGGTTTTAGCTCACAAGTTCTAGTATTATGTTATTGTTATTTCAGTCTCCGACAACTTTAGTCGAGAGACATTGGTTTAGCTGTTCGTATTTAATATCTTATTCGTTTAGTTGATTTGTCCCTCCGGCATGTTGTAGCCGTTGAGTGGCTGTTTATCAGGTTGGTATTACGTTGATTCGCCCGGCCTTAGGTTGCCGATGGTTTGTTATGCGTGCGCAATGTTGCATCACGAGTCGAGATTTGTCGAGAGATAGTCGTCTCTCGGCCTCGTGTTCCTTAGTTTATAATTATAAGTTTGGGTTCCACTTATGATTTGCTTCCGCAGATTTTAGTTTTTGGTTTTTCGGTTTTGGCCGTTATGGCTTTACATTCCAGTTTAGAGTTGTTGGTTCAACTCTTGACTCGCACCACTACGCTTAGCGGGTGCTTGTCCGCTAAAATCTTTTAGCTTGTCTTGATGGCACGACCTTGGGATTCGCATTGAGTCAGGGTCGGTTTGTCAGAATACCACTACGTGGATCTCCTCAAGGTTCGTGGACATGCTCTTTAGTACTATGAAGATGTGTCGGGGTAGACCCAACCATGGTTGAACAGGACCCCCACATGTCCAGGATGCTCATCAAAGGACAAAAGCTCCACCGCATCAAGCGAGGAATGGTCACTACAAGTTGAAAAAAAAGAAAGCATAAAACAAACGTCAACTTCATTCGGGTAAAAGGAAAAAAAAGAGGGAAAAGAAAGAAAAAAAAAAGTAAAAAAATATGGTAATAAAAAAAAAAGAAAGAAAAAAAGATACTCGATCATTTGTTCAAAATAGTGATCATTCCCGAAGCCGAACAATTTTTTTCACTGACATCTTTGGCTATAGCGGCGGGGAGACCAAGAAAAGACCTCATCCCAGGGGACTTCTTTATCATGTCATGTCGTGCAGGCTAAAATCTGGGGGCTACTTATCCAAGGCTGCTACCCCTCTCTTCCACGATGTGCCGTACATTGTCAATGAGATTCGGTCAGGAGATGACATACTCCCCACAAGCCTTGAGGAAAGAAGACCTTGTTATTACCCTCCAATTTCAATGAGCTTCAAAGGTATGGTGCTGATCCATTCTATCCGACAAGTGCTTCCCTCTCGGCCGCTAAATTTGAAAACCCGAGGCGGCCTAGGCAAAAGTTAGGGCATTAAAAAAATGAAAAAATGAAAAAAGAAGAAATAAGGGCTCGCTAAGTGAAAACAAAAGAGGCGGCCCTAGGCAAAAATTAGAAGCACACAAAAAAAAAATTTATTCATAATAAAAAATAAGGGCTCGCTAGGTTGAAAACTCGAAAGGGCGGCCTAGGCAAAGTTAGAGCCAAATAATCAATATATATCGAGGAGAATAAGGAGAGGGAAGGCACTTCTTTGAAACCTCGACATCTTACCTCCGATCTTGACATGCTGAGGGGCTCGTCGACAAAAGAGAAAAACCACGACATAAGCTCGCAATAAAACACTAAAAATATAATATTACGGGTCCTAAGGTGCAACTTAGGAATAATTGCTAAAGAAATTTATGTTATACATTAATTGCACATACATATCAATTATTGCTATACCCCTTTGTTTCCCCAAATTATCCTTCATTTGCGGCTTAAGCCGGAGTAGTCCATCGATTCTGCGGCATCATGTACGATCCATATACTTTTCATAAAGGCACGAGAAAAGGCTGATCTCATCGGAAGGAGAAGTATCTCGCCCTATTCATCATCTGCGTTGCCATTGTCTGAAACAACCAAACAACTTGGATCTCGATCATTCCGGCCTGCAATACATTATGAAGAAAAATGCGGGGTTGTGAGAATAGCCTTATGCCAAGTATAGCCAGGCAGGTATGGGCGAGGAAACGGAGAGTGACTGAAGGAAGTGAGCCGCTTTTCCTTTCCACATATCACGAAGAAAAAAAAAAAAAAAAAAGGAAGCCAGCTCGAACCCGAAGGTATCTTCCTTTAAAATCCATTTTGGATATACGGCGTGCCATTACCAATTAGACATCGATATAGCTTTTCTTTGTGCGTGATTGTCTTGAATGCTGCATGTGTTTATAAATTTTGCATCATATAAATTATATTGCATTGTAAATATACATGCAGTTTTCAAAAAACAAAACAAAACAAAAACAAATACAAAAACAAGAACAAAAAAAACAAAAAACAAAAAATCTATATGTATTGTTTTTGCATTTAAACAAAGCGTTTTTTGCATTCTAAGCATTAAAAAAATGCATTTTGCATCTTAAAGATATATCTGCATTTTGCATTATTGCATGCATGATAAAATAGGGAAAGTATCCATGCATCATGTTAATAAGACATCCTATAATTTTAGGCATCACATTTGCATTAAATAAAATAATACATACATCCATCATATGTATTTATTATCCAATAAGGCTGCATTAGAAGTGCGCTAAAGAAA
>CM028380.1:105762710-105846752 GCA_013146195.2 Codonopsis lanceolata | reverse complement strand
AATTGGTATGATATGTCTAGGAGTGCCCCAATCTCTGGGCATTGACAGTGTGATGACTATGGTCACCGTCACACCTCGTTGTGCTCTACCAACTTGGCTATGTCTATCATGGGGATAATGTGGCCCGGGAAAGTAAGGGTACCATAAGAAAGTGGAGCTAATTGGGCTCGAGGAAGCCATTGCAATTTAGGCCTATGTGAGATTACACTGGTTTATGCATTTATAAATAGAGGATGTGGGTTTTTCTAGTTCTAGCTAGCTTGTAATGTTGGTGATGTAAGAGCCTACGCAAGCATTGATTTTGCAACTGATATTATAAACTAATACTGGAACTTTTGGCTATAGGAAATAAAGAACAAAATCTTGTAAACGAGGTAACACCTTGAAAATTTCAAATCAGACAGTGTTTGGGTTCTATTAGCTAGGGAGCCAAAATAAGATGATGCTTGGACCGGAGTCTCTGTGATCGGTCGGCTGCGACTTAGCTGCTTTAAATACTCCTTCCACTCAAAGGGTCCCATTCAAAGGTCAAACAATTTAAGTATTAAAATAAAGTTGCACAATACCCTTAGTTTTTAAATTTCAATTGTTATTTTTTGAAGTATAAACAAAATGTTGTTACTTGTAAGTGTAAGGTTATAAGGATTAATTTGAAAACCATAAAATCTATAAGCTTCGTCTTGGGACTAGACTCTTTATCTAATCATCCCAAACACAAATTAGGACTCTTTGCGCATGAGCATAATCTAAAAGCAACTGATTGATTGCTGGACGGTTGAATCCAATTTTTCTCCCGTTTTCACATTATTTTTCCACTAAAAAAGCAGAGAGTGAACTTCACTGTCACCTGAGGTTTATTACCAAAGGTCTATCTAGGCCTTTGCTGCAGGAATTCCTAATCATCTACACTAGAAAAGTGACAACTTAATTTCAAACACCAACTAGAGTAATGCTATGTAATATCACAGTCAAGAAGAAAACTAACACCTTCAAGGCAGTGGTGATTCTTTATACCAAAATTCAGCTAAAACTTAACATAGTTTGTGGGTGTAGACGTCATTAGGTTCGGATTTTTCCAAAAGATAGTTCTTTGCATTAGCGCTGCGAAGTCGATAAATGAATAAAAACATCATGAAAAGTAATAACGGAGAATCTGCTTCATCGAGAAATCCAGATAACTTTCAATAAGAATGTCTGGAGGGGAAACCATTATGCTAATGCAAGATTATCTTCTTTTCACATCAATAGAGCACAAGCATAGCATATCATGCCCAATTAATTGGCCTAACAATATGTCTGTTAGCTAGAGTTCTTATTACCTACCAGATTGAAGATATCTAGGATTAGCACTGTCAAATTAAGGTGGGAAGATCCTCCCTCTTCAATTACTTTATTTGTGATGGCCCCAAGTTCTTTTCTTCTCCTTTTCCTCCACTCATTACCTTTCCTATAGCCTTCTTCAATTATTCACTATTCACTTTCACATCGATGTTTTGTTCCTCACCCCAATGCACAACACCTTTAGCCCCAACACCGACCCCAATCTCTAATAATTGCACTGCTAGCTTCTCGTTAAAGAACTGCCAAAAACCGAGGCCAAGTTATCATAGGTACACTAGCACATACCCCTTCCGAGCTGAATTCCAACGACAGGGCCAATAACGCTCCGATTGCAGGTGCGATAAGATAAGCACTTGCAAGGCCCACCTCCAATCACTAGGCCTCTATCTTTTGTTCTTTCCTCAAACCCCCTTAGTCGATCCAGTTTTCTAGCTGTTTTGTTTTATCCCCTGTTCTAGCTACACAAATAAATGGATACGTCGAAGCTTCAAGACCTAAACCAAGAGCTATGAGTTGTGCAGGCAAACACGACTAAGGCTTCCTAGACATTCATAGACCTCGGAGCCCAGTTCCCTAGCATCAAGCCATTTCAAGCACTCTGCTCGCTCAATTGAGGCCCTGTTTCCCCTTTGAGCTTTCTTAGATTCATCCTTATTGCACAATGAAAATGACCCTATGCACCAAACTTTATCCATTCTCAACTTTTATACTCATTGACGTATTTTTGCTCCAACTCCTCAAAACTATTAATCATCACTCCGTAAGCCCCTAATTCAGCTTCTCTTATTTGTTCACGCCGATCACTCAAATTCAGCCTACCTAGATTGAATGCTTGTGGCACTGGTCTCTCCTCAGTTCAACGTGATCAAGTATACATGGCACAACAAATGGCTGTGATTCGGGCACACTCATACACCTTGGAGATATGCAAATTGTGAGTACATAATTGAGTGAAACACTCATTCCATCAAATAATCCTTGTAACTTGAAATTACCTTGCAGTGTCGCTATCCATAAGACATGCTTGTCTGATACTATGTAGCTGACTAGGATCGAGATCTTGAAAACACTATTCAAGATGGTTTTGCAACAAATCAATTGCAGCACCAAAATATGTGGCTAAATCTAAAAGCTAGGGAAAGCTGCCTAGGGATTCACACCCCTCCGACAAACTGGCCTCAACAGATTGAAACTGGAGTTGGAGGAAACTGATGGGCTGTCCCGAATGGTATGTGATGTCTAAGCTTGCCCCGAATCTCCGGCATTGACGGATGTTGTGACTATGGTCACTTTCACACCTCGTTGGGCTACCAATTTGGCCATGTCTATCATGGGGATAATGTGCCGGGACAGTAAGGGTACCATAAGAAAATGGAGCTAATGGGTCCTGAAGGAAGCCATTGCAATTTAGGTCTATGTGAGATTCCACTGGTTTATGCATTTGTAAAGAGATGATGTGGGTTTGGTCTAGTTCTAGCTAGCTTGTAATGTTTGTGATGAAAGGGCCTACGTGAGCATTGGATGTTGCAATGATATTATTAACTAGAAAAAATACGGGTAGATCTACTTTTGAGGTTTTAATTGCTCCAGACATCATGTTTTTTAATCTAAAAGGACATTTTGGGGCGAGATGATCGCGATACCCTTTAATGAAGAAGAGGTGAGTGTAATGATGACAAACCTTTGAATTGCGATGCATAGGTCTATAAATCATGGTGCAAAACATATTCTTCAAATTTAATTTGTACCATATGTGAACCACAATATATAAATATTTGAACCACTTTAAGATTAGGTCATGTGCCTCTCTCTTCATTAAAACACTTGAAAATCTATAATGTTGATGGCATTACTTCCTTTTCTCCTTGTGATGTATGCCAGTTTTCTAGACAAATAAAACAACCATTTCCTATTAATACCTCTCATACATTATTTGCTTTAATTTAATTCATTGTGATATGTGGGGGGTGATAGATGTGTTTTATATGCATCTATGGAGTACTTATATGGCTTAGAAATAGCTATTCCATGAGTTTTTAGCACTAATATGAGTTTCTAGTCTTATTGTATGCTTCAGTGGTTAGGTTGAGAAGAATTGCGTAGTTTGAAGCCTTTTTCAATCAATTGAGGACATGGAGGACTAAAGTGCGAATTTCGAACTAAAGGCCAAAATTTGAAAAGATGGAAGGCGGTCGCTTGTTACTAGCGGCCAGGCATTTGGCAGCACCTCAACATTGTGTAAAGAGCTAGAAGGCGGTCATGTCTTCATAAGGCTGTCGTGTAAAAGTCGGACACAGTCGCATTACCTCTTACAAGGCGATCGTGTTGTGCCAGCTTCTATGAAGGCTAATTTTGTAATTCGACCAAAGGTCTTACCTCAGAACCCTAGTATTTAAGTAACCCTAGTAGTTTAGGTTAAGGATCCGAAATTTATCCCCCTTTTTGGCTGAAAAACAATATTCAGAGTTTCAGAGAAGAGTTTTAAAGATCAATCCATGTTTCCATCAATTCATATGTTTGTTCCATTGATTGTGATGAACTAAACTCGTCGATCTAGGAATTAGAGGTAACTTGTATAGAATCCTATGTTCTAAACATTAATTTTATTCAATCAAAAGTTTTGTTTATCACAAAGTCTATTATTGTGTCTTCTTTACAAGCTTATACGTGAAAAAGGTATATGCGACGACATTGGGGTATGAATAGCTGCATGACCAATGTGCATATGTCATATGTTTGTCCACCTTTGTGATAAGTGTAACGCCCCAAACTCGGTACCGACACCGCGATCCCACAATTTGGCCACGTCACAATTTCTAAATACTAACCCACAAAATATCCAAAATAAAACATTCAAATTTTTCTATTCAAAATACATAACGGTCTAGTACAAATTCTAAAATGTAATCAACACCATAAATCCCAAACAAATGTTTATTCCTTAAAAATAAATACCAAAGCTAAGGAAATTATTTTTTTCCGAGTCACCCTTCAAATGGTCCACCTGATCCTAAAAGAATTTCAAATATACTTACGATCTGAAGAAAATAGAATAAAGGGTAAGCGAACAATGCCCAGCAAATTCATATACAACCCCTCCGGTTTCTAAGGAGGAGTTGACCACAAAAATTATATTTCGCCAAAAAGTCAAATAGTCTTAACAAGACCAAAAATTGCATCATCCAGATATAGAGATTATAAAATCAAATACAAATGTAAATCAGGAATTCCAAGTGAAAGATAAGGCTCAAAACAAATACGAGATATTCAACTGCCACCAACCGTCTCATTCCAGTTGGAAACAAAGAACACCCGTAGATTCCATGATCACTTAAGTGGTCAATTCGACCTGACTAACTGCCCCAATGGGCCTGATGCCCAACGGGTCTAAACCCGCAACGGGCCTAAAGGTATATCCGGATAACCTCACCACATGTCCAGTGGTGTCAAATAATTCAAAGTTCACAAATGTTACATATTTCACGTAACAACTTATTTTACTTAGTGATCACGGAGGAGTTCTAAATAAAGCCAAACATCCAAAAATATATGTAATCCATTTTTTCAACGGATTGATATTTCAAGAAGTCAAACATGGGTTACAAAAGTTTCAAAATTCGGATTATGAACAAAATAGGTTCGACGGAGTTCAAAGCAAATATCGACGAATGCCGAACATGGGTTTACAAAGAAAGTGTTAAGCCAATAAAGTTATAACGGAAACCTACCGAATAAAATATGATGATCAAATAACTTTAAAGAAGTATAATCTCTTACCTCAAAACGAAGCTTCGAAATCAACTCTTATGCGAAAATGCGGCTACCCGTGCTTGTTCAAATCTAAGATTCAATAACCAAATTATTACATCTAAATAACTAATTGAACTTTTAAATAAATTAATTATACATCTTTTTTTAATTATTACATTACTCCTTCCCAAGTACAACTCAAACTCCTCCCACCTTTATTTCTTTCCAACCACCCGACAACTCACCAATCTTCTCCCCATTTGTTTGTTTGTTTGTTTGTTTTTTTTTTTTGGTGACTAGACTACACTTGACTAGACTACACCTTATGCTTCTACTTCTCTCTCACTTTTCTTCCAATTTATAATCACCTTTTTGTTTTATTCCAACACACCCATCTCCTTCCCTTTTCTTTTCTTTTTTTTTTCTTTTATTTTTCTTATTTGTTTCGGCAGCAACACAGCCCGAAATGAATCTTTCCATCCTTCCTGTTATCTCTTCTATAGATCATCAACCCAAGGAAAACAATCAATTACCTGAAATCTCAAAAGGAATAAACAATATCTCACCTCAATCGAAGACTCGATCTTGCCTCCCGTCGATTTGGTGCGTTGCCGAATCTTTCCACTTCGTGACTTCATCAAAGACTCCCTCCGACGTCCGTCTCTCAAGCTCTCTCACATTGTGTTCTTTCTCTTGTGAATGATTCAGCTAAGGGAAATCACCCCCCTTAAATAATCATCGAAAACAACCATCGAGTTCCCACCATAAGTATTGTTTTTATTATCATAATTATTATCATTATTATTGTTATTATTATTATCATTATTATTATCATTATTATTGTTATTATTATTATCATTACTATTATCATTATTATTGTTATTATTATTATCATTATTATTATCATTATTATTGTCATTATTATTGTTGTTATTATTATCATTATTATTATCATTATTATTGTCATTATTATTGTTATTATTATTATTGGACCATCAATTTGGCTCAAGCCCGATCACAAATAAATAGGAATAATTACAAGCCGGTACATTTTTTAAAACATGTTTTCAAATCAATCCAACAATTTTTTAGACATATCTTTTAGATACATTTTTGGGGTAAAAATACATAACTGTCCCCAATTAACGTACTGATGGTCTTCCCCCGATTAACATACGGAGTGTTTATATGGCTGCCGAATCACGCGACGTTTCCATTTCTCACACTAGAGAGAGAAGTACAGATGATAGAGTGGGAGGGAGAGAGAGACAGTGTGAAGTGAAGTAATGAGACTGAACATACCATCACAGTTCTGCCATGCCATATCTTTTACCTTCTCAATTACGTTAATTACCAAAAGAATATATATAGAAGAAGCATGGGAACTCGGATTCCAAGACAATTTCTTAAGAATTGACGCAAAATGAACACTCCGTATGTTTCTATTCTCGCCAAGCTCGACACATATATGTTTTACTATTCATTTGCATTTGTATTTCTGAAATATCTGTTCTTGAACATTGTTGGGTTTTGGAGAAGCTGCCATTGTTGAAGATTATGAATCCTTCGTTCACCTGTATATGTCTGGCATCAGGTTGATTTCTGATGCCTAGCATCAGGTTGATTTTTTGGCATCAGGTTGATTTCTGATGCCTGGCATCAGGTTGATTTTTTGACATCAGGTTGATTTTTGGCATCAGGTTGATTTCTGATGCCTGGCATCAGGTTGATTTTTGGCATCAGGTTGATTTCTGATGTCTGGCATCAGATTAATTTTTGGCATCAGCTTTTTTGATTTTTATTTAAGGCCGAATCTTCATAATAACTCCCTGTTCGAACTTAAAGTACTCGTTCATTATGATCTTCAAAACCTCCGTTCTTTCCATACAGTATAGTCATATTACTAAACTAAACCTCTGTTCATTAATAAACATTCAAACAAAAAAGTCAACATTCTTGCATTGTGACTTATGATCTATGCAATCATCTGATCTCCAACCGTATGGAAAGAACAATCACGCTTGTTTGGGCTGGATCTTCATTAATGACATTTTTGTCATTTGGCAACCAATTTGTAGTTATATGAAATGTCCAAAAAATTGATGGTCCTAGATGAAAACATGTTTCTAAAATTGTACCCACTTGAAATTTGCCCAAATAAATAACCCAAATGTGTACCAAAACTAAGTGGGCTTGCTATTAAATTAAAATAGGCTTAATTAACTATTTTATTCAAATTAGGCCAAACCATAAATATCAGCCCAAGTACATTTACTCCAAAATAATACAATCAAAAATTAGGGATATTACACTCTCACCCCCTTAAAATAAGTTTAGTCATCTAAACTTTTCGTACACGGTCAGTCAAAAACTCATAATACTCCCCTCAAGTCTCCACAATGAAAAAAATAGCTTTGCCTATCCCCTCTTATTGTTACACATCACTGAGCAACTATTATCGGTTCATACAAATTCTTTAAATGATTAAACTATTCTTCTATCTTTCCATACCATCTATGCTTTGTCTTCTAAGAATGTGTAAATAATCAATAAATTACTATTATTATTCATATTATTTTAAATTCTAAATTCTTAACTCAATAGCCCAATTGAAATCAAAGCCCAACCATACATTTTCTAAATAATCGAAGTCTAACTTATAAAGAGATCAACGTAATACCCAAACAGAGTTGGCTCAAAATAAACTTACACAAGCCCGATTATAGAACATAATTACTAGAATTAGAACAAAATTTCGGTATCTTACACTCTCCCCACCTTTTAAAATTTGGTCCTCCAAATTTGTCGAACTTACACTCTACTGTCGCGCCTTCTAATTACAGTCTTACAATATATTACTAGTATGAATGCTTAAAAACTTGTGTAGTCTCATATACAAGGCCTCAATACGAGGACACGAAGATCACCGCTCAACTTCCCACTGTCCGACTTCTTAAGTTCTTGGGCTGTGTCGGTTCTATTTCCAAACATGCTATAACGTGAAACACTTAACGTCACCCATTACTGTCAAGAGATATCCACTAAACGAAAACGTCAAACCTTAAGTTTCCACCAAATAATAACCTAAACTTTCCACCAATACTCTTGACAACAATGTTTTTATATCCCATCGAAAGAAACTCCTTATTTGTGTAACATATCTAACTAAACTGAAATATCCGAATAAATTAACATAGGCTCGTCAGCAAGACCTTTTATCAAACAAATCCTTGTCACACCAAAATAACTTCAAATGCACATAATACAACTATGGAAAACATGGGTACCTCAAAATATTATAACGCAAGGTGTACTCAAACTCAATTCATTCTAAAGGCAAAATAAGTTATTCCAAATCTCAGAGGATAACTTAGGGTGGTAGTCTTACAACACTATCAACTATCAAGATCAGTAGCCCATGGTCAATAAAATAATCCACAATTGACTCCCCACGTAACCAAGTTATCTCCTCGATATTTCATTTATAAAGACCAAAATGATGTTCTTAGATGTTTGTTCAAGCTCCTTCCAAAACTTGGAGTAGACCAAGTTATCCACAATGAACATAGTCACACACCGGTCAAAAAAACTCTTTAAAGACCTAATTCATTAAATCCTTAAATGTAGCAAGGGTATTCGAAAGTCACTACTAGAAACTCAAGTGTCTTTATTTTGTGCTAAAAGTAAACAACCAATTACCATACCCAAAATTTACTTCAAAATCCTCAAGGCCTAAATGAACCAAATCGGTAGGCCTCTCTCTACCCTCAAACTTAAAGGCCAATATCCAATTACTAAGGTTATTAAAATGGACCCATAGTCAATGTGTCTATAAAAGGATCAACTTCCAAATTTTTGAATTAATAATTTATAATCCATGCAAGTGTGACAAATATTATCGAGTGTGAAACACTAGAATTAATAAAAGCTTAATCATTGCAAAAGACATGATATCCCCCACCACGTCATGGTCACCTAAGTATACATAGGTAACGAGATAGTACGATACTTAATAGAGAATCAACTTTGTTTTCTAACACTTGCTAAATAAGAATGGTGCATTTTCTCCACACATATCATAACATAGTAGGACAAGGCTCCTCTATTAATTCTCAACCTCAAATATATATACCTTGTGCGCATCAAACCAAGACATAATTCAAAAGTGACACGTAATAAAATAATTTCCATAAAAGAATATAACTATATCTCTTTGATTTTAAAATTCAATCATTTTCAAGAGGTGCTTACTCGAGCTCTCCAATTCTAGATCCAATTTGTCCATTAATGTCTCATTCATCAACATTCTCTAATATGGCATCTAGAGGCCGCCATAGAAACCAATAATCGATAAATTAAATAAATGAGCATCTCCACTATAGAACTAAATTAGGCTCATAAATTACACTAAATTAATCGAATTCCAAAATTGCAACAAAAGCTCATGACATACGTTTATGTCTACCTACGTCTTATGACCTAACACAACATTTGTCAATCAATTGCGACAACCAAAAATTGACTGTTTATACTCTTATTGAGATCGACACATCAACACCCAAGGAGATCAAGCCATAAATCAAATTTTAAGGGGCACACATATACCAATTAATGATTTCCCAAATATCATGTCTCAAGTTCAAAACATAAACTTCATTATTCCCTTGGCACGCAAAACGATGGTGGCAACGATTTTTTTTTATCATGTCACCTCATTATTACCTATATACTTAAATCTCAAGAGAGTAAATTTGTTAAGTAATACTAACACATATACTCATAAAATTAACGCTACAATCATAACTTAATGTTATAGGGTAGCCAATAACAAAAGCATAATCCTAATACTACTATCAATTCTTAATTCTAGTAGTTTCCAAATCCTAAAACCATCCGGATCTGAAACCTAAGCTCTGATACCACTCTGTAACGCCCCAAACTCGGTACCGACACCGCGGTCCCACAATTTGGCCACGTCACCATTTCTAAATACTAACCCACAAAATATCCAAAATAAAACATTCAAATTTTCCTATTCAAAATACATAACGATCTAGTACAAATTCTAAAATGTAATCAACACCATAAATCTCAAACAAATGTTTATTCCTTAAAAATAAATGCCAAAGCTAAGGAAATTATTTTTGTCCGAGTCACCCTTCAAATGGTCCACCTGATCCTAAAAGAATTTTAAATTTACTTACGACCTGAAGAAAATAGAAAAAAGGGTGAGCGAACAATGCCCAACAAGTTCATATACAACCCCTCCGGTTTCTAAGGAGGAGTTGACCACAAAAATTATATTTCGCCAAAAAGTCAAATAGTCTTAACAAGACCAAAAATTGCATCATCCAGATATAGAGATTATAAAACCAAATACAAATGTAAATCAGGAATTCCAAGTGAAAGATAAGGCTCAAAACAAATACGAGATATTCAATTGCCGCCAACCGCCCCATTCCGCTTGGAAACAAAGAACACCAGATTCCATGATCACTTAAGTGGTCAATTCGACTGACTAAATGCCCAACCCTGGGCCTAAAGGTATATCCGGATAACCTCACCACATGTCCAGTGGTGTCAAATAATTCAAAGTTCACAAATGTTACATATTTCACGTAACAACTTATTTTACTTAGTGATCACGGAGGAGTTCCAAATAAAGCCAAACGTCCAAAAATATATGTAATCCATTTTTCCAACGGATTGATATTTCAAGAAGTCAAACATGGGTTACAAAAGTTTCAAAATTCGGATTATGAACAAAATAGGTTCGACGGAGTTCAAAGCAAATATCGGCGAATGCCGAACATGGGTTTACAAAGAAAGTGTTAAGCCAATAAAGTTATAACGGAAACCTACCGAATAAAATATGATGATCAAATAACTTTAAAGAAGTATAATCCCTCCTTGCTGCTATCTTGTAATCTAAGTAACTAATGAACACCAAACTCCTTCCCGTACAACTCAAACTCCTCCTCTTAACTCACCAATCCTAACTAGACTACGGACTACACCCTCTCTCACTTCCAAGACTTCCCACCGATCTCCTTCCCTTTTCGAAGTTTCCTGCCCCTCTTTGCGAAAGGCCATCTTGCCTCCCGACGCACCGTCAGACTCTCACGTCTCTCTCATGTTCTTACTCTTGTGAATGATTCAAATGAGGGAAATCGCCTCCCTTAAATAGTCATCGAAAACAACCTTGAGTTCCCACCATAAGTGTTGTTTTTATTATTATTATTCATTATTATTGTTATTGTTATTATTATTATCATTATTATTGTTATTATTATTATAATTATTATTCTCATTATTATTATCATTATTATTGTTATTATTATTATCATTATTATTATTATTATTATTATTATTGTCATTATTATTGTTATTATTATTATTGGACCATCAATTTGGCTCAAGCCCGATCACAAATAAATAACTCAAATGTGTACCAAAACTAAGTGGGCTTGCTATTAAATTAAAATAGGCTCAATTAACTATTTTATTCAAATTAGGCCAAACCATAAATATCACCCAAGTACATTTACTCCAAAATAATACAATAAAAAATTAGGATATTACACTCTCACCCCTTAAAATAAGTTTAGTCCTCTAAACTTTTCGCATACGATCATCAAAAACTCATAATACTCCCCTCAAGTTCCACAATGAAAACAATAGCTTTGCCTAGCTCCTCTTGTTGTTACACATCACCGAGCAACTATTATCGGTTCATACAAATTCTTTAAAAGATCAAACTATTCTTCTATCTTTCCATACCAGCTATGCTTTGTCTTCTAAGAATGTGTAAATATTCAATAAATTACTATTATTATTCATATTATTTTAAATTCTAAATTCTTAACTCAATAGCCCAATTGAAAGCAAAGCCCAACCACACATTTTCTAAATAATCGAAGCCTAACTTATAAAGACATCAATGTAATACCCAAACAGAGTTGGCTCAAAATAAACTTACACAAGCCCGATTATAGAACATAATTACTAGAATTAGAATTAAATTAACGAAATTTTGGTATCTTACACTCTCCCCACCTTTTAAAATTTGGTCCTCCAAATTTGTCGAACTTACACTCTACCGTTGCGCCTTCTAATTACAGCCTTACAATATATTACTAGTATGAATGCTTAAATGCTTGTGTAGTCTCATATACAAGGCCTCAATATGAGGACACGAAGATCACCGCTCAATTTCCCACTTTCCGATTTCTTAAGTTCTTGGGATGCGTTGGTTCTATTCCCAAACATGCCACAACGCGGAACACTTAACGTCACCCATTACTATCAAGAGATATCCACTAAACGAAAACGTCAAACCTTGAGTTTCCACCAAATAATAACATAAACTATCCACCAATACTCTTGACAACAATGTTTTTATATCTCATCGAAAGAAACTCCTTATTTGTGTAGCATATCTAACTAAACTAAAATATCCGAATAAATTAACATAGGCTCGTCAGTAAGACCTTTTATCAAACAAACCCTTGTCACACCAAAATAACTTCAAATGCACATAATACAACTATGTAAAACATGGGTACCTCAAAATATTATAACTTAAGGTGTACTCAAACTCAATTCATTCTAAAGGCAAAATAAGTTATTCCAAATCTCAAAGGATAACTTAGGGTGGTAGTCTTACAATACTATCAACTATTAAGATCAGTAGCCCATGGTCAATAAAATAATCCACAATTGACTCCCCACGTAACCAGGTTATCTCCTCGATATTTCCTTTATAAAGACCAAAAATGATGTTCTTAGATATTTGTTCAAGCTCCTTCCAAAACTTGGAGTAGACCAAGTTATCCACAATGAACACAGTCACACACCGGTCAAAAAAAAAAACTCTTTAAAGACCTAATTCATTAAATCCTTAAATGTAGCAAGGGTATTCGAAAGTCACTACTAGAAACTCAAGTGTCTTTATTTTGTCCTAAAAGTAAACAACCAATTACCATACCCAAAATTTACTTCAAAATCCTCAAGGCCTAAATGAACCAAATCAGTAGGCCTCTCTCTACTCTCAAACTTAAAGGCCAATATCCAATTACTAAGGTTATTAAAATGGACCCACAATCAATGTGTCTATAACATGATCAACTTCCAAATTTTTGAATTAATAATTTATAATCCATGGAAGTGTGACAAATATTATCGAGTGTGAAACACTAGAATAAATAAAAGCTTAATCATTGCAAAAGACATGACATCCCCCCACCCGTCATGGTCACCTAAGTATACATGGGTAACGAGATGGTACGATACTTAATAGGGAATCAACTTTGTTTTCTAACACTTGCTAAATAAGAATGGTGCATTTTCTCCACACATATCATAACATAGTAGGACAAGGCTCCTCTATTAATTCTCAACCTCAAATATATATACCTTGTGCGCATCAAACCAAGACATAATTCAAAAGTGACACGTAATAAAATAATTTCCTTAAAAGAATATAACTATATCTATTTGACTTTAAAATTCAATCATTTCCGAGAGGTGCTTAATCGAGCTCTCCAATTCTAGATCCAATTTGTCCATTAATGTCTCATTCATCAACATTCTCTAATATGACATCTAGAGGCCGCCATAGAAGTCAATAATCGATAAATTAAATAAATGAGCATCTCTACTATAGAACTAAATTAGGCTCATAAATTACACTAAATATACTAAATTTACCAAATTCCAAAATTGGAACAAAAGCTCATGACATACGTTTATGTCGACCAATGTCTTAGGACCTAACACAACATTTGTCAATCAATTGCGACAACCAAAAGTTGACTGCTTATATTCTTATTGAGATCGACACATCAATACCCAAAGAGATCAAGCCATAAATCAAAATTTAAGGGCTACACATATACCAATTAATGATTTCCCAAATACCATGTCTCAAGTTCAAAACCTAATCTTCATCATTCCCTTGGCACGCAAAACGATGGTGGCAACGGTTGTTTTTTTTTAATCATGTCACCTCATTATTACCTATATACTTAAATCTCAATGGAGTAAATTTGATAGTAAGGCTAACACACATACTCATAAACTTAATGCTACAATAATAACTTAATGTTATAGGGTAGCCAATAACAAAAGCGTAATCCAAATACTACTATCAATTCTTAATTCTAGTAGTTTCCAAATCCTAAAACCATCCGGATCTGAAACCTAAGCTCTGATACCACTCTGTAACGCCCCAAATTCGGTACCGACACCGCGGTCCCACAATTTGTCCACATCACTATTTCCAAATACTAAACCACAAAAAATTCTAAAATAAAACATTCAAATTTTCCTATTCAAAATACATAACAGTCTAGTACAAGTTCCAAAATATAATAGACAACATAAATCCCAAACAATTGTTTATTCCTCAAGAAAAATAACTGCCCAATCTAAGAAAATTAATCTTGTCCGGGCCACCCTTCAAATGGTCCACCTGATCCCAAAAGGATTTCAAATTTACTTACGACCTGAAGAAAATAGAAAAAAAGGTGAGCGAACAATGCCCAGCAAGTTCATATACAACCCCTCCGGTTCCTAAGGAGGAGTTGACCACAAAAAATAAATTTCGCCAGGGTCAATGTTGATTCTTATGTTAAATTTATATCTGATCAGTACATTACTTTAGTTTTATACTTCAGTGGCTAATCGGGCTGCGTATCGATTAGCGTGGCAATGTATAGAACTTTACCTTGTATAGTTTTTGTAGGACCTTTTCGGGAACATCGGAAGACCACTTCTGCTTCACTTAGGAAGACACGCTCAAAGCTTAAGATCGATAGACCTCGTGTCGGTGATGCGCTTCTACGTGTCCTCTCGGATCAAAGCTAGGCTGGATTAATTCAAACTTATTCCCATTTGATATTTGAATTAATCCAAGTCTTTTTCACGACATGTCAAGCCGCCGAAAGCAACTTTCAAGCGAGAATACTTTTAGATCTGAGCAGTGTAAAGCAATAAAAGCGGTGTCCCCCTACTTTCGCTTCATCTCGATCGGACACCAAATCGCCCACCTTTTTGAAGATCTCGAAAATGATTATTATACTGCTCTAGTTATGCGTGAAGACGAAATTCCTTGTGACCCCATGCATTTAATGCATTTATGAAAAAATTTGTTGAAGTCTTCGTCTTCTCCAACGGATCTTTTGAAGTGCACACTGCTTTAAATCTGCCATTGAAGGCTGGAACACGGACAAGCATGCAGAATCAATCGAACACTTAAAGAATTGCTGAATCTACGAGAACTCCAAGTCTTTCGGCTCGGTGCAATTCAATAGATCCTCAACGAGATCTAGAAGTCTCGTCAACAACAAGAAGGCTGCTCTTCAACATTTATTGTTTTATTCTTCTTGTTGTTTACTTCCATTAACTATATACACTTGCAATTAAATATCTTGTATTTACAGATATTTAATTCCCTAGACAAACACAAGTCAATATTTTGTACACGATCCATTAGGGATATTCTTTGTAATTGATCTAAGTGGAAAACATAGTGCACAATTTAAATCAAGGTTGGGCCTTGGTGGTGGGCGTAGCACTCATTAAGTGTGAACCATCCCAAAATTCTTGTGTTATTTCCTTCTATACGTTTAATTATTGAGCTGCTTAGTTTCATTGTTTCATTGTTTACTTCATCCATTTCATTGAGAACTTAAGTAATCTGTAAAAGGTCTAGGTAGTCCTTATCGGCGGACACGGAACAATTTTCTTGAAGGTCTTCCGCATTTACTTGATTCTTTTCATAGATTGCAAGTAACTTTCAAGGAACTTACTTTAAAAGTTTCAAAGTGTTAATAAGCTATTCAACCCCCTTCTAGCTTATTATTGTGCTCATTGGGACCCACAGTCAAATAATTATATCAAGATCAAAAATTTCATTTATCGAATAAAGAAACAATAAAATCGAATACAATGCTAATTAGGAGTTCCAAATGAAAGATAAAGCTCAAAACAAATCGAGATATTCAATTGCCGCCAAGTCCCATTCGGTTGGAAACAAAGAACACCAGCAGATTCCATGATCACTTAAGTGGTCAATTCGGTCGACTAAGCGCTGATAGGCGATGCCCAAACACTTTGAAGGTATATCAGAATAACCTCACCACATGTCCAGTGGTGTCAAATAATTCAAAGTTCACAAATGTTACATATTTCACGTAACAACTTATTTTACTTATTGATCACGGAGAAGTTTCAAATAAAGCTAAACGTTCAAAAATATATGTAATCCATTTTTCCAACGGATTGATATTTCAAGAAGTCAAACATGGGTTACAAAAGTTTCAAAATTTGGATTATGAACAAAATAGGTTCGACGGAGTTCAAAACAAATATCGGCGAATGCCGAACATGGGTTTACAAAGAAAGTTTTAAGCCAATAAAGTTATAACGGAAACCTACCGAATAACATATGATGATCAAATAACTTTAAAGAAGTATAATCCCTTACCTTGCTATCTTGGAAATAACGAAACACAATCACCAAACCCCGAACGAAGCGTTAACTCCTCTTGCCCGAATCATAAAGCAAGGACTCTCGACCTCGTCTGTTAGAGGTTCGGTGTGCCGCCAGTTCCTTTCACTCCAAGACTTCGCCACCGATTTCCCTCGTGCACCCGAGTTTCTATGCGTCGTCGATTCCGCCCACTTTGCGACTTTGCCAAAAGACTCCCGTCATGACGTCCGTCTCTCTACCTCTCTCACACTGTGTTCTTACTCTTGTGAATGATTCAGCTGAGGGAAATCACCTCCCTTAAATAGTCATCGAAAACCACCCTTGAGTTCCCACCATAAGTGTTGTTTTTATTATCATCATTATTAACATTATTATTGTTATTATTATTATCATTATTATTGTTATTATTATTATCATTATTATTATCATTATTATTGTTGTTATTATTGTCATTATTATTATCATTATTATTGTCATTATTATTATCATTATTATATCATTATTATTGTTATTATTATTATCATTATTATTGTTATTGTTATTATTATTATTGGACCATTAATTTGGCTCAAGCCCGATCACAAATAAATAACTCAAATGTGTACCAAAACTAAGTGAGCTTGCTATTAAATTAAAATAGGCCCAATTAACTATTTTATTCAAATTAGGCCAAACCATAAATATCAGCCCAAGTACATTTACTCCAAAATAATACAATAAAAAATTAGGGATATTACAAAGAGTATCTTAACTGCAAAAGACGAGATGCTAACGCAACTGGAACTCAAACAATCAAACGAAGACGAAAGCTATGCAACAATCATCGTAAACACATAAGCATCTCAAGAACACTTCTAACATGAACTAGAATGTGTCTAGAAAAGTGAGTGACGCTCAAACGAAGACCTATGTTTCAACCGAGGTTACGAACAAGACTAAACAAGTAAACCCTCGATAGAGTCGAGTTTTTATCAACGCCAAGTTACGACTTGTAACTCTAACTAGTCAACGACTAAGGGACATACATTAACAAGGTTTTGGTCTCAATGTGGTTACTCACAGACAGACTCTCCCACCAACCAATCATTGAATGCAAAAGGAAGAAATGCGAGCATAGCACACAAGTCAAGTACATGGGGGATCGGGGTATCACAGGGTTTATATATATTATTTGAAGAGTTATGGTGTCTGGTGGTCAATAGTCACAATTAAAGTATGGTGGGTTGCGAACTGGTTCATCGAACCAGTCCAACTTGCATCCTTTTGAGCCTAACCGCCCATAACCGCCCATAACCGCACCCCATGCACCATCCAGGTGTAATTGCACCAACTGCTCCCCAACCGCTAGTGTTGGTTCGAACCAAAGACTGCGGCGCACCCGTTCGAAACAGCCACGAACCGTAACTGGCCCACCGAGCTAAGCAAAACCCACAAAGCTTTTCAAGCTTCACAAAATGAAAGACTCCTCAGCTCCTATCGAGGTGCAAAGTGCACCTGTAAATAGACATGTGCGTGTAGGCTCATACTTTTGCTCTGGTGTGTTGCACCATCCTCGAGCAACGACTTGGCTGGCTAACCCACACATGTGACACCACTTGGTTGCACTTTGGGGAACACTTAATGCTCCTTTCTAAGGTGGGCCAATTAATAAAATGTCTTAAAGCTCTTTATTATACCAATGTGAGATATGGATTTCCATATTTCATTAACTCTTCAATTAACAAAGTTAAGTCGTACATTTTGAACATTAATATCTCATTCTTAAGCTTTGGGGGATAGGTTTGTCAATCGATTGGGTTTGGCATATATGAAATTAGAATAAGCTCTTAACGAATTTACTGAAGCAAGATCGTGGCACCCATTATATGGCTTAACCAAAGTTATATTAAAGAATTTAAGCAAGACTTGAACTTCGAAAATTTTAGGCGGGGTCTGGTCATCAAATTGGTAAAGAAGTAGGTGATTATTCATACTATTAATTGTTGGGGTGACTTTGTAATATGAATGTAAAGACTAATTTTAATGATTAAAAGTTTTTAAATGATTTAATTTTTGAAATCGGCTCTTGCATTCTTGGTGGTGGGAGTTTTCACATAATGATTTATTGGGAAAGATTTCATTTTGGGATTTTGTGGCTCCAAATCACCGATTGAGATTCTTGGAGGATTTTGCAATTACCTGTTTGATGCAACCCAAAAAAGGATTTAGAAAAGACTTGGTTCGGGTTGAGTTGAGTTTCTCAGGTGGATTGCAAGTACAGGGAAAAAAGATTGTTTTTAGAAAAAATTGCGACATGTCCACTTTTTAAAATTTTTAATTGTTAAAGTACATCATTTTTATTTTCAATTAGAAAAAGTCACTTTTAGTAATAAAATGACTACGATACCCTTAATGAACCATAGGCACGCTACGGAGGTCATTATTTTTGCACCGTGATTTATCAATTTTATCTCATTATTTTTTATACTGCGGTTCAATAGTGTAATTGTTAGTCTATTTTTAAACTGTGATTCATCAATTTTTATTGAATTCATTTTGCACCACAGTTCAATAGTGTAACTGCTAGTCTATTTTTGTGATGCGATTCATCAATTTTTGTGCATTAATTTTTCTACCGCTGTTCAATTATATAATTAATAGTCTATTTTTAAACTGCGATTCATTAATTTTAGTCCATTAATTTTTGCACTACGGTTCAATAGTGTAAATGCTAGTCTATTTTTGAACTGCGATTCATCAATTTTAGTGCATTAATTTTTGCACCGCAGTTTAATAGTGTAATTGCTTATCTATTTTTGAACCACGATTCATCAATTTTAGTGCATTAATTTTTTAATCAAGATACAAAATCATAAAGAAACAGACCACGTCCTCCATCTACTTCTTTCATCTCCTCCGTCGTAAGCCTTCTTCTTACTCCTCTTTCTCCGTCTTCGTCCTAACTGGAAAAAAAATTTCAACCCATCATAAATCCATTATAGTTTCGTATTTTATGAATCAAAAAACTCATTTACCTGTTGGGGGCGTTGCCCCCAAACCCCCACGAAGTGGCACTATCCTGTTTCGTTGCGCACAATCGTGATTTTCGAATTCAAAATGTGTTGTCGGAGCTGTTGAAGAAAACGATGACATTTTTTGAACAATATTCTGAAAAGTAGTCTTTTGCAGATGAAAAAAAGAACAATGTACTTTTAGGGTTGAAAACTTTAAAAAAGGGACCGGCCAGAATTTTCATCTTGTTTTTTGCTTGATTGAAGAAATGACTAAGAGTATCCACATTAGTTGCATCTTAAAACACCTCACATACAACTTCTAAATCTTTTTAGAAACTCTTTTAAAAAGTTTCAACTTCAATGAGCACCCTCTATAACCCTCTAAATTATTGACATCATTTAACTAACAACATAACTATCAATATATTCCCCCCCCCCCTTTTATATTCCTACCGCAATCGGAATAAAATATATACACTTTATATTTTTAAAAATATATGTATTATATGTTTACTTTTATTTAAATGAAGTCGTGTCACGCTTTTTAATATTACCAATATACATGTGATTTTAAGTTATAAACAATAGGAAAGGAGAATGATAAGTGCAATACAAACACACACACCCTAATTTAATAGAAATAGGGAATGAAAAAATATTATGAAAACATGTTATCAAATGAGATTGACAGACTATCATATACATAAATATCCACCAATAAAAAGAATTCAGTGCTTAGTAAAACTCATTCAATATTTTGGGGGTTAGTTAGCTAATTTTAGGGATAGTCTGCTTGATAGAGTGTCTACTATGGGTTTCAATGGAGGTGTAAAACTCTTTAAAGGGTTTTAGGGTGGTGTTAAAGGGAACCACTGTAAGGCTCTAAGAATTTATATTGAGAATTTAGAGAGATTTAAATGGAAATGTAAATTTACAAATCCAAAAGTAAAGAACAAGATGTAATAAGAAAGAAGTATACCGCCAAAAGACGAGTCCAGATCCTCTATTCCAAAACTGTATTTCATCTCCTATTCCACTGTCAGATTCTTGCCACGTGTCAATCGTAAATAAACAAAATCAATTACTAAGTTGATTATGCTTCCATAACAATTCAATGTTTTCTTTTGTAAAAAATTCTGATTGACACGTGACAAGAATCCAACGGTGGAATAGGAGATGAAATACAATTTTGAAATAGAGGATTTGGACTCCCAAAAGACATTACTAAGTAATATAGCTAATCCAACTAAGGAATTCCTTAGGATAATCCAACACTTTGGTTATGGTGATTCTTCCTGGACCAGTAATTTATGAACTAATATAATGTTTCCTTTCCAAAGTGAAAGAAGATAATGTTTCCTTGTTGATTACGATCACCAAAATCAGTGATATATATTTGTTACATGAGAGAGTCTAGGCGATCATTAAGGTCACAAATTATTGTTATATTTACATATATTCTATTACACCCCCTTTGTCGAAATGGGAGGTTGATGAGCGCGAGACTATCTCAAAAATCTTCAAATGGAACCAATGGAAGACCTTTTGTAAAGATATCTACAATTTGATAGCGTGACAAAACATATAAGACACGGACGTGTCCACAAGTAACCTTTTCATGGACAAAGTGAATATCCATTTCGATATGCTTAGTGCGCTTATGTTGAACATGATTCCCAGAGAGATATATAGCACTAATATTATGACAGTAGACCAAATAGGACAATGAAGTTCCAGAAGAAGGCTTCGCAACCAACACGATTCAAAAACCACATTTGCGGCCCCTTGGTATTTGGCTTATGCACTGGAGCGAGACAACGTAGCTTGCCATTTTGAGGACCAAGAGATCAAATTGTCACCAAGAAAAACACAATAACCAGAAGTTGAGAGTTTAGTATCTGGGCACCCACCCCAATCTGTGTATGTGTAAGAAACGAGAGCGGTTCTCAAAGATGGATGGAGATGCAAGCCATGATTGAAAGTGCCCTTAATATATCGAACAATGCGCTTGAGAGCATGCATGTGTTCTTCCATCGGGTTATGCATGAATAAACAAATCTGTTGAACAACATAAGATATGACATGTCTCATGAAGATGAGATATTGCAGGACTCTTGCAAGGCAACGATAATGGGAGGGATCAACATACGGTGTGCTAGATGAATAGAGCTGTAAAATTGAGCCTGGTCTAGTCCACCTGATTTTTCTTGGGCCTGTGCCTCAATTTAGAAGGTCCGGGAAAAACAACTGGGTCTTTTTTGGCCCAGCCAGCAGGTTGTGCTTGGCCCGGGTCTAAAAAGCTCAAGTGGCCCGGCCCGATCACAGTTGACAAGTCAAACGTAAAAAAGAGGGAAATGGGTCAGTTTCCGTAAAATAAAAAGAGAAGAGAAATGGGTGCGTTAAAAACCCTATCGCTATCTAATATCTATCTCACTATCTGCTGATGACTGTCATCTATCTCCTCTTCGGCTCTTCCTCTCCCGTTCCAGATTTCCCCTCCCTTGTTCCTCAGTTCTACACTTCTATGATACATCGAGTAGCCATAGCCCAAGTACTCCTCTTCCTCAATGTCTTCGATCTATCTCTTCTCGATTCTCACCAGACCTAATCGCCTACGACGCCGTTGTGATTTACTAGTTTGGCTTGGCCAATAGGATCCATCGATTTTGTTGGAGAAACGAATTAAAGGTTAGGACAATTTGCGTGATTCGTTGTGCACTGATCATCGTCACACCACGATTCACTTGCTTTTCTTCCATTGCTACCCTTGATGAGGCGCTATCAGAACACTCTCTCTCGTTATGGTTGATACTTTGATATAATATGGTTGTATATGGTGTTTGTTGTTGATGTAGTCATTTTCTATTGAATTATTTGGTAGTTTTGAAGCACTAATTTATAATATTTTAGTATATGAATTTATGATAATCTAATTAATGTGTGCTCCAACGCCATAAAAAAAAAAGTGTGCTCCAACGCCAAAAGATTCCATCTACTCAATGCGAGTACAACAACTTCCATATGGACTCATCAAACTCTTTTACAGAGGTTACAAAAACTTCACGGTACCCTTGGGCCTTGACAACGTTTCTTGAGTATATAATGCAATGCCACACCCAATAGAATCCTCGCCACATGGCCCACATCCTAGGCTAAAAATAAATCTTCAACCAATACATTTAGTTGTGCTTGGGAAAACTTGGCTTTGGTGAAAGATAAACAATTAACTGCATTTCCCCCAATATTGTTTTAGGTCTCGTCTCGTGCAGTGTTTTAAAAGCACAATTTTTTTAAAAATACAACTTTTTTTAAACATAGCATTTTTAAAATGCATTATTTTCAAAACGTAATTTTTTTCTTGTAAACATATTTGAAAAACTATTTCAAAACGCTATTTTTATAAACAAAATAGTTGTAAACGCAAGACATTTTTAAAACGCTGCACATTTTTAAAACGTTGCGTTTTAAAATACTGCATTAAAACGTTTTTAAAATGAAAAACGCTACGTTTTGATCAAAACGCTCCACCAAATAAGCACTTAATCATGCATTTCATAAAAATAGCTTCAATCTTCCATATTTTTTGTTTACTCAAAAATAGAATCTTTTCGCCAATAATTTTCATATTTCTTATATTTCGTTTTGTGCCAGAATTTGACAAACATTTGATTTACCTTTTGCCAAATGACTTGAAAAAAGAGCAACGTTGTTCTCACTTCATTTTTCAACTAAACACACTCGCACGTACATTTTTTTTTTTTTGATAGGTTAGGTGACCCCTTGTTGGAGGTATATTTAGGTTCCGTTTATTTCACGAAAAATATTTCCCTCATTTTTCGATTTACCACCTTAGGAAAATGTAGTTAATGTAAAAGTTTTTCCGAGTCAAAGGAAAACAAAGTCTTCTTTTCAAGAAAAAATGACTTACAGATTTATTTCTGTAAATCATTTTCCAAATGTTCGATCACCCCTCTGCCCTTTCCACAATTACACATATTTACGCACACACACACATACAATATTTCACTCAACAAATAAATTATTTAAAAATATAATAGAGTTTGTACACACTATTAATTTATAAATTTTAATTTTAATAAATACTCACTACGTCCTAAAATTAGTGTCAACTATATTATTTAGGACGTCCAAACATTATCCAATTTATTTTTTAAAACATTTTCTTCCGTATCAATTATCAAATATTTTATTTGTATTTGTGAGATTGAAAAAAGATGGACGTTATTGATTTGACACTACTAATGATAAATTAAAGATTATTAAAGGAAAGTTATTTAAAATTCAATATAAGTATTAGTATTATAATATATTTTTTGTATTTATTCATATATTGTTTTCCGTAACATTTTTCGTGTGTTTGTCAAACACCCGAAAATATTTTCCGGCATATTTTCAAAAGATATACCAAACACCTGAAAATGAAATCTTTTCATTTTTAAGATGTCATTTTCAGAAAAATATTTTCTGTGAAACAAATGAAGCCTTGATATAACACATACAATATATTTAATACAACACTTTTAGTAGTGAAATTACTATATCGCAACCGATCATCATGTGGCCACCAGCCCACCCCCTTCAAGACTGGGATGTCACCAATCTCCCTTGCCGCCACCAAGCCTAGCCTGACCCATCCCCAACCATTATACCCAGTCAACCTTCAACGCCTGGGCCATTACCACCCACCCTACCAAACCCAACCCTCCTTCAACGCCTGGCCCAACCTAGCCCACCCTAGCCAACCTGCCTACCCACCGCCCAGCCCACTCTTAGATTGATTATTTTCTTCTTCCACTTACTGCCTGTCCGAAGCCCAACCCCCAACCCGATTTCCGTAATAAGACCCAGTCCCTATTCCAGATTTTGTATTTTAATTTTTTTTTCAATTAAACAATGTAACTTAGAAAGAAAAAAAAAACCGTTTGGCAGATATAAAAGTTAAACATTTATAGATAAAAATCGAACAATTGAAAGTAAAGATTACCGTAAAATACGTGTCGATGGTAAACATAACATTGTTATAAAAAAACATTTGGCAGATAAAAAAATTGAACATATGCAAATAAAAATAGAACAATTGAAAGTAAAGATTATCGTAATATAAACGTCGGTGGTAAATGTAGCATTGTTATCATCGTCCATATACACGTTTAAATCAGAAATTAATTTTTAATCACCAAAAATTAATGATTTTGTTTTTCAAAAACTGGCAAAGGGCATTGTGGTCCAATATATTTATAAAGTGATGTATTAAGTATTTTGTAGGAGTTGTATGAAGTACTCCGATTTATTAAAACATCATGTACAAATGAACTAAAGCTTCAGAAGTAGTAATTTGATTGAAAAATAGAATTAGGTACTCACGATGTTCTTAAATTATTATATTATTTGTCTTTTTTTTTTAGTAAAACCAGCATCTAAAATTAAAATTTGACTCATATTTTTTAATATCATAAAAAACGTAATTTGTAATATTATTTTGGTGCAATAAATTATAGGACGAATTACTCAAATTGTCCCTATACTTTACCCTTTTAAAAAAAAGATTCGTCCCAAATTCGTAACCCAACAACCCAGATGGCTCCCTAACCCAGATTTGGGTTTGTGTTTGTGTGCGTGTGGGAGGGAGAGAAAGAGAGAGAGAGAACCCGGATGGCTCCCTAACCCAAGATGGAGCAAATATCTGTGTGTTAGTTGAGCAAAGTAGGGAGACATAGGACAACCAGGTCATATAGGCCAACCTAGGTCGCTTTGGTCCTTCATTGTGTTCCTTGGTCATCTCTTGTGATCCTTGTTTGGTTGATTCCATGTGTCCATGGATCTACGGGTTCATCACATCTCAAGAAGCATATTGCATTAAAGCAAAATTTTCTGTTGTTGCATTGACCTTTTCTTTACTTATACTTCACTTTGAATGCAGATGAATCTCTATATTAGATTGGAGACACCACCAACAACTCAAACTAACAAATTACACCATAACTACAAGCAAAAAAAGTTTATCAAGTACCAAACTTACAAATTCAACACACACAAAAAAACATTTGTTTTCATTCTGCTAATGTCTTTATATGATCGTTTTGACTATAAGTTCAATTATGAATCGTGAATCACAACATTGGAAGCTCTTATCCATCAACCAAATTGACTACAATAAGCTACTAGGAAATGAGAAAGAACAAAAATGTCAAATTTAAACGATGCAATTGTAGAAATGTCAAAACACTTCTTCCCATCTCTATTGCTGCCTCTCAAGACCTTCCTGGATCATCATCGGTGAAACAAAGCTCTCAAGATAGGTATTTGCTTGGAAACAACCATCAAAGTTACGAATGTTAGGATTCTTGAATGACTTACATTGAGGATCATAGAGAACAATATGCGAGTCAAATTCCATTAAGATTTCACCCTTTTTAGTCACGTACAATAGTTCTAGATACATGTAGAATTTACTAATATCAATCATATAATAATGGATGCTAGTCAATTTGGTCCAAGACTACGATCTCCAATGAAGTAAGACGGCACATAAAGGCAGTCACCCAAAACACCCAAACTCAATTCAAATTCACATTCACCTATCTAGGTCGTCCAACTTCACCATAAGTCTCATTTGCTAAGTCAAGAGAAACTATTAACCAAGACCACGAAAATTTTGAACCAGTTTCTTGACTAGCAAGCCAATGAATTTGCCAATTCACAAACTTACTTGGCTCTTCTAAGCAAATCCCCGAACGAAAATCACCAATCCTTGTCCAAAACCTTTTCTTGATGAGTAGACCATAACTAGCAATTGCAAGCAAATACTGAAAACAAGGGCCACAAATTACAACAACTTCGTAATCATCAGTAGACTCATCATAACCGAACTACCGAAACCATGTACAATCCAATCGTTACCGCTCCGTTTAATCCCCGAATCAGGCAATTTTTTCGAAATTCGAATAGTTGGGTTCCATAAAAATGTATCTTGTCCATCAATAACAATACAAATTAGGGTCAGGCTAACCACACACCAACATCTTCTCTCAACACCCCAAGTTTTAAAATTGCAAAAATAACATCGTGTGAAATGACAAAATACATCCTCCAACCTAAAATAACACCCCACAACTTATTTACAGTAATGTCATTCTATAAAATGTGAACATTCTACTTGCACCCCAAATTTTATACTTACTGTAGCTACGTCTTCATTCCTTTCCCACCATTCTCACTTTTGTTTAGTTCCTCCACAACTCTACCTACATCATATTGTTAAAAAAATACCAAACATGGAGCCTAAAGAAGTAATTGAAACAAATAATGTAAGTATTACTTCCATTTTATTCGATTAAAACTTTACTTTTCATCAAATTTTGTCTAAATTCCAAACCCTGCATGTTCGTCGTGTACGACTATGGTTTGCCACACACTCTTCCTTGTGTGCGCAAGACACTCACCGCACACGTCTCTTATTGTGTACCAAATGTTTACCGCACAGTCCTCCTCTTGTGCGCAAAGAACTTGCCGCACACTCCTTCTTTTGTACACAAAGTTGGCCGCACAGTGTGTAATTGACATGCAATATTTTTTTTCAGGATTTAAAGACATCTCCTACGGAGCCTAGTGTTGTAGATCCAGGTCCAATTCAAGATATTGTTGTAGATTACACCGATGTGTTCACAACGCATGCACGTTTTCCATCTCGAGAGGATTTGTGTGATTGGGTATGTGCCACGGGAAAGGAATATAGTTTTGTGATATATAGTTACTACTAGGTCGGACAGTGGAACGGGTAAGAGAGGACCACGACTGTATTTGGGTTGCAAACGTGGGTATCAACGTCAATCCAAATCCAAGGTTGTTGATAATTTGAGTAAAACAACAACAGAAGTAACAAAGGAAAATGGTAGGAGAGAACATGGATTGAAGAAGTGTAGATGTCCATTTCGTTTGCAGGGTAGACAAGTATTTGGTGATGGAGAATGGGAATATTCGGTTTAATGTGGGGTGCATAATCATTCACAAGAGCCTCATCTGCATGGCCACTCATATGTTGGTCGATTAGTACGAGAGGAGAAAGAATATGTTCTGGACATGTCAAATGGCATTAATACTCGGCCAAAGGACATTTTGATGGGTTTACACCAAAAATTCAAAGATAATAAGTCTTCATTAAAGACTGTGTACAATTGTCATATGAAGAATAGATTTTTGGAGCGTGATGGTCGATCGCAGATGCAACAGCTTGTGTCGAAATTGATTGAGCATGTATATTACTATCATCATAGGAGATGTCAGTCGACTAACACTGTGAAGGATTTGTTCTTTGCTCACCCTATGAGCGTTGACTTATTGCGTTCTTTTCCAAACGTTCTCTTGATGGATTGCACTTACAAGACAAATTAAACAGGTGCAAGTTACCCTTATTGGAGATCGTTGGTGTCACGTCAACAAACATGATATTTTTTGTTGTATGTGTTTATATGAGGTTTGAGAAACAAGAGATCTACATTTGGGAACTTACTATCTTGAAAGCATTGATGAATCAATCCTCTCTACCCACTGTGATTGTAGCTGATCGAGAACTTGCGTTGATGAATGCAGTTGAGGTAACTTTTCCAACATCAAAACATTTTCTTTGTCGGTGGCATATTAATAAAAACATTGTGGCAAATTGTAAGAAAATGTTTCGCACGAAAGAATTATGGGATCAATTTATTGTTGCTTGGAATACGTTGGTGGTCGCAAAAACTGAGTCATCATATGATGAATACCTTCGGAGACTACCGTTAGATTTCACTGATTATCCGACAGCCGTTCAATATGTCATGAACCAATGGGTTAGGGCCGTATAAGGAAAGATTTGTGTCTTGTTGGACGAATAATATAATACATTTTGACAATAACATAACAAGCATGTATTTAAATGTTTTTAATATTTAATTTATTTCTCTAAATTTATAAATTATATAAAAATATCTAACATTGTTATTAATTGTATCTTATTTTAGGATGGAGAGTCAACATTCGGCGTTGAAAAGACAGCTTCAATCAAGCCAAGGTGACTTTGAGACATGTTGGAAACAAAATTCACACACTCATTGAGACCTCACATATTGCAATCAAGGGTTCATTTGCAAATAGTCGAACAATGGTTCTACAGAAATTTAAATCAGTATTATTTCAACACCTACGAGGTTTGGTGTCGATAATTGCGATGAATAAGATATACGATCAGATGAACAATTTACCCGAGGATGGTCATGTAGACCCATTGTTGTGTGGGTGTGTACTGAGAAAGACATGCAGACTACCTTGTGCGCATGAGATAGCTGAATATCTGAGAAATGGCATGCCAATTCCTATTGATCAGGTTAATGCATTTTGGAGGAAATTAGATATGTTACCAGCAAAAATTGAGAATGTTGATATTAGTGTTACGTCAGAAATGGAGACTCGATTATATAAGAGTTGGGAACATGTTGTTGCAAAATTTTATGAAGTCGCAATGCCAGAGAAATTGTTGATACTCAAAAGAATGATGGAGGTTGCAGAGCCAGTAACAACGTCATTGATTGTGCCCCATGATGAGACTCGCACCCGTGGTCATCCGAAGCCCCCAAAGGCTAAAAAGTCCAAATCAACCAAATGTGATCCTAGTTTGTATGAGTATGTCAAGTCGATGAAAGATAGTTACTCTACATGTGATCAAGGTTTGGTGTACGAGGTTGGTCCATTGCAGCAACCACTCACGTTCACTACTGTACCACCGGAGGTAAATATATATCTTTAACTTGGTGGAAATATATATATATATATATATATATATATATATATATATATATATATATATATATATATATATATATATATATATATATATATGTATTATTGATTTTAATCTGTTTTGTTTTAATAGGTTGTGCGACAGCGTACTAGAGTCGGGATGGCTAGTGGTCACATTAATCAATTCTCAAAGAGATTTCACGAGTACATAACGGACACGGTGAATGTAGCGGCTGACGGTCATTGCGGTTTTCGTGCCATAGCATGGTTGTTATTTCAAAATGAAAATTCATGGAGTAAGGTTCGATCAGATCTATCGCATGAGTTGATGAAAAACCAAGAGTTGTACGCACGTGTGTTTATTGAACATAAGCGTGTTGAGAAAGTGAAGAATAGATTCGAACACCATGAAGAAACTGCTGCGAAGAAATATTGGTTTGATGCAAATGATATGGGGCACTTGGTGGCATCGTTTTACAGTCGTGCTCTCCTAGTATTAGATAGTCGTCATTGTTTTACATATTTACCATTGAGAATCGCGCCACCAATCGATCCAAAATTGATTTGTACGTCAGGGTTGCCCGTTAGCACCTGTCCCAATCATATGAGATCAGAACCGCCTGGAATATGATGCAGCTTGGAAATCAATATATAGTCAACAACTTTTGTCATATAGTGAAAGTGTAGAAAATGAGAGATTTGTTCTCAAAAGTTCGGACAGTATCAATTTGGATGAGTGATATGTATTTTCATTTAAACTTGGAATGTTGATTGCATTTTATATTTGGATTAGTGATATGGAAATCTATTTAAATTTGAAATTTTGGTGGCATCAAATATTTGGTTTGTATTAAATTTCATCTTGTGTTCAATTTGTGTGATTTTATTTTTTACAAAAATAATAACATAAGACAAATAAGCCATATCTAAAAATAGTAATATGTCTCAAAAACACATAACACTAACTTGTCTCAAACATACATAACATGTCTTCAAAATACATAATTAGTTAAACATGTCTAAAAATACATAACAGTATCAAGGTTGCGTCCTACGACAAGTCTCAACTCGAGATGGTCATGCCTCCTCCTCTGGACCTTGTACAAAGCCATCTACTATCGAGACCACCGACAGTAACTCCTCATAAGTTATACTTCTATCACCCGATCGCAATCTTCGCATTATCGGTCTTGTCAAATTGCGAATAGCTGAAATGGTCTCTGCATTATCGGCTGCAATGGGATTAGTCACCCTAACCCTAGTCAATCGAGAGGTGGGCTTCTACACAATGGGATGTGAAATTCGCAAGTACCAATCCATGTATTCGGGTGAACATTCAAATGGCTATCGAGTAGCTCACCCAAATTGTTCCGAAGATAATATATGGCTCTCAACAAGGTTCCAGTATGCTGCAAGTGCTATCCATATTATCAAATCGTGAGGGTTATTTCTAACAGGGATGTCATGTGCGATAGGGATAGATGGAATAGTCTGCACGCGTCCGAATTATCAAAGCACTCGGTCTGTTAGGTATGGCTCCACATTGGCTCCCATGACTATGCATCCATGATATAAGGAGTTTTAATGTAATGGAAAATACTCCCTGACTGTGTCGTCGTAAGGGGTCCACGCAACCTACAACATATTTAAAATTTTATTAAATACAACAATTTAATAACGAATGGCTGAAGCACGAGCATAAATAAATGTAAAAGATGAATACTAACATCATTCACCGTAAGCATGTCAATATTTTCACGTATAACCCGTAACCGGTCCATGCTTGTTCCTTGATTTTCGACCGGTTTCCACATATGAGCAAGCGCTTGTGTGTTCTGGTACCCCACATTATGATCAGGGCTCAGCTGTGGAAATCGTAAGTATATCCATGCCTACATGCAATAAAACATTCAATTAGATGTGAAATATCCAACTATAAATTAAACATGCCTCTAATAATGTCAAAAAAACTATAAATTTTAAATATGCCTCTAATAATGTGAAGTATCCAACTATCTGCTTCGTCTCATATCTGGACGATTCGCCTAGCTATCTATATAGATAAGCCAAGGTGGCAACTCCCCACGCATAGGTATGTACATCATCAAGATCCTCCAGCCACTGCAAGTATAAGAGCATCACTCGTGAGCCACTCTTAACCGTGATGATGGTGCAACCCAAGAGGTACAACATGTAAGCCCTCACCGAACACGTCACCTTGTCTAAATCATCAGAACTGGCATCTTCACTAAACCTATTATGCAGCCACTCTAACTTGACTGAAGCATCCATTCTACCTCTCATTCCCTCAATCATCTCACCTTTGGACATTCCCAATATCTCGTTAGCAGACTCCAAATTGATGTTTTGTGTAGAAAATAATGGCGACCCTGATATCGGAAGTCCAGTAATACAGAAAACATCGTCCAATGTGATCATCATTTCACCGAATGGAAAATGGAATGAGTTTATCTTTGGATGCCATCGTTCCACAAAAGCTGAAAGCAACGGTTTGTGAACATCAAAATATGTCAGATTCCCTAGGGTATGGATCCTTGTTCCCCTTACCAAATCCCTCCATGCTTGGGCACCCTCCGGAATGACCCACTGACGTAGTTTTGAACGATGATGGTGAAACTTCCAAACCTCTCGCTCTTGTCCACTCCAAATTGATGTTGCTACATGTGTCTTGTACGTAATCAACAAAGATGGGTCAAGTGGACCACCAGGAAATCCCATCTTAGGTTCAGGCTCAGGCTCAGGCTCAGGATCAGCCTCATGATCCTGAAAATGTATAGGCTCTTGATCTATATGCTCCGGGGGCACTTCTGCGTCACACGCATGTTGCATTTCTCGTCTGGCCGATGCGGTGACACGACGCCTAATATATTTATTGCAGAACCTATCAATTGGACCTCTAGTAATCAACAACAAATAAGTAATATTAGAGGTAACTATAGAATCAGTTCAAGCCTAAGTAAGTAAATAGAGAAGTCATTAAATATTTTGAATGTTAGACAAATTTGAGGTCTGTGCGACATATTCATGATGCACATGTGTGGCCTTGTGCGGTGGAGATTAAGTGCACAGGAGGTGGTGTGTGCGGTACTCAGTAAACGCACAGAACAAGGTGTGTGCAGTGAATGATGTGTGCACAGTGAGGGTAGTGTGCAGTTTTAAGTGAACGCACAGGAGGTGAAGTGTGCGGCAGTCATTAACCACATGCACAGCTTTGTGCGCTGAACCAGGACCACACACTGTTTATCAAATTTCCAACCTAAACTACGTTCATCCAAGCAACCAACCTCTATTATACAGCAAAGAGTTCATCAAAATAGATAAAGAAGAATACCTCAATTTGAAGAAGACATTGTGGGCAGGGTTTTGTTCTTCCCGTAACAGATTGTGTGCCCTCCCTTGTGCGTTTTGGCCAGGTTGGGGTTTCCGTTTTGGGGTGTTGGGTAGTGGTTGTTTTGGAAATTAAATGTGGGGTGTAGATAAAATAGGATGAGTTAGATAGGAAAAGTAAATGATGGGTAAAATAGAAAGTTAGGTTGGGGGGTAAAGAGTAAATTTTAAAATTTGGTTAAATATGTGGGGGTGCAGATAGAATTAGGGTGTAGAGAGAAGATATTGGTGTGTGGTTAGCCTGACCCTAAAAATTAACCCATTAACGGACCCCACAATGCAAACAAAATAATTAGGGTGCTTCAGAGGATAATCAAGCTCCATTAGATTGACAGTAAACCCATTCAAAACAGGAGAAAAATGACAAGTTTTGAAAGCTACATTAACATCGAAGACAAAACTGATTTTATGGCGGGAAATTTCGTCATCCTTGGAACAAATAGTAAGGTGGGTTTTGACGAATTTGGGATCAGAAATCATAGAGCGACATGATTTAGAAACTGACCTGAACTGTAAGAGGGACTTGACGGGCAGCCTTGATAGTATTTCTGTGATGATCTCAGGGGCAGGTTGGGCTTGCTTCTTCTAGGTGGGTGTTGCTCGATTTTGTCGTATTCGATCGCCATGGAAGAAGGACTCTATCACTGGGAATTGGGGATTTGCTTGTTAGGGTTCAAGTACTGATATGGCCTATGGGGCATGGAGCCCGACAAAATTTGATTAAGGGGGAAGGAGTGACCCTTAATTTTGGGTTTAATGACAATCAACCCCACCCAATTTAACGGAATAACGGGTCTCCTACCATTTTCCTATGAGATTATGACGAAGGGATGCATTTCTGCTTATATATATTTTTTACCTGTGCTCTTCACCAATTTGTTCTTGATCGGCTTTCTGCTTTGTGAACGAAGTTTGAGCGATGAAATCAACTAGGACCTGTGCTCGGATTGTTTTCCTGGGCTCATAGTCGATGTCGTACCCTGAGAGTTCGACTGACCATTTCAACATTCTGCCCGCCATATCCAGTTTGTGCAGAACCATAGAGGAGAGTTGGTATAGACTGTTATCGAGTGTGCATGGAAGTAAGCTTTTAACTTCCGGGCTGCGATCACTAAAGCAAGGACAAATTTTTGACCTCTAAATATCTCCCTTCAATGTCCGTTAGAGCGTGGGAAACATAGTAAATTGGCTTTTGAACTTAATCTTATTCTCTTATCAAGACTACAGCGACTGCTGAGTCTGATGCCGCCAAATATACGTATAGCTTCTCCTATGGTATTGGGATGCTAAGGAGTGGTGGTCAACCAAGATACTCCCTAAGCTCTTCAAAAGCTTTAGTACAGTCATCATTCCATTCAAACTTCTTGCCTCCCTTCAATATTTTGAAGAAGGTCAAGCTTTTCTCGACTGACTTAGCGATGAAGCGACTAAGGGATGTGATCCAACCATTAAGCTGTTGGACATACTTGATCGAGGTTGGGATGTCCATAGTTGTTAAAGCCTTTCTCTTCTCTGAATTGGCCTCAATTCCTATTTCATTAACCATGTACCAGAGGAATTTTCCTGTTGTCACTCCAAATGCACATTTGGCCGGGTTGAGCTTCATCTTATTCTTTCTCAGATTTGCAAAAGTTTCCTGCAGGTCCTTGGCATGGTCGGAGTGTTTGGTTTTGATAACCATGTCGTCAATATAGGCCTCCACATTCCTGCCCAGCTGGTCGCCGAAGACTTTATTCACCATTCTTTGGTACGTAGCCCCCGCGTTCTTGAGGCCAAAGGGCATCATGGCATAGCAATACAATCCTCCAGCCGCTTAGAATGTCGTGTGTATCTGGTCGGCTAACCACATTTTGATTTGATGGTACCCTGAATAAGCGTCAACAAAGTTAAGGATTTTTTGCCTGGATATAGAGTCAACGAGTTGATCAATGTGAGGAAGCGGGTACCAATCTTTTGGACAGGCTTTGTTAAGGTCAGTGAAATCTACACACATCCTCCATTTCCCGCTTGCTTTCTTCACCATTACCACATTTGCAATCCAAGTTGCATACAGAACTTCTTTGATGATCTTAGCTTTTAACAACTTAGATACTTCTTCTTTGATAGCTGCTTGTTTTTCCCATGAAAAAATTCGTGCTTTTTGTTGTATAGGAATGAAGTTTGGATCGATACTTAGCTGGTGCATAGCGACGTTGTCGCTAATACCCTCCATGTCCTCGATCCTCCAAGCAAACACATCCAAGCTTTCTTTTAACAGCTTGATGATTGTTGCTCACTCTTCCTTTGGTATTTCTCTTCCTACCTTGACCTTCTGCTCGAGGAAATCAAGGTTAATCACAATTTCATCCAGGTCTTCGTTTGGCTCGATAACTAGGTGGTGATCGACATCCAGGCTTTCAATCGTGATTACTTTTGTGGCGACCAGGTCCTTTTTGTTATGCTCAACACTTATTGATGTGTCTAGCATACGGTCCTCGCTCCCTCTTTTTTTTGGGCGAGCTGGCGTTCCCAGCTCGCCTTAATTGTTAGGCTTGAGTCGACCCGATGAGCATTGGAATAACTTCCTTCGTTTCTCGGAGCCTCTTAGTCGATCTATTTATTTCGACCACTTCTCCTTCGGGCAGGGTGATCGTCACTTTCTCCTTACGTGTCTTTTCCTTGTAAATGTACTCCAGGGTGCTTGCTGGGTCGTTCAAGACCATTCCTATCCCTTTTTCAGTGGGGAATTTTATCCTTTGATGTAACCATCTGAAACTTTGTTTGAGAAGGGGATCCCAGTATGGCGTTGTATGGGGAGGGTAGATCAAACACCAGAAATTCAACCTCCTCCATTCGAGGAGTCATACTCTCTTCCCCCCAAAGTCACCATGAGGATGATAGTTCCTTTTACCGCCACCTTGTGACCAGTAAATCCCTACAACTGCATGTTGCTCGGCCTTAGAGGGGCGTCTCCTAACTCCATCCATTTAAAACAAGTGTAATACAAAATATACCTTCCATCCCCCGTGTCTACTAATACTCGTTTTACCTCGCTGTCATGTATCCTTACTCGAAGAGTCAAAGGCTGCTAACGAGCGGTTTCACTAGTAGCTATTGTAGGTCCAGACGGCAACAGTTAAGGCTAGAGGGGGGATGAATAGCCTTTAAAAACTTCAAGGGTTGATTTGTAAAACTTGTAAGATTGGCAGCGGAAATTTAGTTTTATCAGTCAGCTGAAGAATTGGTCAGCTGGCTGACACTTTGGAAATACTTAAGCTGATGAAAGTTGGTCAGCTGGCTGACACAACTATTTTTCAGAAGAAGTTGTTTTAAAGTAGATCACTGAATATAGAGAGGAAATTGAAATACAAGTTAACTGAACAATTAAGGAAACAATTGTTGTTAACTGACTGACACTTAATTAGTTGAAAAACTTCTTAAGTGTTAAGTCAGTTTGCAAGGATTTAAGAAACGGCTGACAAATCAGTGGAAGTGGTTCACAGATAAGCTGCTACGTCCACTACCAAGTTGGTCAGACTTGGATTTTTGAAGTGCACTAATTTTATTAAAAATCTATTTGATCTCTAATGGATCAGTGTACAACAAAAGACCGGTGTTTGTGGAGAATGATTGAGAAGCAATCAAACTCGTGAGACAAACTGACTTATTTCTAAGTATTTGAAATAAATCACTCAGTGTTTGCCTAAACAATAACTAGAAAGAAATAATCAAATAAGAGTATCTAGCTAATGTTTTCTTGGGAGATAAAGTCACAGAGAAATTGAAAGTATATAGATGTTTGACTTCTGTAAGAATTGTTGTCTTCAAAAATGCTTCCAGTGGGTATTTATAGATAGTCTTCAAAAGCAACCCGTTAGGAACACATTTTGAATTTGAAAATGTGTTTGGCAGATGCAAGATCTCAAAAGATCCTGGGAAATATTTTCTAGCAGAATATCTACCAAAAACACAAAGTAGGAAAGTGTCGGTACGAGTATATGATTAAACAAATAAGGAAAAGCAAACTGACACTTAAACATTAAGATCAACTGAAGTGAATAGCTGACAAAATAATTTCGGGCTGACCAAAGATTACTTGAGTTTCTTGGCTGACAATCAAGTGGAATGATTTTTAAGCAAATCTAATTAAGTGCAAGATTCAACAGCTATCTCACTTGGCCAAAAGGTAATTCCTCCTACTTCATCGAGTCGTGGCATCATGTTAACCATGTGTTTTAAATTGTAGATCATGTGTTTTAGTTGGGTACCATTTGGTGTTGCTTCCCGAATGGTGTTGATTACATTCCTGGGGACCCCGTTATTTGGTCGGGGTTCTGGTTTCTTTCCGGCTCTCTTTGTCTTCCTCCTTGATTATTGTCTTTCTACTTGAATCGCTTAAGCTCCCCCCGATTGATCAACTTTTGTATAGCCTTCTCTAGATTGATACATTCCTCGATAGTGTGACCGACATCCTTGTGAAAGGTGCAACGTTTGTTGGGGTTGCGAGGATATCGAGTGTCCTTTAGCGACCATGGCCTGTCTATCTTGTCTTGATCGAGCAGGACGATCATTATGTGCTTTCGAGTGGTTGTGAGTGGAGTCTAGTCAATTTCATCCCACCTATCCCTACCTCGACTCTTTGTGGGCTAGCCCTCGGCCTCCCTTGTTCGAGCTATCCTGAGCCCAATGCGTTCTATCGTGCTCCTTATTTTTCCCATCCTTCTTCTCATTTTCTTCCTTCTTTGCTTCCTTGGTATTGATCACCCGAATAGCATGAGCATACATTTCCCCAACTGAGGTTTGGTCCCGGAGCATCATTTCTTGTCTCATCAGCCCTTGTTGTAGGCCAGAGATGAAGCACATCTTGATTGACTCCTCCGAGATGCACGGTATTTGGTCGACCATGGCCATGAATCTGTCCATGTATGTTTGGTTCGACTCATTTATTCCCTGTTGTATACCACACAAGTCGGTTTTCTTCTTTGGCTGGAGTCTGGCCAAGGAGAACTGTGTGACAAACATCTGCCTGAATTCATCACAGCTTTCGACTGAATCCAATGGGAGGCTTGTGTACCACTTTAGTGCCTTTCCCTTAAGAGTCCCTGTGAATATCTTTCCCCATGCATCTTCGTCATTAAAGGCCACCGCGTTCATTTTGACCTCAAAACTGGCCATGTGATTGACTGTATTGGTAAGGCCCTGATACGTTTCAAAAGTGGGAATTTTTTTATCAGGTAATGGGGATTTCATCATCCTCTCCTGGAATGGCCCATTCTTTGCTGGGGGTAACAACATAGGTTTTCCCTTCTCCATGGCCTCGAGCCTGCCACGGAGAAACTTCACCTCTTGTTCGACGGCCAAGGATGGCTTATTAGTCGATTGTTGCACCTCGGTGGTCGCGTTCCGACCACTTTACGGGTGCCCTACTCCTGACTGTTGGGAATGGGTACAGTGCACGTACGTCTTATTTTTCATCACCTCGGTCCTTGGCCTGGACTCTCTTTCCTCGCTGCTTTCTCGAGTACAGTGAGGGTGGTTGGGCTCACTTGGATAAGTTGGCCGACTATGAATACTAGGCTTGTGTGTCTGCTCGCTCATCTTATCCCCCAACCGGGATCTTACACTAGGCCGAGGCACAACCTTTTCTTTTTCCTTGACTTTGGAGGTAGCTTTTTTAAGAACTTGAGCCGGCTCCTCTTAGGGTACTGTATTGATCACTGCTCTTGCTTTTTTATGGAGTGTGAACATTTTGAGCTTGACCTCTTGAATTCCAGTGAGGTACAGTTTCTGGCGTTCCCAGACCCTTACCTCCTCTAAGTATCCATCATGCTCGGTGGCTTTGTTCTTCTCCACCTGGGAATGTTCAACTTGGGCCTCCTCCTCGTCTACATCAAAGAAGGTGCTCGCCTAGCCCGTGGTGCCCCATAAGTTACGAGCATCCTCCTGGATGCCTTTTCCTCCCAACGCCTTTGAAGTGGCTATATATGGCGAGGTCCATGTTAGTTATCTTACTCGCTGGTGAGGGGGGTGGTATGTTTGTTCATGGTTGATCTTGTTTTGTGAGAGTTTGTTTATCCATTTCTTGAAGTTAGTTTGAGAAAAATGAAAAAGGTAACTGGAATATGACGTTTCCCGGCAACAGAACCACTTGATCACGCCACAAAGATGGGGTGACTAAGTTGGTGATCCACGTAATGGACCGGAGGTGACGTGTCCTTGAAAAACGTCCACGTTGGTAAGTGAGGGTATTTGGTGTACCAAACTGGATAGGATATATGGGCTTTGGTTTACTCGTAAACTAATTGGTTATGTTTGGTCTTTGATCTTCAGTGACCTGCAATGAAATTACCGTTAAGGTGCCGGGGGTTTTTCCCAACTAAAGCCCTCCTGTGTGAGAGTCAGTAATCAAGGAATATGTGTCCCGGAGCTAGGCGTTCCCTTAAGCTTCCGGTGATAGTGTATATTTTGCTTGATGTTCTAATGTAATTGTGTGTGTGGTTGATAGATTTAACTTACCTTTCTTGTAAGGGAAGACTTCCTTTTATAGTAGTTATCCCTTGGGGATCATGATCAATGTAGGGGCCCTTGGGCATAGGGACCTGTTGCTGGTCGGCTGGCTGGCAGCTTCTTACTGGTTGATGGCCTATGGGTAGTCTTACATAGTTGGTGGTTGCTTACTTGCCAAGTCATATCTTCTCTTCTCATGTAAGGGCCTGTCGCTTGGTCGGCTTGCTGTCAACCTCTCATTGGTTGGCTTATGCTTGCATGGATGCCTCGTGACCTCCAATCAGGATCTGACATCTGGCGATTAATGGTCAGAGTGGCCGAACATGGGTGTCCTCGACTTGGTGGTCGATCTTGCTCGGCCCCTGGATTGACCTTTGGTTGTTCTGAGGATACTTTGTTCTGCCAAATGAGTGATGGTCGGTCATGGTCGGTCCTCTCGCTTGATGGACTGTCTGAGAGATGGGCCCTACCTATGCCTAGCTAGGAGCCACATGTTTGCTCCACGTAGGAGGACCCAGGTCAGGTCCCTTCAACATGATATTAAGTTTGGTAATGAGGGGGAAGGGGGAGATTGGAGATAGAAAGAAAAAATTAAATGAAATTTACTATGATGGAGAAAAAAGATCTCTCTTATGGAAATGACATTTTTACCCAAAAACAATTCACATGATGAGCAAATGCTCACTTAACGGTAGATCACATCAGCTAAAGGCATCCAACAAAGGAACCACCAATGTACAGAAAAATCTACTTTAAACCTAACTCTTCACTTTTTGAAATCTAGGACTACCTGTAGACACCCCAATTTCGTATCCCTGGTATGTGACATGACATAAAATATCAAGACCTGTTAAAACATTAACAAATGTCAAGTTACAGGGTCAAAAGTGCAAAGGACAAAGCAGGATGCACAAAAGGATGAACTGCAGGGACCAAAGTGTACAAAAAGTGGAAACTTTGAAATTAGGCATGGCCACCATAAAAATTGGGCGTGGCTCCCAATTTGCTTGGGTGTGGCGCCCAATTCATTGGGTTGCGCCCAATTCTGTTCTACGCTGCGCCCATTTTTCTCCTTCATTCGCCGCAAAATGCAATTTCTCCTGCGCAGTGTACAAGCCGGCTAATGCGCGAAGAAGGAAATTAAATTCCATCGATGTCCTCAGTTCCTCCTACAAATACAGGCTCTCAGCTCTTCATTCAGCACACCTTTTCTTCGATAAAAATTCTCCGCGTCCTCGTTACGCTGGAGAAATAGAGAGCGAAGTGAGATAGTGAGCGATCACCTCAAAAAGCCTCGAAACCCTGCCAAACCTCTTCCAAACACAAAACCAACTGGTAGAAGTGAGTCTTAGCCCCCCAGCTAGGTATCCACCATTTTTCCCCTGCCCAAAAACCATAAAGTAAGTCGTTACTCTGCCCGAGTAATAGGCTGAAAATCAACCCATATAAGTCGTTATTCCGCCCAACCAAATAAGCCGTCACTCTGCCCAAATCATATCAGCAGCAGCAATAAAAGTCTCCCTCTCCCGAGAAGGATAGAGCGAGCACACCCCGCTCTAAAAGGTAAAAACCTTTAAGGGCGTTATTTTATTTATCCATTTACTTTTCCGCTCATTTATTATTTAAAGTTGTATTTAAAAGCCGGCCCAATGTAGTCAATATAAGCCGTTGTGCTGCCCGGATTAGATTAGGAAATATTATATAATAGAGCGGTTATTATGGCCAAATATTTTCAAGTATATTGTGAGGTTCCCGGGAAATGTGCCCCGCCCGCGCCTTTGATAGGGGTGCGTGCGGATGGGACACCACCGCCTCGCTCCACCCTCCCTTGTTTGGGAAGACGAAATCCAAAGTGCGAGAGGAGTGCCGTCTATATTAGCACGTTGGAATGTGCCTCGGTTGCCTTGAGTGAATTTTGTATCCAATATGGGAACTTATGGTTTTCCATGTCAAGTTATCCCTTATTTCGTGGATAATGTGATATGGGAATGCATTACTCTTCCATTCCCATTCTCCCTTTATCTTTCAGGGAAAATAGAGAAGTGCAAGAAAGAATATTGCGACGCCCCCACTATGAATTTTATGAAAATAGCCTTATGGCCTATTTTGGATCACTATGAGTGCCTTGGGTTTTCTACGCCAAGTTATCCATTATTTCGGGATACCAAGACATATAAATACATCATCTTTTTCCATTCACATTCTCCCTCGCTTAGGGAGAACGTGAAAGTGCAAAGAAAGATGTTGCGAGGCCCCACCGATCCAAAATGTTTTAGAGTCGCCACCTTTATTTTAAGGCAAAAATAAAGGAAAACCGTAAAAGAAAACCAGAGATTTTAGAAAGCGGGTTCGGAGGCTAAGTTACGAGTGGGAAGGTGCTAGACACCCAACTCGCCTCTTTCGGTCTCGAACGAAGTATGCTTATTGTCACATTTACTTAGCAAATAAATAAGGTCTTATTTTGACAAGGGAAAATTAAACAGATACATTCGTGGCCACATTATTTACGGACTCGCAGCTGTCTCTTTCCAATAATTACAAACACATTTAAAAATATTTGGTCATTATAACAGCTCTTTTTTAGTATTATTTCCTAATAAAATCCGGGCAGCATAACTGCTTATATTTTGATATTGAACCGGATCGGAAATAATACATTTACAAATAAAGACTTTATTGAATAAAATAAATAAATACAAACTCATCTAAAAAATTTTGCCATAATAACGGCTACATTTAATACTATTTCTTAATAAAATCCGGGCAGCACAACTGCTTATATATTTACATTGGGCCGGACTGGAAATAATACTATTACATAAAAATAAAAGATTTTAACAATAAAAGCTTACAAACGGCGTAGGGGGTGTGCTCGCCTGTCTCGGGAGAGAGAGTCTTTTTTTTGGTCAGTGGTTGAAGTTGTGTGTTGTGTGAATTTGGGCCAGAATCGAAAGTTACGGCCTCGGGATCGGGCAGGTAATTATTTCTGGCTGTTTGTTTGACTGGAAAAGGCTAAATTTTGGCAGAGTAACGGCTTACTACTGGCTATTTTGGCCTTTTAAATCGGGCAGAGCAACTGCTCTATCCACGATTTTTGGACCGGGGAAAAGAGGTGGATACCTAGCTGGGGGGCTAAGGAACACTTCTACCGGTTGGATTTGTGTTTCATGAGGTTTGGCAGGTTTCTAGGCTTTAGAAATTTATCTATCGGTGTTTATTTCTTCAACCGCAGAGAAATTTTACGCAAAGCAGGTGTGTTGAATGAAGGAGCCGGAGGTCTCTATTTATAGGAAGGAGCTGGGACATCGAAGGAATTTTGTGATTTCTCTCCATGCATCAGGGTGTTGTACACCACGTTGGACGATTTGCATTTTACGGCAAACTTTGCATTGAACAGTGTTTGGAAAGTGAGGTTTGGGTGCCACCCACTAGGGGTTTGGGCGCCACACCCAAACCTTTGGTAGGTGGTGCCCAAACTTCAAACATGGCTCTTTTTTGACGCTTTGGCCCTCGCAATTGTCCTTTTGTGCATCTGCTTTGTCCTTTGCAATTTTGACCAAACTTGACATTTGTTAATGTTTTAACAGTTCTTGATATTTTTTGTCATGTCATATATCTGAGGTACGAAATTGGGGTGTCTACATATATCTGTAATTATTTGTAAAGAGACAGTTGCAAGTCTGTAAATAACATAGACAAATGGATGTATTTGTAGACAGTTAATGCTTTATTTATCTGTTAAATAAATATAACAAAAAGCATACTTTAGCAAAAAACTGTTTTGAGACCGAAAGGGCGAGTTGGGTGCCTAGCACTTTCCCAACTCGTAACTTAGCCTCCGAACCCGTTTTTTATTATCTCTAGTTTTCTTTTTTGGTTTTGCTTTATTTCTTCCTCAAAATAAAGATGGCGACTCTAAAACATTTTGGATCCAGTGGGGCCTCGCAACATCTTCCCTTGCACTTTTCCGTTTTCCCCTAAAAAAGGAAAAATGAGAATGGAAAGGTGATGTATTCCTATGTCCTGGTATCCCCTAAACAAGGGATAACTTGACGTAGAAAACCCAAAGCACCCATAGTGATCCGAAATAGGCCATAAGGCTATTTTCATAAAATCCATAGTGGAGGCGCCGCAACATTCCTTCCTTGCACTTTTCCGCTTTCCCCTAAAAAAGGGAGAATGAGAATGGAAGGGTGATGCATTCTTATGCCCTGGTATCCCCTAAAAAAGGGATAACTTGACATAGAAAACTCAAAACTCTCATATTGGATCAAAATCCACTAAAGGCAACCGAGGCGCATTCCAACGTGCTATTCCGACAGCACTCCTCTCGCACTTTTGATTTCGTCCTCCCCTAGAAAAGGGAGGGTGGAACGAGAGTAGTGGATGTCACCACATCCGCACGTACGCGCACCCCTATCCAAGGGCGCGCGGGGCGCGGGAGCACCTTTCCTGGGAACCCACACTACCGCTAGAAAGTCAAAAATTACAGGGACTACAGGTGACATTAACCCCAAATTTTAACATCTTTGTTCACATATGTTAGTTGAGAGACTTAACTCCAAAGTAGGGTTGTAAAGAAATCAAATCTTTTTTATTTGATTCGGTATTCGAATTCGGTATTCGGTATTCATATTCGAAATATTCAAATTCGAATTCGAATTTTTTTTTAGTATTCGATAAGGATTCGAATACGAATATAAGCTTGGTGGTATTCGATTCGAGTATTCGCGAATAGTATTCGAATAAGTTATAAATTAAATATATTTATATATATATATATATATATATATATATATATATATATATATATATATATATATATATATATATATATATATATATATCAGTTAGTTAGTTAGTTAGTTTGAAAGAAAAAAAAACCCTAACTTTCTACCCTTACCACTTACCAGTGCGGTAGTCTCCCTCTCCCAAACTCCTTTACTCCTTAGTCCGTCCCAATGGCGGATCCATGAATTATGTTGACTGGTGTCCAAAATTTTAACTACTCCCTCCGTCCCAAAATATATGATGTTTTAGGGCTTTTCACACAGGCCAAAGAAATATATTGTAAATACTAAACTGCCCCTATCCAAACATTAATGAGATGTCTTGATATTATTGTCCAAAGAGCCAAACACGGGTTATGAAGTCAATAAATATGGGTAGAATTGGAGAAAAAAAAGGAAAAAAGTTTCTTGAAAATTACAAAGTATCATCTATTTTGGAACAAAAAAATTATTCCAAAACGTCATATATTTTGGGACGGAGAGAGTATTACATAAAAAAATTAGAAATTACAATTTGTCCTTTACGCGTTTTCATACGTTAAAAACGGGTAATTACATCATCATCACCAACATTCATTAACATATCTTTTTCGATATAACATACAAGAGAATCATTTAAAAATTGATCGGACGTTCGATTTCATAAATCCGTCTTGACAATATTTTTTACAGAGAATTTGGGAGGGGTCCAATGAAATTTTTTGAAGGGGTCCAACTGTCAAATATTACAAACTTACTCCCAATTTTTTTTTTATTGGGCGGTGTTCATGGACACCCCTAGTTCTCATCTGGATCCGCCTATGGTCCGTCCCCTGTCGATTAGAGTCCCCCGACTGCCGAGTGCCGGCTTTGAGCAGCGGCAGGTGCAATCGTGCAAGAAAGTTCAACGACTCAAGCTCAAGCCTCGAGGTATGTTTGATTTCTCTATGTCTCTCTTAAATCTTATAAGTTCCGTTCTTCCTCCGTCGCGGAAATTAGTCCTTTTTATTTGGGATGTTGCAAATCACAAATAAAGAAAACTAAAGGATAATGAGTTTCCAGATTTATTCGTACTATGCCATGTAAGCAGAGCAAAGTCTTCCTGCAATCTTTAGAGTGAAAGTGGGTAAAATCAGAGACATTTTAATTTTGCTAAAAGTGTTGGAAAGGGAATATTTGTTCATTCCTTTTTATTCGTATTTTTATGTTTTTATTGATTGTTAACAAGGAGCAATGTTTATTTCAAGAGAAAAAACTATGGCCTTTTATTTGAAGTATGAGTTGTATGTTTCTTCAGTGTTACTCTTTCTAATTTAGGCCTGATTAGAAACCTGAAGAGGGTTTGGAAGTAAAGCACGGGGTCATTGGATAAGGTTGCGGATGCCTATATCTTTATTTAAGCATAGATTTACCATTACTGAGGAGTTTATAATGAAAAAGTCAAAGCTGGGATTGCCAACTGTTGGATTTCTTAGCTTGCAAATGATGGCGGCTACTTTTATGCTAGGCTTATATGTAGGATGTTCTTCACACAAAGAGCACCACTTTGGTACTGGACTAGATATTGACATTTCATTTAACTATTTAGGTTTGCCTTCCGAGTATACTATGTTTGTTTGCCTGGGCAGTGTGTGAGTGGGGGGCAGAAACTCCAGTGGCATTAGATGACATTCAAGCTTCGGTTTGGCATTGCTATTCAGCTGTAAAAGTGTGGATTGCACGGTCAACCATCATAATGCAGAATTCCGAACAATGGCTAATAAGAATATTTTTTTCATTGCCCAGCCCTAGAACCTTGATCAAACTGTCTCCTTTCATAAACGTATCCCAAGCAGAAGCACGGCCTAAAGTGTAATCTTCCAATCGGACTTGGTCACTTAGAGCATCCCCAACGTATCATATGGGAACTTCTTAGCACATTGATTCATGTGCATAGTGGCCACCTATTGTTTACTTAGGAGAGGGAGAGAGAAATAACTTCTTAATTAAGAAGTTGCTTTTTTGCTTAAAAAATCAAGGGAAGTGAGCGGCTGTCAGAGGGGGTGGGGGGGAAGAGTTTTTTATTTTATTTGGGATGGTGTTAAATTTAATATTTTTTGTGTAAGAAGTTGTATAAGAAGATTATACAATGGGAAGATTTATTCTTAAGTAAATAAGAAGATAAAAATGTATAAGTGGCAAAGGAACCCAGTTAAGAAATTGTATAAGAAATTAATGTTAAATTTAACATTGAGAATGCTCTTAAGGAAGGTTCAAATCTTATCTCTTAAATTTATTTAACTTTGAACGTAATTCTCATTTCACTTTGTGTTTAATCTCTCTCTCTCTCTCTCTCTCTCTCTCTCTCTCTCTCTATATATATATATATATATATATATAATACAATAGAGGTCAGCGTGACACGCTTACAATTGATTTGGGATAAAAAGGGATCAGAATTTACTGTTTTACCGGCCCTTATTTCCCTCAGCTCTCACATGTGCGAATGACAGTTTAATGTTTTACGATTTTACAGTTTTACAGCTTTATGTTATCGTAATTAACTTAATCAATTTATTTTTTTTCCGATCCGTAATTTCGTATACAAATTAATTGAAATATTTGTTTTTTTTTTCTTTTTAACTGTTATCGTAATCTTTTTATCCGGCCCATTTTTTCCGACCCGTAATTTCATATACAAATTAATCAATTTACTGTTTTACCAAGATTCTGCGGCTATTGAATAAAAAATTATTTTGCATCACCAATTTCCAAATAATGTCTCTCAATTTTTTTTAAAGAATTTTCATTGTAGTTTTTAAAAAATTGATGAATGTCAAATTTTTAAACGAAAAATTATGTGCGGGCATTCATTTTGTATACAAATTTAAAAAAAATTTAAAAAAAAACGTAAGTTTTGTAATTTGAAATATTTATTTTCTTTCTTTTTAACTGTTATCGTAATTAACTTAAGCAATTTAATTTTTGTCCGACCCGTTTTGTCCAGCCCACAATTTCGTATACAAATTATTAATTAATCCCTCCATTCCGGGCAAAGAGACCCCGTTTGAAAGTCAATTTTTTTTAAGAAAATAATATTTTTAGTAGTTTATTTCTACAATATCTGCTTCGTTTATTGATAAATTTTTCAAACTGGCGCCTTCATTGACACGGACAAGAGTACTAGTATATAAATAAATAAATTAAAATAATAAAATAATATATATATATATATATATATATATATATTCTCGTCTTTCAATTACAGAACGAGGACCCTTTGTGAGTTCAGTCATTTCTTTCGAATTCCGACAAATCTCATTGTGAGAAAAAGAGGCCAGAAAAGAGGACTCATTAGCCTACTCTTCATTAACTGTCTTCATTCAAAAACCTCCAAATTTTTCATATTTTCATAAGGAATCCGTCTGCCCACATAGATTGTTCTGTCCAAAATTTGATTTTGATGATTGGGTATTTTATCTTTTACTATCAAGTAATTGATTATTTACAGTAAGAATATAAATGGGTAATGCTTCAATAATGTCTTTCTACTTTGTTCCTTCTCATAATAATCATAAAATGTTCATAGAGAATATTTGATTTTCTTATGTGAAAATGCTAAAGTAATCATTTGACAGAGTATCCTTATGAACTTCCATGCCCTTCAGGAGGATGCAGTCTGCGTAGCAGCATAAGAAAATAAATGGGTAAGGCTTCGGCAATGCTGACTTAATATTTAAAGAAGTCCAAAACCACTCTAACAATCTATGTATGCCAATTTTTTTATTAATCATACTTATGTGACGCCACTTAGTTTCCTAGCAGGAGATTGTGTCTTTATGGTTAGTTTACTATCTAATTCTATTTAATTATTAAACTGTTGATTTATGTGTTGCTTTCTCACTTTATGGTTTTCTTGATTTGATGCATTTCACTGCTTTTTTTTATTTTTATTAATCTTTGTTTTGAAATCATTTAGATTGAATATGGATGGTGTCTAATTATTAATTATTAATTTTTTATTAATAACATTTTATTAGTTTTGTTATGTTTATTACTAATTTTTTTTAAATATTTTTTGTTCTAAAGTCATTTAGGTAGGATATGGATGCGTCAAATAATAGAGCAAATACCTCAAGTAAACGATCTTTTTGTGGAAGATAATAAGTTAAATATTATATATCAAATAAATATTGTGTATTAACATTTAAAATTCATTTGAGATAGTTGTATATTTGCATGATTATAATTTATGACAATAAAATTGATATCTAATTAATTTTTATTTTTATTTAGGAGGAGGACGAACCGATTCATATCATATTGCGAACATGATGGTTAGATGGCGGATACTAGTCAAATTTTTATTCGGTTGATTTTTTGATGAATTTGACAATTGACATTTATTTATGTATTTGATAATTATTGTGGATGTTATAGATATTTGATCTTATGGATGTTATTGGTTTTTTTATGAATGTTTAATGTTATGGGTTTTTGTTATTGATAATTGATGTAATTGATGTTTTATTCATATTAATTCATATTGAAAAATTGAATACTTGAATCATTGATTGTTAAATAGATTTTGTAAAAAAAAAACATAAATAAAATTTCAAATCGAATACTCGAATAGATTTGAATAATTCGAATATTAATTTCGAATCGAATACGAATCAATTTTAATATTTAAATAATAAACAAATATGAATACAAATACGAATACTCAAATAATTTCACAAATACAAATCAGATATTACAATATTCGATTCAATTCTTTTACACCCTTGTTCCAAAGCCAAAAGTCATGTTTAAGGACCATTAAAGTAAGTTTCAAAAAACTTGAATCATTATGTGAAAAGGTGTTAAGTTCAGTAACTTCAAAGTTGAATCATTGTTTTTTTCTTGCAAAAATTAAGAATTGACTTTAAAATTATTTTTGTACCTTTAGTGTAGACTGTGTAATGTGTAGTACTACATTAGTACACTAGCAAACCACCAGTGGGATCGACAAAAAAAAAAGTTGTTGTTTAATGAGTTCAATGTATGAAAATTTAACAAATAATTACAACCTCGAGATTAAAAAATAAAAATTATTATTCAATACATAATAAGTGCAAAGAGAGAAAATATAATATTTGTCAAATTCACCAATCAAATTTACTAAAATAATGGAAGCTTTTATCCAACAACCAAATTGACTACAATGAGCTACTAGGAAATGAGCAAAACAGAAATGTCAAATTCAAACAATGCAATGGTAGAAGCTTGTCAAAGTCATCAATTTCTCTATGGAAATCGAAAAGCTTAATAAACATCAATCAAAAGTCTTAATAGCTACTAAAATAGAGTACTACCAGAATGATAATAGTAAGAAGTTGGCAAGACATGGGAGATAATGAATATCATAAAGATAGATAGCAACACATAGTCAAAAAGACCAAACTTTTACCATGCTTCCCATCTCTATTGCTGTCTCTCAAGACCTTCCTGGATCATCATCATCGGTGAAACTAAGCTCTCAACATACGTAGTTGATTTATAACACTCATCAAAGTTATGAATGTCAGGATCCTCGACTGACCGACTTTGAGGATCATACAGAACAATACGTGGGACATACTCCAATAAGATTTTACCCTTTTTTGACAAGTACAATGGTTCTGGTTCATTATGCATTTTCATATACGGGATGCTAGTTAATTTGGTCCAAGACTCTCTCACACCATATTCTTTCATTATCCATAAATCTGTACAGTCTCTACAGAAGTAATGCATCACACAAAGGCCTTCGCGCAAAACACCCACACCGATATAACCATCGCGCAAAACACTTACACTTGAACGACGTCTATCGCTCGGTAGTGCAATTTCACCCCAAGTCTCATTTGCTACGTCAAGATAAACTAAAAAAGAATCATCGGTAACAACAGCAGCCCAATGAATTGCCCCATTCACAAACACACTATCCCAATTTAACCATCTCACCGGTGGAAATTCACCAACCCTTGTCCAAAAACCTGTTCTTGATGAGTAGACCATAACCTCAGTTCCATATTTATCAGGACTAAACATATTGCACAAAGTTTCAACAACTTTGTAATCATCAGTAGACGCATCATAACCGAACCCATACATAAGGTCCACAGTAGAACTCCTCTCATCAGTTCCCGACATCAGTTTAATTTCCGAATCAGGCAATTTTTTTGAAATTCGAGTAGATGGGTTCCATAGAAACGTACCATGTGAAAAAGTAGAAATAAAAATTAACCCATTAATGGACCTCAAAATTTGAACTTCCACGTCAGGGTTCATGGGATAATCAAGCTCCATAGCATTAACAGAAAACCCGTTCAAAACAGGAGAAAGATGACAAGTTTTCATAGCTGTATCCGAGATAAAAATGAGTTTATGGTGGGCAATTTCATCATCCTTGGAAGAAATTGTGAGGTGGGTTTTGACGAATTTGGGGTCCGAAATCAAAGAGCGCCATGATTTGGAAACTGACCTGAATTGTAAGAGCGACTTGACGGGTAGCAGTAAGAGTATTTCGGTAATGATATCGGGGGGCAGGTTGGGGTTGCTTCTCTCGGCCTCGGGTGGGTCTTCGATCGCCATGATTTTGGGAGTTTGGGATTGGTTTGTTAGGGTTCGAGGGAGGGAAGGGTTGATAAAGAGGGAAAAGAGTGACAATCAGCACCACCCAATTTAATTTGGCAAAAGTTAACGGGTCCTCCTTCTAACGGGTCCTCCTTCTACTCGTACAATGATTACAATCATCAACTTCTTCTTACACACACCATTTTCATTTCAAACCTAACCTTTTACTCATACCATTTTCATTTCAAACCTAAGACCATAAACAACAATGAAGCTTACGGGGGTGCTTAAGGGATTATTTGAGATTTTTTGAAACAACAAAGATTCTAAAAAATGCTTAACAAAGCAAAAAGTTAAATTGGGAGTAAAAGAAGCTCCCGAGCTTAACACAAAAAAAAGCCTAAAAACGACATCCTCTTGTACTAAAATGCATCAAAACGCACGGTTTGACCGACAACAACCTGCCAACCTCTCCCTCTTCCTGCCACTTTCTCTTTCCACTTTCCACATCATCATTTTGTTTTTCTCTTTTTCTTTTTTTGTCAATTTTCAACCATAAAATATATTTTTTTAATATATTTTTTTCCTGTATTAAATTAAACATTTTTACCTATAAATAGAGACTTGGTTTGTTTAATTTTGATATCAGAAAAAATTTCTATTAATTTTTCAAATTTTTAGCAATTTTCTTGTAAAAATAATAAATTATTAAAGATAAAGATGATGGGGTATGTAAAATCGTTGGAGTTTGTGCATTGTTGGAAGAGTATTTTTATTGGGAAGCTTAAGTTGTAAGCTTAATGGCATTTTTGTAATAAAATAGAAAAAAATGGAACTTAAGCTCCCCAAATGGGGAGCTTTGTTGTCCATGCTCTAACCTTTTATCCATACAACCCATGATATTCCCATTTTACCATTAAACGACATTTTCTTTTGGTTTCCCAAATTAAAAGCCCAAGACTAATCCCTCGAGATGAGTAGAATCATGCACTATGTAGCGGTAGAAGCTCTCCAAACAATAATTTAAACACAATTGTATTTTCATAGGTCTCGATTTTGAGACCTTGGTTAAGCTAGAACAACCTCCTTACTAGCTGATCTACGTGCTTGTAAGTAAACGGCAATTTGTTTTGATGCCAAGGTTATACCATTTCTCTTTAATAGATACTAGATTTTGTGTCTGTGCCTATAACATGATAACAGTATGGAGATGATCCGTGTATGAAGTGAGTATGATGCGAATAAATTAATATATTTTTGAGATTTTGTAAGGGGTCGGATCAATGTACACTATACAAAGTAAAGACAACATCCTAAAAACTAAAGAAAAACACATTTTATTGAACGTAAAATTTTGTAACTCATCCAAAAATTGTATAATTAAACATCAAAAAACATTCTCTCTCACACACACCAACCCAACACCCCGTTAATTGAAATAAACTTAAAAATGAAAATCTCAGACAAAAACCATAAAATAAATTGAATGAGACGAAATGAACTACCAAAAGACTATCTAAAATTGAAATCATAAAGATTTTAGACCAATAAGGGAAAAAGCACACATTTAAAAAAAAAAAGATGATTTTGATGTTTTCACATAATTGAACACAATTTCACTATTACATTGTCATTACGAAATTTATGTCAAAAATTGCACAAATTTCTTCACATTTATTATAATTTGCTAACACAAATATGATTTTTAAACTTTGTATCATAACAAATCTAATCTAATCTAATCTAATCTAATCTAACTATCTAATCTAATCTAATCTAATCTAATCTAATCTAACTACTTATAAAAGTGTAGGTTGTCTCTTACAACATAATGTATGGACAAATGTACCCTTTAATATAATAAATCACTCACCATTAATTAAGGTCAAAAGAGTAAATTTGTTATAGACTAATTAATTCAATGAATAATTAAATAATAGTTTGATCCATTAACTTGTACCTATTGTCAAGTTATGTCCTACATTATTTAATTCAATTCATTTCATCCTGTATTTTGATTTTTTTTCAATTTCCCCCACCTACCAGGATCGTTACAAATGTCGCCCAATATTTACTGAAAAGACAAAAATACCCTTACTCGGTTGAGACACAAAAACCTTATTCGAAACTAAAAAAATAATATGGTTTTACTTTCTTAAATATGTTCGGGAAAGACATTATAAAATTTATATGAAAAATTATATCTATAGTAATAGAATTTTCGGTTAGTATCGAGATATTAAACAAATTGGTAGCATGTTTAGTTATTACTCATGAATAAAATAAGATAAATAAGTTTAAAAAATGTGTCATAATGTCAAGAAAGATGAAAAAATGAAGTATCATTTGATGAATTTGTGTCTTTTGTTAAGGACAATACACATAAATTTATCATGCCAAAAAATAATGATTAGAAAAAAGTGTCATAAATATTATAAATCACTTGCCATGAATTAAGGTCAAAAGAGTAAATTTGTCATAAGCAAATTAATTTCGTGAATAATTAAATAATAAATTGAAATGTCGCCCAATATTTTCTGAAAGACAAAAATACACTTACTCGGTTGAGAAACTAAAACTTTATTCGAAACTAAAAAAATAATATTGTTTTACATTCATAAATATGTTCGGAAAAGACATTATAAGATTTATATAAAAAATTGTATCAATAGTAATACAATTTAATTTAATTTAATCTAATCTAATCTAATCTAATCTAATCTAATCTAATCTAATCTAATCTAATCTAACTACTTATAAAAGTGTAGGTTGTCTCTTATAACTTAATGTATGGACAAATGTACCCTTTAACTTAATAAATCACTCACCATTAATTAAGGTCAAAACAGTAAATTTGTTATAGACTAATTAATTCAATGAATAATTAAATAATAGTTTGATCCCTTAACTTGTACTTTTTTAAAGTTATGTCCTACATTATTTTATTCAATTCATTTCGTCCTATATTCTGATTTTTTTTTCAATTTACCCCACCTACCAGGATCGTTACAAATGTCGCTCAATATTTACTGAAATGACAAAAATACCCTTACTCGGTTGAGACACAAAAACCTTATTCGAAACTAAAAAATAATATGGTTTTACTTTCTTAAATATGTTCGGGAAAGACATTATAAGATTTATATGAAAAATTATATCTATAGTAATAGAATTGTCGGTTAGTATCGATATATTTAACAAATTTGTAGCTTGTTTAGTTATTACCCATGAATAAACTAAGATAAATAAGTTTAAAAAATGTGTCATAATGTCAAGAAGATGAAAAAATGAAGTGATGTGCATATTTTGGATCTGCTACAAACGACGTTTGGGCCTTGTTTAATGGCCCACTATATTTGACAAGATGTCCGAAGGATTGGGCCAGGTCTATGCACAACGGGTTGAACCCATTCCCTCAGGTATAAATAATCCCCTCTAGCTCATAGAGGAGGCAGACTCTCTTTTTCTCTCTCTTTTTCTGATAGAGAATCACACACATACTTGGGGGCTATGTACCCTCTTTTTCATTCGTGTACTGATAAACACGCCGGAGGGTTTTTGGCGGGGGCCCTCCCCGCCGACTCACGGTGTTTTATTTTACAGATATACAGCCAGATATCCACCACCGATGACAAGAAGGCCGCCGGACAAAGAACTCCGACGACCCACGCCCACCGCATTCCCCAGATGATGCTTTTTTGGACGCATCAGTTGGTTCCATTGCCGGGAAAGAAACAATAAAGAAAAAAAAATTAGTGGCCGGAACGAAAGTCGAGACAGATGCACGTTGTCTGGTTCTTGGAATAAGCAATCTCTGATTCTTGGAGCAAAAGAGGATTATACACATATTGGGCAAGGAAATATGTGAGCAGAGTCACTCAACGCCGACAACGCCCAAGCCGCCGATGTTTGCTTCTCCGTGCTTTTCAAAAGTGAGAAATCCTTCTGAAGATTGGTGGCGAGCATGAGGGGAGATGTCGGCGATACCACAATTGGTGTTATCTGACCTCACAAGCGTCACCATGAGCAGTTGAAACCGTCGAGCTTGTCGCATGCTTTGGCGGGTAAACCTGACGTGAAATGCGCATAACGTGTCCTACCATTTATGCTGCAGTTATAACTTACAAGGCGGCGTGGGTAACGCCATTCATGTCCTCCGTTAGCAGCCGTCTAGCTCTGCCAAAACGCCGTTAACTATCTGGGCAACTGGCCTTAAACCGGTGGGAAAAAACCGGTCCGAGTTGCTCTCATCAAAAAGCCTAAGCCCGGTTCACGCCATTTCCGTGTTGTCTCTTTCCTTCTCTGATTTTTGCACTTAGTAATTTGCCAATTCTATTCGCATGATTTCAATATTTATGATGCAAGTGCGAGTATATGCCAAACAAACCATTTAGTAAACAAATTGAAGTAAAATTTCTAATTATACATAGAGTTCACTTATTTGATTGCCCGAAATAAGTACAATTATCTACCATTTTTACTTGCGGGTGATAACGAAGGAGGAGGAGTATGAATGACTCATTCTTATTATGTTAATTGTAACTGTAATTTTAGCTATGTATGGCAACATGAGATGCTATATATTGAGCAACCTGATCAGTGAGATACCAAAAACCAGCTAATAAGATTACACTCGTAATAATATACAGTTATGACCCATGAAGTGGTAACATGTAGGTCAGGCACCTGCTTGCAATGATACAAAATGGAGTACCAATTATGCACGCCTTTTGCTCAAGCGCCACGAATTGGGTTCATGATATCTATCGTAAAGTGGCTCAATGCGTTCTTGACGTTTGCGTTTGCTCATCTTTTTATGGGATCTGCTACCTTAAAGAATCTCGGCGCTAGTTCCACAAGCCACTTGGGGTCAACGACTCTAACTTCATGCATGTACTCTTTTATGGTCATAACAAGCTCATGATAGATAACCCAATCCGGCTGTCTCTGGAAAAGAGTAGAGCTTGGATGTATATAAACTGGCTGGTTCTCCACCAGTGTCCTCAGTAGCCCTCCTGTGGATCCTTTCGCGCAGAATGAAAAATAGAATCCCACGGTTATTGCCTTACGTATTTTCGTGAAATTCTTCCCAATGCTCACAACATCCAATTTATACTTATCCATGATGGAGAGAAGCTGCTTCCTGACATCCTGGGCCCTCCTAAGAGATCGGGATTGTACAAGTTCTTCGGGCTTGAAAAATTTGGCTCTCTTTTGATCTGCTTGAGCTTGCTTTTCCCTTGGTCTATAGAAGATATTCCCAGTCTGGATCATCGCTATTATATTTAATATTTCATCGCGGCAACCAAGGTCTACACTAGCCAGGAGCATCTTAGACAGTGGAGCACTGCAATGTCGCTCTAACTTGGCTTTTTTCCTTGAAACGAACGGTTCAGAAGTCGTAGATGGGCTCATGCAAGTTCTATGGGGAATTTTGGATATAGAGCAGCCTGACACGCAAACTATGAACAATATTTCTGTAGAGCTCATTTATTCTTATGCTGAGTGTCTGGCTTCACATGAAAATAATTCAGGTGGACAGTCAGTTGTACCTGTTGTTTCCCTTTTCAGGAAACTTCTGTTCTCACCCAATGAAGCTGTTCAAACGTCTAGCAGTTTGGCCATATCTTCAAGATTGCTTCAAGTTCCATTTCCAAAGCAAACTATGTTGGGTACAGATGATGAATCTGAGAATACAGCCTCTGCTCCTCTGCGCATCTTGAAGTTTCAAGCAGTGGTGAAAATTCTCGGGTCATGGTTGAAGAAGACTCCATAGCCTCATCTGTACAATACTATTGCGATGGTTGTTTGCCCTGATTTTGATTTATGTGAAGCATGTTATGAAATGCTTGATGCAGACCGGCTGCCTATCAAACCCCAAACCATTCCTTCTATTACTAAGCCTGTGGCTACTTCCAAACAAGCTGCGAGCTTGGTAGTGACTCATTGCTCTATCCCTTAGCATTTGCACTTCAGCAAGTAAAGGCAAAGGCAATGCTGAAAGAACTGCTTCTGAAGAAGTCAATAGCACCTCTTAACGCAAATCAGCAGGAAAAGTAGCTATGATTGAAGCATTATCCATATCAACAGGCTGTCCTTCCGCCTGCTGTGCAACCCTCTGGGCACGTTGCTGAGCTAAAACCTCGGCGCCCGAATATTCGGAGGAAGAGACTAAAAACTCGGATCGATATTTTCGCAACATGGGGAGCAAAAGCCGGGCCCCGCATCGAGCAACATGGGGAGCAAAGCCGGGCCCGGCATCGAGCTTGTTGTGAAGCTAGAACTTCGCCTTAGATCTTCGTGAAGTGCCTCCAAGAAGGTCGGATCTAAACCATTTGCATTAGGACATTCACTATTCATCCCGCCATCACCGACTAGCATCTTGAGCAATCCGAGGGTCCCGCCTTGATGATGGCTCCTCTATAACTTCGTAGAGGAAGGTCCTCGCCTCGATTTCCTTCCATCTCAAGAATGCTCATATCAACATCAACACTTTCCTAATCGAAGAAGCATTAAAATCACCGAAGCACGCATGTTGAAACCCAAAGTTCCCGATGCATCATTACCGGTCCGGTTATCGATAGACCCACCCCTAAACGAACTAAGAGCAGGAGTCGACATGTGTGAAGAATCTGAAGTTGGATCAGATTCTGATGGAGTTGCAATCCTTGCTGCTGAAAGTGGGCCAAGAAGAGTGCATCCTAGATATTCTAAAACTTCTGCTTGCAAGGACCAAGAGGCCGTGGAAATTATTTCGGAAAGCCACCTGACTAAGTCGTCTTCTAACTCCTGTTCGTTGGGCCTTAAAAGTACTAATATTGATGTTGATGTAGATGGTAATGGTGATGAATACCGGCTTTGTGGCATGGATGGGACCTTATTTTGCTGTGATGGGTGTCCATCAGCTTAACATTCCAGGTGGATAGGCGTGATTAAGATGTTTATACCACCAGGAACATGGTATTGTCCAGAGTGTAAAATAAAGGAGAATGGGCCAAAAATTATGAGGACAACGTCTCTGAGAGGAGCTGAAATATTTGGGGTTGATTTCTATGGGCAAGTCTTCTTGGGCACTTGTGATCATTTACTGGTGCTGAAGGTTTCAAGAATTTCAGAGCCTTGTATCTGATACTATAATCAGAATGACATTAATGGATTCTTGAAAGCACTTAATTCATTTGTGGAGCATGTTGCTATGTACACGGGGATATGCAAGGGCATTTTACATTATTGGGAAATTCCTGAATATGTCGCATTTCTTACCGAGTCGGTTGGATTGGATGGCAAACTACTAAATGAAAGGGAGGGCTAACTGTTCCAATGAATCGAACTCCTACCCTCTGAAAGGTTGAAGTGTTCTACAACCATCAAGCTGCTGGGCTCAACCTACTTTAACAGGACTCCTGCATCTCCCATGGAGACTGATGAGGGAAGTTTAAAGTCTGATGATGTGGAAGAAACAGATAATTCATGGATATATGGTCCCTTGGCAAGCTATGGTAAACTTATGGACCCCCAGTGATAAGTATAATGTGATCTGGACGTTGGGGGGCAGTCAAGAAACTCTTTAATTCCAACACCTGTGTGCAGTGCCATGAATCAGAATCACTGGGAAGCAGCTATTCTTCTTCACTTTCTGAGGAGCAGAGTAATAAAAGATTGAAGCCGTATAAGGGCCCGGGAGGTTTCGAACTACTGACCTCCAGTTTACAAGACTGACGCTCTACCAGCTGAGCTAGAACAACTTGTTGTTGTTATCTGCAGTCGATTGCAATATAATGTCTGGGCGTTAATAGTGCAATTGGTAAGGGCTTGCGATCTTCCCAGATCTTTATCGTTCCATCTGACTTGATCTTGGTGGCCTAATTTAGAATCACTTGTGATGTTCGAGCCCGCTACCTCGATTATTCTCTTTTTCACGAGTAGGAGGTATCTCTGCTCATGATCCTACTCGTGAAAAGGGGTTGATGTTCGAGCCCGCTACCTCGATTATTCTCTTTTTCACGAGTAGGAGGTATCTCTGCTCGTGATCCTACTCGTGAAAAGGGGTTGATGTTCGAGCCCGCTACCTCGATTATTCTCTTTTCTCACGAGTAGGAGGTATCTCTGCTCGTGATCCTACTCGTGAAAAGGGGTTGGTGTTCGAGCCCGTTATCTCGATTATTCTCTTTTTTACGAGTAGGAGGTATCTCTGCTCGTGAAAAAGGGTTGGTGTTCGAGCCCGCTATCTCGATTATTCTCTTTTTCACGAGTAGGAGGTATCTCTGCTCGTGAAAAAGGGTTGGTGTTCGAGCTCATTATCTCGATTATTCTCTTTTTCACGAGTAAGAGGTATCTCTGCTCGTGAAAAAGGGTTGGTGTTCGAGCCCATTATCTCGATTATTCTCTTTTTCACGAGTAAGAGGTATCTCTGCTCGTGAAAAAGGGTTGGTGTTCGAGTATGTTTTCTCGATTATTCTCTTTTTCACGAGTAAGAGGTATCTCTGCTCATGAAAAAGGGTTGGTGTTCGAGCCTGTTACCTCGATTATTCTCTTTTTCACGAGTAGGAGGTATCTCTGCTCGTGAAAAAGGGTTGGTGTTCGAGTATGTTTTCTCGATTATTCTCTTTTTCACGAGTAGGAGGTATCTCTCGCCGTGAAAAGGGTTGGTGTTCGAGTATGTTTTCTCGATTATTCTCTTTTTCACGAGTAGGAGGTATCTCTGCTCGTGAAAAAGGGTTGGTGTTCGAGTATGTTTTCTCGATTATTCTCTTTTTCACGAGTAAGAGGTATCTCTGTTCGTGAAAAAGGGTTGGTGTTCGAGTGGTTCTTAGAATATACCTAAGACCAAGTGTTCACATTTCTTACGAGCATGATATATGCTCGCCAAGAGGCTCCCGCTCGAGTTTACTCGTGGTTAAGTGGTGTTCTGCTCTCTAGCTTTTCAAAGGTAGTCCTGCTCGCAAAGTCGAGTACTGGGACTTGACCTTGGCCCAAGTGGCGTTTTGCTCGCTAGCTTTTCAAAGGTAATCCTGCTCGCAAAGTCGAATACTAGGACTTGACCATGGCCCAAGTGGCGTTCTGCACTCCATAGAAGAGACTTATACAATCAAGTTATGAAGCGTACTGGTTAATTAACATATACAATGACGGTCAAAAATGACTAAATTCGTGACTCATCCCGGCATTTCTGTTATCTCGTTTATCAAGATGAAAGTGATCAAGCCTCGGCCATCCCAAGAAATTAAAGAAGATTACGAGCAAATAGTACTCCTTACCCTCGAGATGAATCTCGAGGATTAATGAGTAGGGGGCTACTGATGTGCATATTTTGGATCTGCTACAAATGACGTTTGGGCCTTGTTTAATGGCCCACTATATTTGACAAGATGTCCGAAGGATTGGGCCAGGTCTATGCACAACGGGTTGAACCCATTCCCTCAGGTATAAATAATCTCATCTAGCTCATAGAGGAGGCGGACTCTCTTTTTCTCTCTCTTTTTCTGATAGAGAATCACGCACACACTTGGGGGCTATGTACCCTCTTTTTCATTCGTGTACTGATAAACACGCCGGAGGGTTTTTGGCGGGGGCCCTCCCCGCCGACTCACGGTGTTTTATTTTACAGATATACAGCCAGATATCCACCACCGATGACAAGAAGGCCGCCGGACAGCAACTCCGACGACCCACGTCCACCGCTACTTTCGGTACCCCCGGTATGATGTTTTTTGGACGCATCATGAAGTATCATTTGATGAATTTGTGTCTTTTATTAAGGACAATACACATAAATTTATCATGCCAAAAAATAATGATTAGAAAAAAGTGTCATAAATATTATAAATCACTTGCCATGAATTAAGGCCAAAAGAGTAAATTTGTCATAAGCAAATTAATTTCGTGAATAATTAAATAATAAATTGAAATGTCGCCGAATATTTTCTAAAAGACAAAAATACCCTTACTCGGTTGAGAAACTAAAACTTTATTCGAAACTAAAATAATAATATTGTTTTAATTTTATAAATATGTTCGGGAAAGACATTATAAGATTTATATGAAAAATTGTATCAATAGTAATACAATTTAATTTAATCTAATCTAATCTAATCTATTCTAATCTAATCTAATCTAATCTAATCTAATCTAACTTAACTTTTTATAAAAGTGTAGGTTGTCTCTTACAACTTAATGTATGGACAAATGTACCCTTTAACTTAATAAATCAATCACCATTAATTAAGGTCAAAAGAGTAAATTTGTTATAGACTAATTAATTCAATGAATAATTAAATAATAGTTTGATCCTTTAACTTGTACTTATTGTCAAGTTATGTCCTACATTATTTAATTCAATTCATTTCGTCATGTATTTTGATTTTTTTTTTCAATTTCCCCCACCTACTAGGATCGTTATAAATGTCGCCCAATATTTACTGAAATGACAAAAATACCCTTACTCGGTTGAGACACAAAAACCTTATTCGAAACTAAAAAAATAATATGGTTTTACTTTCTTAAATATGTTCGGGAAAGACATTATAAAATTTATATGAAAAATTATATCTATAGTAATAGAATTGTCGGTTAGTATCGAGATATTAAACAAATTGGTAGCATGTTTAGTTATTACCCATGAATAAAATAAGAAAAATAAGTTTAAAAAATGTGTCATAATGTCAAGAAGATGAAAAAAATGAAGTATCATTTGATGAATTTGTGCCTTTTGTTAAGGACAATACACATAAATTTATCATGCCAAATAATAATGATTAGAAAAAAGTGTCATAAATATTATAAATCACTTGCCATGAATTAAGGTCAAAGGAGTAAATTTGTCATAAGCAAATTAATTTCGTGAATAATTAAATAATAAATTGAAATGTCGCCGAATATTTTCTAAAAGACAAAAATACCCTTACTCGGTTGAGAAACTAAAACTTTATTCGAAACTAAAATAATAATATTGTTTTACTTTCATAAATATGTTCGGGAAAGACATTATAAGATTTATATGAAAAATTGTATCAATAGTAATACAATTTAATTTAATCTAATCTAATCTAATCTAATCTAATCTAATCTAACTACTTATAAAAGTGTAGGTTGTCTCTTACAACTTAATGTATGGACAAATGTACCCTTTAAGTTAATAAATCATTCACCATTAATTAAGGTCAAAAGAGTAAATTTGTTATAGACTAATTAATTCAATGAATAATTAAATAATAGTTTGATCTTTTAACTTGTACCTATTTTCAATTTACGTCCTACATTATATAATTCAATTCATTTCGTCCTGTATTTTAATTTTTTTATTTTAATTGAGGAAAGTACGATGTTAATAAAGTTTTGAATGCGACGTTCTTCTCATTCAATCGACATGGAGACGATAAGTACAACAATATTAATCTTAGCGTCTTATTCGTATTCGTACCTTAGACAATATTAATCTTAGCATCTTACATTCATATACATTTGATCATTAGACAATCGTTATATATTTAAAATGTTTACTTTCTCAGGATTTGAATAACTATTCATAGCTTGTATTCGTATACATTTCATCATTGGACATTTTTTAAAAAAAATTTAATATATTTACTTTCTCTTAATTTCAATAACTGTAACTTAGCTCTCTTCCCCTTAACTTAATGAAAAATACATTTCACAACAAATGCAGTAGATTTCTGTTTTAAGCAAGACAATACCTTTTCCTAGTATTATTAAATATGTGTCTCCACTGTTTTTTTAATCCGCAACTGCCTACATTTTCTCTTTCCCTTTATTTTGCCCCTCCCGTCACTCCCTTCTCTCTCTTTAATTTCTCCTTCCAAATCTCTAATTTCCCACCGACAATTTCCCCAAATCCCAACAATTAAAAATTGAATTGTTTTTAGGCATCTCATGTTCGAAAATGGTTAGCTGAACACTGCAGTGTTGTGGTATTCGGTAAGCACCAGCCAAACAACAATGTAGTGCTCGGTCAACAATGGTTGAACATGATACACCCTAAAAAAAAATCAATTTTGAATGCAGGTTAGGAGAAGAGGGGAAGGAGAGAGAAAGAAAATTAAAATATGGCAAAATAAGAAGGAAAGAAAGAAAAAAAAAAGGAAGATGGTTGGATGACAGTTAACAAAGGACGAAAGGATGACGGTGGTTGGATGAGAGAGAAAAAAGGATGAAAGGATGACGACACTAGACACTAGTGTAGAAAGGGAAATGGGAAGAAAGGGAAGGAGAGAAGGAAGTTTGTTATTTGGTCCTTTCATACCATAACAATTTTGCAAAAAAAAATTATGGTGGTGTATGGAGCAATTTTTTGGTGTGAATAGGCACATCCTACAAGGGGAACCCTTGATTTTGGGGTTAATGACAATCAGCACCACCCAAGTCAATTAGCACTCCTTTTGTTTCTAAAGAATTATTCTTCTGTTCTTTTTTATCGGTTCCAAAAAAATTCTCTTGTTTTTATCTTTTTCTGAAAAAATATTTTTACTACTTTATCCTTATTTTATTTATTTTTTAATTATGACTACTTGTAGTGATGCCCAAACGGTTCCCAGTACCGGTTCCACAACTGTCGGTTCCAAAAAAGGAAATGGTACCGTGAACCATGGCGGTTCGGTTCACGGTTCGAATTTTTCATTTAAAAAAACAATATTTTTGGTTTTTTTTTAAATAATCTTTAAACCTATGTAAACTTTGCATAAAATATTTTTTTAATTTTTTAAAGTGACCATAAGTGATTCTGATACGGTGTAAAATCCCCAACACACATACGCTACCCACGCAATCCAAAACAGCCACAAGTTGCCTCGAAGACCCCTTAAAACAGACCATTTTTAAGTTGAATAATCTGCCCAACTTCTTTGTTTGGCTGAAAAATTCAAAGAACGAAACAAGTTGTCCAAAATTCTCTAATTAATGAAAACAAAAAGAAAGATAATTCGGACTCACCAGTTAGGTTTCACTCACCTAACGTAGAGATGTTCGGTTGATTAATTCTCTTAATCTTCACTTGGCTAAGAAGAAGAAATCGAAAAACACAACCATGTTCCTTGAAAACGTTATTTTTCTGAACCAAAAATCTGCCATTCCACGGGAAAAAAAAAAACTCTGCCTTAAAAAGGCTTACAAATATAAATCCTATTTAAACTAAAAGACATAAAGAAATCCTACTCTAATTCAATGACATATAATAATTTTTATCCTAACAAGAGACTAATTCCTACTAGACATTAATATCTCAAAGAAATCCTATTCTATTGGCAGATTTATTAAACTACTTGTGACTCCTTGTTCTCCCCATGAACTCCGTGCCATGTACTACTTCCCACCCCTTTGTACACAATTGTTTTCCCCGAGCCCAACCTGACTACTATTCCAAGCCCCACATTTGTTCTCATTCACAAACCAATCCCAACTTAAGTACTCTTGAGACCCAGGTCCTCTAGATTTGAACCATTCACTTGTACCTTCCTGGGTTACATCTAGGCCGGCATGCATCCCAACCCATTCCATCAAGTCCCTCCTACTCCCTTTGGCTTTGTTGACTATTCTCCCCGTATCAAACTCCCCTTCTTTGAAAATGATTGACCTCACATCTCTTGGTCTGTTCGTTTCTTCAAGTACAAGTATCCAGTTCTTGCTTGACGTAATACCCTTCTCCACCGGTTGATGTTGTTAGAGAATAATATCTTTTAATTATTCTTGTTGATTTATAATTAGTAATTAGTGGTAATTACCTTGTAGAGTTCTTTCCTAATTTGTTACCTTCCTTGTATAGGTTACTTGTATCCTACTCCAAGTGTAATCCTAGTGTAACCCTAATTGTAAATCTCTCTATAAATAGGTGATTCATTCAATGGAAATGCTATGTCATTATTCCTAAACTTTATCGGTTTACATGGTATCGAGCTCGCTCCTAAAACCCTCTTCTCTTCCTCTAGCCAGCCCTCTAATCACCCCTCTACAATGGCTAACTGGCTAACGGAAACCACTCTCTCACCGTCAAAAACCCTCTTGATCCCACTCAAACCTTCGACCTCATCAATATCTCCCACCACAACATCACCAAACTCACCTCTACCAATTACATAGCTTGAAAACTCCAAGTTGAGGCCACCCTCATTGGCTATGACCTCTACAAGTTTGTAGACGGTTCACACCCATGCCCGCCTCCCACTGCCCTCACCAAGGATGCCCAAACATCCAAGGACGCCCCCACCCCAAACCCTCACTACGGCCCATGGATTCGCCAAGACAAACTCCTTGGGGCTCTTGTTGGCTTCCCGCTGCCTCCCCGGTTCCTCTCGATCCAACAGCCGCCATCGCCGTGAGGCCCGGGACATCCTGCTCATACCTATGCTCGCCCAACTCATCGCGGTCACATTAAACGATCAAAGATTACCTCAAGCGAGCAACCAAGGAACTCGATCCGATCTGTCAAAACTCTGGCCGATGAACTAGCGGCCTGGCAAACCCAGCTGACCACGAAGACCTCATTGAGATCCTCCTCGGTGGGTTGGATGATGACTACCGTCGCCACATCGTGGATGTTGTTGAAGGCCGGACACCCCCATCTCTTCGATGAGCTTCATGAAAAACTCATCAACCGCGAGCAAGCAATCTCACCCGCGTCCTTCTCCCATCCGGTCGCGCCAATCCTGCTACTCCGAGGAACAACAACTCGATCGCTTCGGACTCTTTCTTCGCATGCTCGCCAAAGCTTCTTCCCAACCTCGGCCTCCTTCACACAAGAAGCTCCAACATCCGCTCCCTCGGCACCAACGTCCCTATCTTGGTAAGTGTCAAGGTTGCCGCCAACAAGGTCACAGATTGCTCGTCATTGTCCGATCTACCACTGGTTGCCACCAACAACCAAGTCTGCCCCTTCCTCCTCGACAAGTGGTCGGGCACCTCGGCCAATCTAGCGACCTCTGACACAGGACTCTGGCGGCTTCTTGACGTTGGTGCCTCCCATCATGTTACCCAATGACCTTGGCAATCTCCACCTTCACACCTCCTACACGGCACGGATGACATGGTTATTGGTGATGGTACCGGGCTTCCTATCTCCAAAACGGTTTCTTTCTTCACACACCATCACACACTTTTGCCCTGCATAATATTCTCTTTGTTCCTGACATGAAAAAAAAACCTTATTTCCATATCTCAATTTTGTCTCTCTAATCATACTTCTATTGAGTTCTTACCAACCTCTTTTCATGTGAAGGATCTACTGACAGGAGCATTCACGACCGGCAATCTAAAGATGGTGTGTATGAATGGCCGACCACAACTCCTCCGCCGCCTTCCGCTTGTGTCGGTTCTAAAGTCTCATCATGAATGGCATCATCTTGGCCATCCCTCCGAACCAATTCGATTCTATCTAGTTTAGGCATTACGTTAGACACTACTTGCATCAAACAAAAACATTGTAATGATTGTTTATGCAATAAAAGTCACAAAATTCCTTTTTCACAATCTACCTTAGTGTCTTCTTTCCCGCTCGAAATTATTTACTCGATGTCCTGATTCTCCCATTCCGTCTATTGATGGCTTTAAATACTATGTCATATTTGTTGATCACTACACTCACTACATATGGCTCTACCCGCCACCGAAAGTCCGAGGTCGCCACTCTCTTCCTCGCTTCAAAGCCTCAAAGCCCCGGTCGAAAATTATTTTAAAAGACACATTGTCACTCTTTACTCTGACAATGGTGGCGAGTACATGGGACTTGCCCAGGACACTGGCTTGGCCGCTTACTTGTCCACTCATGGCATCACTCATCTCACCTCGCCTCCTCACACCCCGAACACAATGGGTTCTCGGAGCGTCGTCATCGGCACATAGTTGAGACCGATCTCTCTCTCTCTCGCATCTCTTCCGCCTGTTTTCGGTCGCTTGCCTTCCAAACCGCCACCTACCTCATTAATCGCCTACCCACACCCACCCTAGCTCACCTATCTCCCTATAACAAACTGTTTGGCTCTCCGCCCAACTACTCCAAACTCCGTGCCTTTGGTTGCCTTTGCTACCCTTGGCTTCGCCCCTACTCCGCCCACAAACTGGCTGCTCGTTCCACTCCATGTGTCTTCCTAGGCTACTCGCCGAGTGCCTATCCGTGTTACGATCCGAGCACCACCAAGCTCTTCGCTTTCACGTCATGTTCGCTTTGTTGAGTCTCGCCTTTCCCATGTCCACCTCGCACACCCCTTTCTCTCGCTCTATCTTGTGAACCTGGTTCTCCTCCTCCTGCTCTCTGCTTCATACACACCGCCTGGCCGCCGCCCAAGATTCTCCGTCTCGTGGCTCGCCACTAATCGAATTTGGTTGATCTCACCACCCACAACCCAACCTCCCACCCCTGCCATCGTGACCGAGGATATCATCACGATACTTACTCCTTGTCCCGTGCCGGCCCACCCTCCTGCCACCGGCCTCCCTGCTCGAGGATTGCATCAGTCTGTTGCCACCTCCTCGGCAGCCAAGATCCTGCCTCGAGGATCACACAAGGCTGCGCAAGTCACGTGCCGCTACATTGTTCCCATGCCCGGCCGACCCAGCCTATCGTGCCTCAGCTCTCCCCGTGCGGCGGCACCTCTTCCATAGTTACTCGCCTCCAAGAACAACATCTTCAAACCGAAGATCAAAATGAGTCTTTCGGTGGTCGACAGAACCCACATGTGTCACTCAAGCTCTCAAGGATGTGAAGTGGCGCAGCCATGTCTCTGAAGAGTTTGATGCCCTTGCCGCAATGGGACTTGGGATCTCGCCCCTTCGTGAGATGCTCGCAATATTGTTGGTTGTAAGTGGATCTACCGTATCAAGAGACGGCCGATGGTACCGTTGATCGCTACAAAGCTCGCCTAGTGGCTGGGTTTCACCCGATACTGTGGGTTGACTACCACGAGACTTTCGGCACGGTGGTTAAACCGCTCTCTTGTTCGTCTTGTTCTCTCACCGCCGCTTGTCAAGGATGTGATCTTCGCCAACCGATGTGAATAATGCCTTTCTTCAAGGCAACCCGTCCGAGAAGTATTCATGGCTCACCCGCCTGGGTTCACAGATAAAGACAAACCTCACCATGTGTGTCGGCAAGGCTATTTATGGTCTCAGCGAGCTCCCCGAGCATGGTATAATGAGCTCGTCGGTTTCTTCTTGCCTCCTGGCTTCAAAAACTTCGGTGGGCGACACATCGTTCATCCTTCAGATCTGCGGCACCATCATCTATCTCCTGTGTATGTGGATGACATCATTGTCATTGGAAAACGGCCATTGCAGTCCGGACTTTCATCTCTCGCTTGCCAATCGCTTTTCTCTCAAGGACCTTGGTGATCTTCATCACTACTTTCTTGGGGTTGAAGTGGTTAAGCGCCCAAGTGGTCTTCTGCTCTCCCAGCGTGGGTATATAGCTGCTCTCCTTGCTCGCACAGGCATGACCGATGCTTTCGCCCGGTAGCTACACCTCTGCTACCTCACCTACCTTGACTCTTCACACAGACTTCGCTTCTCGGATCCGAAGCGAATTTCGAGCAATGGTCGGCGGTCTTCAATATCGTCCCTCACTCGGCCTGATGTTGCCTTCGGCCAACAAACTCTCCCGATTCATCATAGGCGACCACCGAACACCGGATTGCGGTCAAACGAGTTCTTTGGTATCTCTGTGGCACAATTGATGCGGGAATCCTCCTTCATCGCCAGTCTCCTCCTGCTCTACATGCCTTTACTTGTCGATGCGCATAGGCGGCAACAAGGATGACTACACCTCCACCAGTGTCTACATTGTCTATCTTGGCGGTAACGATCTCTTGGAGCTCAAGACGATAGCTCGCTCCTCGACCGAAATACGGCAAGGCTGGCGCCACCGAAGTCAGGTGGATTGTATCTCTTCTTAGCGAACTCGGTCTCGCCTCCCGACTCAGCGATCATTTATTGTGACTAGGGGTGGCAAAATGGGTGTTTTGGATCAATGGATAATAGGCCATTATCCATGGTTATCCATGGATAATGGCCTATTATCCATTGATCCAAAACACCCATTTTGCCACCCCTAATTGTGACAATGTGGGCGCTACGAGTCTCTGCTCTAACCCAGTTTTTCATACTCGCATGAAGCATGTGGCTCTGGACTTTCATTTCATTCGGCAACAAGTTCAGGATGTGCTTATGTGAGTTTGTCATGTCTCCTCGGCCGATCAACTGGCTGATGCCTTGACCAAGCCTCTTGCTCGCCAACGATTTCATCAATTACTACACAAGATTGGTCTCTCCTCTCGGACGTCCATCTTGCTGGGGCATGTTAGAGAATAATATCTTTTAATTATTCTTGTTGATTTGTAATTAGTAATTAGTGGTAATTACCTTGTAGAGTTCTTTCCTAATTTGTTACCTTCCTTGTATAGGTTACTTGTATCCTACTCCAAGTGTAATCCTAGTGTAACCCTAATTGTAAATCTCCCTATAAATAGGTGATTCATTCAATGGAAAGGCTATGTCATTATTCCTAAACTTTATCAGTTTCTACAATTTTATTAGCTACTCTTTAGATGTCAAGATGTGGGTTAACAATGATGCTATATTGGAAGTTAGAGCCTTACAATGCGAAGGAAATGTCTTCAAGCATCATGGAATGTCCATAAAAAGTTTACAAGGCATGGAGTGCAACTTGGAAGGCTTAAATGACAATTTTTGGGAGCAAAAGCCTTCAAAAAGTGTGCCCATAAGTTTAACGATGACTTTGAGAGCTTTTAGCACTTAATGGAAGACTATAGGGGTCAAAGTGCAACTTTAAAATTATAGATCTTCCCCAAAAACGGGATTGTTGGCCTTAGGAATGTTTTACCTTTTTCCTTATTAGTTTTAGAGTAATTGTTTTAGGTCTTGACCAATTGTTTCCCTACTTAGAATAGTATTAGTTTTAATCTTATTCCTATAATGATTCATGTTTAGTTGAGTAGTATGAATAAGTTCTTCTATCATTGTAATTTTTACCCAAGAATTTATAATAGAAATTGTGAGTTTTGATTCAAAACTTTTGGTTCTTTGTGAACTATCTTGAGCATCTACAAGTGGATTCTTGTGGTTGTTTCAAGCTTGACTTATCAATTGATTTCTCATATCAATTGTTGCGTCTTTCCTTATACATAAGTTCTTTAATTGTTTCAATTGTGGGTTGCGGTTATAAATATCAAGGCTCCAATTAATTGTACTAATTGTTTGGGTCGAACTCGAAGTGTCACCACCACTGAATTCCTTCGATCCTAGCTTCAAGCTACGTGACTAAATCGTTCTTCAACGAAGTCTTCCGTGAAGTTCGTATCACTATACAAATATTTTTAAAAGTAGAGTATCCCAAAGATCTTTTTTTTTTTTGCCTTAGTTATTCACACCAATTTGTTTCTAAAGGGGTGAAATGGGTATTGCATACCCATTTAACAGTAAAATTAACAAAAACTTTAAAATGAGATAATTTGTTGACGAAATTATAGTACGATGACCTAATTGAATAGTTTAAGAGTATGGTGGCTTATATGAATATCTTTTTTTTTTAATAGAGTGGCTCGAAAGACCATTTTCCCTTTTATAATCAAATAAGTTATAAAAAAATTATGTGGTTTTGAACTCTAATATAAGAAAAATGAAAGGTTCAATTTATTCTTTTTTTTGGAAAACATATTGTTAGAATTAGAATATAAGTTTTGTATTTTTATATCAGTTGCTTAAAGTTTTAAATAGCTTTTTTTCCTTTATGAAATAATAATCCCTTAAAATTTAGGAAAAAATATTTTTTTCCTCCAAAAAGAATAATGACTATTTTTGAGATGGATATAGTAAAAATAAATAAAAAAATAAAAGGGTTATATAATTAAGAAGGAAAAAACTTGTGTAAGAAGGTCTTACGGATCTCATTCCGTAAGACGGATCTTATCGACCCGATAACCCACCCATATTGCGCAGCTTCCTTTTTTATTTTTATTCCCGCTCATTTGTTTAACTACAATCGACTTTCCTCTCTTAACCGCATAACCCCCTTACTATTCTTCATTTGTCTTCAATCTCTCAATGTTTGCGAAGCTTGTTCCTATCCAATCATTCGTGACATATATCTTGTGTAGCTTGTTTGTGTTCGCGTCCAATCAATCGTCGAGTTGTTCGTTGTTTGAGCTTTGTTCAATGTATTTTGAATGTTTTCTTCTATTGTTATTATTTTCTAGGCTCTATATCATGACATCTTTGTATTTTTGTGTATAGTTTTGTTATGCATTGTTTGAGTTCATTATAGGGTTTTTAGGGTTCAAGTTGAGATGTTTTCAATGTGTTTTGAATGTGTTTCTACTATAGTGTTTACAGGGTAGGGTTGTGAGTTCATTGTTTGAATTGAAATTTGGAAACATACTCTACTCATGCATCGTTTGAGCTTATTCTAGGGTTTTTTAGGTTTTGAGTTGTGAGTTCATTAGGTGAATTATTTTCAAGCACAATAAAGGGGGGGTGGGGGGGTTCATGGATGATGGTGGTTGATGGCACTGGAATTATGTTTGTTTGTTCACAAATGGTAATCCCTTGTTGGCTTATAATAACATCAATGTCCACCTCAGTACGATTTGTTACTTGCACTAACATCTACACTCTTTTAAAATTGTTTTGACATGTGAAGTTCTTACACTAAGCCAGAGCTATAGCCTATAGCTAGAGCCGACAAAAAAAGCTCATCCAAACGTGCCAACTAAGGCCCTACAATATTTTGACATGTCGGGCTTCAAATATTGGTGATTTAAAAAAATTTGGGATTTTTTTGGCCCGGACCAACAGTCCCATGAATTGTTCGAGCTCGGATAAAGGAAGCTCAGGCTTTTTCGGGATAGCCCAGCCCATTTTTTTTTAAAAAAATCAAGTATATTGTAGATAATATAAACTTACAAATATAAGAAACCCAAAAATTGTATACAAATTGGGTGTTTTTTTTCTTCAGATTATGATATCTTCCTGTTTCAAGCAAAAACTGTATATTATGTGCCTAGTAGCCTAAGTGAGTGGAACGGATCTCTTTATTTCTTTTGTTATTTTGGTTCTCTTTTTCTCATGTGTTATCATATTTCTATTGTCCTTTAGTGATATAGGAGAAGGTGGCTATGCTGTTTGCTATTAAATGACTGACATAAAGAGAAAACTTGAGTAATTTGTAAATTTTATTATTTTATGTTTATAGTTGATTTTATTTCGGTCGGATCGACCCAGCGACCCATAGACATGTCGGATCTGAATAGCATTTTGATAGGCCCATCAAATTTCGAGTCGAACCAATCCAACCCAAAAAAATAATGTTGGCCCACTGGATCCCTACTAGCCCATTGCCAGCTCTTCCTATATAGCCTATAGGTCTGGCATCCTTTGCATCATGAAGCCAATCATTTACGATTAAAGCATCCTCAATGTTAAAATTTACATTAACTTCTTATACAATTTTTTAACTGGGTCCTACTGTCACCTACATATTTTTCTCTTCTTACACACATAAGAATAAATCTTTCCATTGTATATTATTCTTACATAACTTCTTACACAAAAAATATTAAATTTAACATCATCCCAAAACCATTTCACCCCCTTTCCCCCCCCCCCCACACAAGGCCTGCCAACCGCCTGCTTTTTGCAGCAAAAAAGAACTTCCTAAATAGGAAGCTCTTTTTCTTAGGTGTGTGTCTAGGTGGCCATTAGCTATTGATACAATGGTGATGCTCTTAGAATTAATTTCTATTGTTTCTTTTTTTCATTTCATTGGACGGTGGTTTAAATAATTTTATTAAAAATGTACGAGAGAGATGGGAGATAATTGATCCAAGTATTACTCGGAGTCTGGAGTGAATGACAAAATCCTTTGATTCTTTGAGGATTGGTTCAATAAATAATCCTTTATGTACATTATGTAAACCTTTCATGATGATCTTGCCCCTCAGAAGTAAGCACTACTTACTGTAGTACTAATTTTATACTTTACCTAGAAAAGTTTCCCTCCCTTCCGCCGTTTCTGACAGCATGTCCTATTGTCCTTCGAGCTAGGGGTATCAATTCGGTGTTATCGGATAATTTATATAAAATTATTATTTATCTAATATTTAATGGGTGTTATTGGATAATATTAAATTTTATCCATTAATAAATGTATATTATCCGAATAATCTATTATACAATACAACTCAATCTCATAAAGAACAGCTGAGATTAATTATTTTACTTTATATCAAACGGTTGAGATTGCATATTTATACTTATATCAAACAGTTGTAATTTATTCCGCCTGGCACATGTGTCCCCCTGAATCAGGACTGTCAAGAAGATTCCTAATCTAATCTAAACTATTTTTATCTCATATATAAATCTCATCTAAATTGTTTTTATCTCATATAACTGATTTTAAATAGGTCTCTATTTAATTTACGACTTATTAAATCGATTTATTGGATAGTCGAATTTCAATCTGACGCTTGCACAGTGCCTTGACATCTTACTTAACAGAGTCCAAGATAGATGAATATGATAAGTCATTCATTCTCTTTTGAATAAAATTTTGATTAGAGAAATTACGTAACGAGAGAATTTGACGATAAATAAATAAAATAAAAGACAAAAATTTAGATAAGACAATTTTATAGATATCTATAATACAATACAGCTCAATGTTTACTGTTTTACTGTGATCCAACGGCCCTTATTTCCCTCAGCTCTTACATGTGCGAATGACTACATTATTATTTTACATTTACTATTTTACTGAGAATTTACGGTTTTACAGTTAATATTTTACGTTTTTATAGTTTTATAGTTTTATGATTGCAAAAGTTTGTATTTATATATTTTTTTCTTTCTAATTGTTATCGTAATTAATTTAATCAATTAAATTTTTTTCCGACCCGTAATTTCATATACAAATTAATTTTTTTAAAAAAGAAACGTAAGTTTTGTAATTTGAATTTTTTAACTGTTATCGTAATTAACTTAAGCAATTTAATTTTTGTCCGACTCATTTTGTCCGACCGCAATTTCCTATACAAACTTTTAATTAATCCCTCTGTTCCGGACAAAAAGGACCCGTTTGAAAGTCAATTTTTTTAAGAAAATAATATTTTTAGTAGTTCATTTCCACAGTATATTTTTGTTGGCACGTTTTGTCCGGCCGCAATTTCGTATACAAATTTTTAATTAATCCCTCTGTTCTAGGCAAAGAGACCCCGTTTGAAAATCAAATTTTTTAAGAAAATAATATTTTTAATAGTTCATTTCCACTGTATATTTTTGTCGGCCCGTTTTGTCCGGCCGCAATTTCGTATACAAAATTTTAATTAATCTCTCTGTTCCAGACAAAGAGGCCCCGTTTGAAAATAATATTTTTAGTAGTTCATTTCTACAGTATCTGTTTCATTTATTGATAAATTTTCAAATTGGCGCCGTGCCATCGGCACGGGCACAGAATCTAGTCTATAATATAATAGAACTTAGTGTGGCTGTAGACACCCCAATTTCGTACCCCTGGTATGTGACATGACATAAAATATCAAGACCTGTTAAAACATTAACAAATGTCAAGTTACAGGGTCAAAAGTGCAAAAGAACAAAGCAGGATACGCAAAAGGACGAACTGCAGGGACCAAAGTGCACAAAAAAATGAGAAGTTTGAAATTAGGCGCCACCACCATAAAAATTGGGTGTGGCGCCCAATTTGGTGGGTTGCGCCCAATTTTGTATTGCACTGCGCCCAGTTTCTTCAACGATGCACTGTTCATTTGCCGTAAAGCCCAAATCCTTACGCGGTGCTGGCGGGCGATACATGAAGAAGGAATTTTAATTCCCAACGTGTCCTCAAATCAGCCTATAAATACATGCTCTAAGCTCTTCAGTCGACACACCTTTTCTTCGATAAAAATTCTCCGCGTTGTCGTTACGCTGGAGAAATAGAGAGCAAAGTGAGATAATGAGCGATCACCTCAAAAAGCCTCAAAACCCTGCCAAACCTCTTCCAAACACAAAACCAACCGGTAGGAGTGAGCCTTAGCCCCCCAGCTAGGTATCCACCTTATTTCCCCGGTCCAAAAATCGTGGAAAGAGTAGTTGCTCTGCCCGATTTAAAAGACCAAATCATCCAGAAATAAGCTGTAATTCTGCCCGATTTCAGCCTACCTCAAGCCAACAAACAAACAAACACAAACAGTTACTCTGCCCAAATCCCGAGGCCAAAAGTAACTTTCGGAAGCAGCCACTCTGCCCGAATCTTCACAACACACAACAACAACAAAAGACTCCCTCTCCTTGAAGGACAGAACGAGCACACCCTAGGCTGTCAGTAAGTTTTATTTTAAAACTTTCATTTGTAAAAGTATTATTTCCAATCCGGCCCAATGTAGATATATAAGCAGTTGTGCTGCCCGGATTTAGTTAGGAAATAGTACTAAATGTAGCCGTTATTATGGCCAAATATTTTCATGTATATTTGTAATTATTTGTAAAAGAGACAGTTGCAAGTCTGTAAATAATGTAGACAAATTGATGTATTTGTAGGCAGTTAATGCTTTATTTATCTGTTATATAAATATAACAAGAAGCATACTTTAGCCAAAAACTGTTTTGAGACCGAAAGGGCGAGTTGGGTGCCTAGAACATTCCCAACTCGTAACTTAGCCTCCGAACCTGTTTTCATTATCTCTGGTTTTCTTTTTTGGTTTTGCTTTATTTATTCCTTAAAATAAAGATGGCGACTCTAAAACATTTTGGATCCAGTGGGGCCTCGCAACATCTTTCCTTGCACTTTTCTGTTTTTCCCTAAAAATGGGAGAATGAGAATGGAAAGGTGATGTATTCCTATGTCCTGGTATCCCCTAAACAAGGGATAACTTGACGTAGAAAACCCAAAGCACCCATAGTGATCCGAGATAGGCCATAAGATTATTTTCATAAAGTCCATAGTGGGGGCGCTGCAACATTCCTTCCTTGCACTTTCACGATTTCCCCTAAAAAAAGGGAGAATGAGAATAGAAGGGTGATTCATTCCCATATCCTGGTATCCCCTAAAAAAGGGATAACTTGATGCGGGAAGCCCAAAGCTCCCATATTGGATCAAAAATCCACTAAAGGCAACCGAGGCGCATTCAGCGCTATTTCGACAAATGACACTCCTCTCGCACTTTTGATTTCGTCCTCCCAGAAAGAGAGGGTGGAGCGAGAGAAGTGGATGTCACCGCATCCGCGTACGCGCACCCCTATCAGCGCGGGCGCGGAGCACTCATCCGGGAACCCACAGTGGCGACTCTGCTGGGGAGATCGTTTTTTATTTTAATAAATAAAAATGCAGGGCTAGACTCAGTAACCAAAACTTTTTTTTCTTTTATTTTTGGCTAAAGTATGCTTGTTATATTAATTTAAACACTTGAATATTGCGTTCCTTTAACATCCGTGTCTATATTTGTGGATATGATCCTCCATCTTGCAGCAGTTTCATTTCAAACACTATTACGGATATACTTGAAAATATTCGTATTTTTTCAATTTTTTTTGCATATATATATATATATATATATATATATATATATATATATATATATGCAATATTTTATGTGCAATAATTTCTGGGCAGCATAACAAAAGGGCCGGGGCTTTATTTTCGAAATCTCTTCATTTTCGGTCTTATATTATTTTGCTGCTTTATTTTCATTCCGCAATATATATATATATATATATATATATATATATATATATATATATATATATATATATATATATATGCGTTCATTCTCATTTTATTTTGGGGATTAGGACTCATTTATAATTAATATAAATAGATAGATTCCCCACTTTTCTTTCTATTTCTTGAAATGATATGCATGCCTGCTCGCGCTCAAGTTAAAAAGCCGAGAAAATCCATAAATGACAGTAAGACAGGTCATATCTGTTTTCTTTTCTATTTTTATATCTGAAAAAAAAACTTTTTTTTGCTTTTTAGATACCGCACACACGCGCACATGCATATAAATATATTCCGAACTGCTACCCTACACCATGGCCAGCCTACCCCCTGCATAAGCCAACGTTAGACTGCATATAGATTCTCAGGACACTTCAAAGACCGACCGGTTTTTGCATTTTAAATTGTGGGTCAGCCCCAGTCAAAAAAATAAATGTGTGCGCAAGTCAAAAAAAAATCTGCACAAGTCAAAAAATAATAATACACTGGGGCTGATTTATTATTTTCTAATGCTCGACCTAGATCATTTCGAATGGTGGATCCCGAAAAGAGTATAGGCCCTTCGCCTGGGATCAGTCCGATCTCAGGGAGTCGAAAGGCAGGTGGAATACGTTGGTCCTATACTCTGGAGAAAGAATCCACTGTTCCAGGAAAGTCCTGAGACTGTCAAAATTAAGCAGGTGCTTATCCGGTCAATTTATAGGGAAAATAATAAATAATAAAATATACTAATAAAGGCACGCTGTACTCCAAGCCTAGAAAGCCTTCAGCCAGCCTTCTAATACCTCCAAACCCATTTTCCACAGAAACCTGGCCCGAATTTGGAAAGGCAGAGACAGTACTGGCCGATTGGTACGGGAAACAAGTGCGTAAATCGAAGCGGAGGGTATCGAAGCACAGATCGAGATAAGGGCGTAAGATTCGGAGGGTACAGATCCGAGCAGTATGGCGGCAGAGAAAGTGAAGCGATCCGCCATGGGATGCAGATGGGGCCCCGGGTATGCTCAACTCGGCCAGCCAATGCGGCGGTGGCTAGACCAAAGTTTGGGTGCAACGGCGGCGATCGTATAATGAGCCAAATGGCTAATCTGGTACAAAGCTTGAAATCTAGTGGTGAGGTAATCTTTTCCCCTGCAGTCCCCCAAGAAGCATCAACCTCACATATGCCTCCAAATCCAAACTCTCAGCCAAACACTAACCCACCAAACACTGCCGTCATTCCAAATCCTAACCCTCCACCAACTCCCTACTACCCAAATGTCAACCCTTACCCATCCTACCCTCCATATCCTATCCCAAACACCAATATTCCCCAAAGTCCAAATGACCTCCCTTTTCCCATAATCAACCCACTCCAAAACAGCCCACATATGGATCCTCAAAGCTATAACCCGTCATGCCAAGTTACTACCTACTTACCTTCCGATGATCCTGGCCACCCAGCCAAAACTATCCCAAATCCACCAGCCTATACAGCCCAGAATCCCTATACTGCCCAAAATCCATATCCAGCCCAAAACCCGTATCCTGCCATTAATCCACCAACCCAAAATCTCTATCGAGCTCAAAATCCTTACCCAACTCAAAATCCCTATCCAACCCAAAATCCACCAGCTTACATTGCTCAAAACCCATATCCAGCTCAGAATCCTCATCCTACCCAAAATACATATCCAACCCAAAATCCACCGGCATACACTGCTCAAAATCCATACCCAACTCAAAATCCTTACCCAACACCACAGCCAGAAATTAACCCAGCTTTCCCTAATCCTGCCAGCATATACCTAAAACCAACTCCCCCAGCCACCAAAATGGAGGCCGACATGGAAAACATGAAAACAATGATGCTCAAACTTCTCAACAAAGGGAATTTTCTACGCGGCACGGCATTACAACCTTGAGCTATACCTTCAAAATTCAAAATGCGGAGCATAGAAAAGTTTGATGGGATGGATGCCCTATATCCCATCTAAAATCCTATTCCACCGGCATGCAGTCAAGGGGAGCTAGCTTCGAAGCTATGGCTTCCAATTTTCACCTCACCCTAGTAGGGGCCGCCAAACAATGGCTAATGTTGTCAGACAGTAGCACTCTGAATACCTGGGACCGGATAGCAGAAGAATTCCTTGAAAGGTATAAAGACAACACTAGCCCAGAAAATAAAAGAGACCTCGAGTCATGCACCCAGAGGGAGAAAGAAACATGTGTTGAGTTTGCGGTCAGATGGAAAAGAAAGTTGGCCCAGACTTTTGACAGACCTGATCCGGCTGAGTCATGTCGGATGTTCATCAAAAACCTCCAGCCCATATACCTGGAACACATGCGGTATCTCCCTTACAGCAGGTTTAAAGAAGTAATGGAGATAAGGGTTCGTATTGATGAAGATATACAGACTGGGCAATTAAAAGTCAATACACCTTCCAGCTCTTTCCGATACTCTAAAGGAAAGACAGCCGCACCAGCACCAACCGTCAACATGGTAGGAGATGCATCTGCCACTTTTCCTACCCAAAGCTATAGTGCTACTCCATGGTCCTATGGACCAGACAGGTCTGTCAACTCAGTCGGAGGGAATAATGGCCCAAACAGGAATTTCAGAGGCCAGAACAGGGTCAACCGGTACTTTGACAAATTGCAAGCTCCTCAGTCTGTGATATTACAAGGGCTAATGGCTCAGGGAGTGTTGAAGCCTTTGGAAAACTACATGCCACCAAACCCCCTGCCTGACAATTGGAACCATACTCAGTATTGTGAATATCATCGTTACAGTGGTCACCTCACCGACAGATGCTACACACTAAAAAATGCTATCCAAGATTTGATAGATGACAAGGTGATTGAAAAACCCCTCGGGACCAAATACGAGTCAATAACCCTCTACCTCGAATCAACATGATTGAGGTTGATGAAAAAAATCCTTTGTGCCCAAGTTCGAAAAAATTAGCCACCCATTACCATATATCCTCATTCCCTTCTCTCCATCTATATCCATAAAAGAGCCTAGCTGCAATATGCTCTCTTGGGACACTATCCTGGGTAGCCAAAATACTTGCAACATCGGAAAAGCCACTTGGGTCGGTGGGGATGTTAGCCACCTTACTAGATCTGGCCGAGCCTACCAACCAAACCTGGAAAAAGGTGACCACTCGGCAAAGACCAAGCGGAATCTTGGGGCTAAGGAGGTGGAGGATACTCTTTTAGCTCGAGATGAAGAAAACTCGAGGCCAACATTTCCATCACAGGGCTTACTTTGTGTTTCAAAAACCCAGAGACACTTTAAGTCCTTAAGTCAGGCAGTTGTTCCCATTGAAACCTCCCCGAATGAGCTTACTCAGATGATCGGAAACATTCATTTTGGAAATGTCATAATGTTTACTGATCTAGATCTTGCCCAAGGAAGGGGCCGACCACATTGATGCTCTTCGTATCAGCTTGTGGGAATAATGAAAAAAAGGTTCCCCGAGTTCGATAAACAATGGGTCCTCTCGAATGTATGTCCCGACACCTTAGCCAAATTGGGAACAAAAATATCGAGAACTCACTCCTTCCTCACAAGCAGTAAAGGCATATGACAACACCCGGTCGATGTGTCTTAGGGGTAGTCACTCGATCTTGACTATTGGGCCACTAACCATGCCAGTCGAATTCCAAGTTTTAGACATACCAGCCACTTTCAGCCTGTTATTGGGACGCCTTTGGATCCATGGGGTAAAGGGGGTAGCTTCTTCATTGCACCAACGTGTCAAATTCATCCACTATGACCACATAGTAATCATTCTGGCTAACAAGATCGTGAAAAACAAGGAAAGCGAGGATATCCCAATCCTCGAGATAGAGCGAGATAGACACGGGCATCTTGGTGGTTTGAAGACACGGGTTATCCCCGGTGGTTTTGAGGTTATGGTCCCCAGCTATGGTCAACGCCCTTGAATACGGTAGAAATCGACATCACTGGAAAGAAAACCACAACCTTAGGAAACATGGTCCCTTTAAACATGTTCCAGAAAATGAATTATATGCCTGGCCTGGGTCTTGGCAGAAACCAACAGGGGCTTATCAATATAGTCCAAGACGAACTTAAGGAATGTATCCCTCCCTTTGGCCTAGGATACACGCCTACTCCAGCTGAGGTAGCCGCTGTCATGAAACAAAAACGTGAGAAAATAAAGGCAGAAAAGGAAAAGCGTTCTTACACACATCCCCCTCTCCAACCATACAGAAAAACCTTAAATGGCTACTTCGTAAGGAAATGGGAAACATAAGCCTATTTCATGTTCCCTGAGCCCTGGATAGACCAAAATGGGAAAAGATGCCCTGGTTGGGAAATTTTTGAAGATGTCAGTCTTCTCACAGACGGAATGAAACAGGTCATCCTAGAGCCCCGTAGAACTGCATATAAAACCGCCACCTTTGAAAACACTTGGTCTATAGATCAGGATGACTATTCTCTTATCTTATTTGATGACGAAGGCCTGGGAGATAGCTTCTTGGGTATGATAGACGGAGGCACTGAATATGCAAAGCTCCCTGATGAGTTCGAACTTCTCACTGCTAAGCCTCTGCAGAATTGGTACACTATGACCGGCCCGCTCTTGACTCCCTGAGGCGGTAGACCGCCGGATATACCTCCCCCTTCCTTCTCCTAGCTTTACGGATTGGTCATCTACCGATCCGCTCCCTAATAATGAGGATCCCAAACCCCAGGTCCTCAATAATGTAATAAGCCCCGTGCAATTTGCTATTAATGATAATATGAATGTCTTTGCTTATTCCTTAGTTGCACCTACATTAAAAGATACATTAAATAATCATAATAATGAGTCATTTAATAAAATGGACCCAAAAGATAAAAAATATTTTCTTGAGCTTGTAAAGTCAGTTGAGCAACGAGGAACAATATCACTTTCAGCGTAGCGATTGAAGACTTGTCAATCATCAATGCGGAAATTTGAACAATCAAATCGAAAAGAAATCAAAATCGGCAACTACGAAGGCTCTGAAAGAAAGGGTAGCGCTCATCGACCTCCTCAAAGAATTCATAGATATCTTCGCATGGTCCTATGAAGATATGCCAGGGCTAGATCTAGCTATAGTCGAACACCGGATCCCCATATATCCGGATGCTCGGCCAATCAAGCAGAAGCTCCGTCGAATCAAACCCGAGAATGGTCCTTTGCAAGTCGAAAGAAGAGATTATGAAGCGACTCCATGTCAACTTCATTCGGGTGGTTGAATACCGTCTGGGTATCAACATAGTGGCTTGTTCCCAAGCCCAGCGGAAAGTGGGATCTGCGTGAGACTTCACCGAGCCTCAACAAAGCGTAGCCAGATGACTTCCCTACCCAATATTGATATTGTGGTAGATGTAGTTCTTTGCTCACAAAACCGGATCTTTTGATCGACGGCATGCTCGGTTACAATCAAATTAAAATGGCAACAAAGGACCAGAAAAGACTTCATTCACCACTCCTTGGGGACCTATTGCTATCTTGTCATGCCATTTGGGCTAAAAAATCTGGGGGCTACTTATCGAAAGGCTGCCACCACTCTCTTCCACGACATGATCCTGAGGAGATGAGGTCTACGTCGGCGACATGATCGTGCACTCAACGGCGCCAGCGGTGCTCATATTAGAGACCGAAAGTTCTTGAAAGGTTAAGGAAGCATCGAAATGAAACTTAACCCCACTAAATGCACATTTGGGGTCACGAGGTAAAGTCACGAGATTCTTAGTCGCAGAGCAAGGCATCGAGATCAAGCCGGCAAAGATCAAAGCTATCATAGAGATGTCGCGACCTAAAACTCCAAGCGAAGTCAAAGGCTTCCTAGGTCGACTCGTATATCCGGCCGCTTCATCGGATAGCTCACAACCACATGGTGGGCCCTCTTCAAGCTCCTAAAGAAAATCTTGATCAAGTGCGGGGACGAGAAATGCCGGCTAGCTTTTGAAAAGATAAAAGCCTACCTACGATCCCCGTGCTAGTTCCACCCCATACACATAAACCTCTCCTCATATACTTAACCATCGCGGACACGTCGGTAGGAGCCATGCTTGCCCAAGAAAGAAAAGATTCCTACATCGAAAATGTCATATGCTTCATAAGTAGGAAGGCTGCGAGGAGCGGCTGAATGACCATTTTGGAGAAAAGTTGCGATGGCCTAGTGCGGACAACTCAAGGCTAAAAACTTATCTGAGGGCGATCCATCAGCTCATATCGAGGATGGACCATATAAAATACATCTTCGACAAGCCGAGTCACTTTCCGGCCGGCCCGGCTAAGTGGGCCTTCCTTCTCAGCGAGTTTGACATAACATATGTCACGCTCAAATCTATCAGAAGCGGCATAATTGCGAGATCGCTTAGTCGATCTACCTCGAAAAGAAGATGCTCTGAGCCCGGTTTCCCAGAGCGAAGGTGTCTTGGAAATCACGACCCACGACACCGGTGGCGGATGTTCTTTGCGGAGCCGAGCACTAAACAAAGAGGTTTTGGCATAGGGATCTTACTCGTTGACCGGCGATTCTCACACTCCACGGCCGTAAGATTGGAGTTTGAGTGCTCAACAACACCACTTGAATCTGAAGCTTGCATTGCTTAGGCTGGAAGAGGCTCTCCCCAAAAGGAAGTCCAAAAATCTCGAAGTCTTTGGAGACTACGCCTTGATCATAAATCAAGTCGAAGGAAGGTGGAAAACCAAGATCCTCGGCTACAACTTTATCATGCCAAATTAACACACTTTGCTCGATTTGATTCCATCTCATTCCACTACATCGCGGGGACGAAAATCAATTTAGATGCATTGGTGGCCACTTTAGTATCATTAGTCCAAATTCATGACCCAAGTCGACCACTTTGTAGTCGGGAAGAAGGTCACTTGGCCAGGCATCTTGCTTCAAAATCGATCACGACCCACGAGGCGGATCCACGAGCCTTGGTATGTTGACATCAAAAATGCTTGAAAGGAATCTACCCCCGGCCTAGACAAAAGATGGAGAATCTCCTTGCGAAGATGGGCATCGCAATTTGTATTCGGCGGTGGCGGCTTATATAAAAGGCTACCAAGGCTGAATCTTTTATGCGTCGATCGGGTCAAAAGCGAGCAAAGTATGGACCAACTCCACGGCGGTACTGTGGACCCCCATGAGCGACCATATGTTATCCAAGAAAGTCATCGCGGGGGAGTACTATTTGGGCTCGGTTGAAAGCTGCATTCGGTGGGTGCGACATTGCGATAAGTGCTAACGTTTTACAAATCTACGACACGTGCCCCCGCATCTATACAACTCCACGACTGGCCGCTTCTCAGCAATGGGAATCAACGTCATAGGCCAAATTCACCCGAAGGGATTCATAGCCATGAATAAATCTGGTAGCGGTCGATTACTTCACAAAGTGGGTGAAGCCTCTTCCTACAAGATCTAAATGCCGAAGGTGTCAGAATTTATCAGGGCCAATATCATATACGCTATGGGGTACCTTTCGAGATCATTTCCGACAGACTTTCATTTTGAAGGGGCGTGAATGTTGGGCAGTTCAAGATCGAACCTGAAATCCTCCCCTCTGAGGCCACAAGCCAATGATGCCGGATTGAAGCGACCAACAAAACTCTCGAGAACATCATCAAAATGGGCGTCTGAAGAGGCGGCCCGAAAAGTTGCCGCTAGCCCTGCAGGGCCTCTCGCACCTCAATTCGTACA
>CM028380.1:105715800-105762610 GCA_013146195.2 Codonopsis lanceolata | reverse complement strand
CGACTTTATCCTTCCCCGTCACGCAAGTCTGCGAATGTTTCATTTTTCTTTTGGGTGCACGCCTGAGTTCCCTTTTATTTTCCCCGATTAATTGAGGTATTATCTTTGTACCTTTCTAGGAACCCTTCACGATTTGGTCCCAAGTGTCCATGGTGCTATCATACGCTAGCATTAACCATTGCTTAGCAGCCCCTATCAAGGTAAGTGAAAATTGGAGGCCATGGCTTCGAAACTAGCCCCTCTTGATTGCATGCCCGTAGAGTAAGATTTTAGGTGGGATATAGGGCATCCGTTAAATCAAATTTTTTCTATGTCCGCATTTTGAAATTTGGGGGTATTATGGTTTGAAGGTTTTAGCGTTAATGCCTTCATAGAAAATTTTCTTTTATCGAGCCGAGCATCATACTTTTCGTGTTCTCGTGCCCGCTTCCATTTGGTGGGAGAGGGAGTTGGATTTTGGTATATGCCGGTAGGATTAGGAAAGGATGGGTTAGTTTCTGGTATTTGGTAAGGATTTTGAGGAGGTGTTTAGTAAGGGTTCTTGTAAGGATTTTGGTTTGGGTAGATTTGGGTTTTGGATGATGAGGATTTTGGGTTGAATAGATTTTAATTTGGATATGGATTAATTTGGATAGAGATTTTGGGTAGGATATGGATTTTGGGTTGGATATGGATTTTGGGTTGGATAGGAATTTTGGGTTGATGTGATTTTGGGTTGGATGGTTTTGGGTTGGATGTGAATTTTGGGTTGAATATGGAGGATAGGATGGGTAAGGGTTGATATTTGGGTAGTGGATTTGGTGGAGGATTTGGATTTAGATGAGTGGCGGGTTAGTGTTTGGGAGGTTTGGATTTGGAGGCATATGTGAGGTTGATGCTTCTGGGGACCCTGCGAGGGAAGAGATTACCTCGCCGGATTTCAAGCTTTGTACCAGTTAGTCATTTGGCTCATTATACGATCATGCGCACTGCAAATTTTGGTCAGCCATTGTTGCATTCTTTGAGCCTGAGCGCACTGAATCCCTATTATACTGCTACCATAGCCGGACTACTCACTTTGCCGCCATACCGCTCGGATTCTTCTGAGGCGTTTACGCCTTTATCTCGTATGTTTCGATACCCTCGATCACGATTTTTGCACTTGTTTCAGAGTAATCAATCAAGATCTGTCTGCCTTTCAAATTCGGCCGGGTTCGAGGAAAATGGGTTTTGGATGCATCAGAAGGCTGGCTGAAGGCTTTCTGGGTTTGGGGTACATCATGCCTTTATTAGTATATTTTATTATTTATTATTATCCCTACAAATTGACCCTGATAAGCACACCTTAATTTTGACGATCTCGGGACTTTTCTCGAACAAGGATTCTTTCTCCGAGTATAGGACCAACGTATTCCACCCGCCTTCGACTCCCGAGATCTGGATGATCCCGAAGAAGGGCCTATACTCTTTTCGGGATCCACCATTCGAAATGGTCTAGGTCGAGCATTAAAAAAAAATAATAAATCAGCCCCATCGTATTTTTTTTACATGCGCATTTTTTTTTTGACTTGCGCACATTTTTTTGACTTGTGCACATTTTTTTGACTGGGGCTGACCCATGATTTAAAATACAAAAACCGATCGGTCTTTGAAGTGTCATGAGAATCTATATGCAGTCTAACGTTGGCTCATGCAGGGGGTAGGCTGGCCATGGTGTAGGGTAGCAATTCGGAATATATTTATATGCATGTGCGTATGTGTGCGGTATCTAAAAAGCAGAATTTTTTTTTAAGATATGAAAGCAGAAAATAAAACAGATATGGCCTGTCTTGCTGTTATTTATGGATTTTCTCGGCTTTTTAGTTTGAGCGCGGGCAAGCAAGCATATCATTTTAAGAAATAGAAAGAAAAGTGGGGAATCTATCTATTCCTATTAATTACAAATTGGTCCTAATCCCCAAATAAAATGACAGGATGAATGCAAATATATATATTTTGCGGAATAAAAATAAAGCAGAATAAAATATTATATAGGGCCGAAAATGAAGCGATATTAAAAATAAAGCTCCGGCCCTTTCGTTGTACTGCCCGGAAATTATTGCACATAAAATATTGCATATATATATATTTGTATTTTTCGAAAAAAAAATTTGCAAAAAAAAGTTTGTGACGCTGAACTAGAGTCTCGATAGATAAGAAAAATCATATATATATATATATATATATATATATATATATATATATATATATATATATATATATATATATATATATATATATTATTTTTTGCAAATTTTTTTTTCGAACTATACAAATATTTTGAAGTATATCCGTAACAGTGATTGGAATGAAAATTATGAAACTGCTGCAAGATGGAGGATCATATCCACAAATATAGACACAGATGTTAAAGGAACACAATATTCAAATGCTTAAATTAATATAACAATCATACTTTAGCCAGAAACAAAAGAAAAAAAAGTTTTGGTTACTGAGTCTAGCCCTCCATTTTTATTCAAAATAAAAACGATCTCCCAGTAGAAGTCGCCACTTGTGGGTTCAGAGGAAGTGCGCCCGGCCGTGCACCCTTGGATGGGGGTGCACGTTCAAGAATCGCGGTAGACATCCATTTGCCTCGTTCCACCCTCCCTTGTTTAGGGGACGGCGAAATCAAAAGTGCGAGAGGAGTGCTGTCAGAATAGCGCGTTTGAATGCGCCTCGGTTGCCTTTAGTGGATTTTTGATCCAATATGTGATCTTTGAGTTTTCTATATCAAGTTATCCCTTTTTTAGGGGATATCAGGATATAGGAATGCATCACCCTTCCATTCCCATTCTCCATTTTTTAGGGGAAAACAAAAAAGTGCAAGGAAGGAATGTTGCGGCGCCCCCACTATGGATTTTATGAAAATAGCCTTATGGCCTATTTCGGATCACTATGAGTGCTTTCGGTTTTCTACGTTAAGTTATCCCTTTTTTAGGGGATACCAGGACATAGGAATACATCACCTTTCCATTCCCATGCTCCCTTTTTTAGGGGAAAACAGAAAAGTGCAAGGAAAGATGTTGCGAGGCCCCACTGGATCCAAAATGTTTTAGAGTCGCCATCTTTATTTTGAGGAAGAAATAAAGCAAAACCAAAAAAGAAAACCAGAGATTGTAAAAAATGGGTTCGGAGGTTAAGTTACGAATTGGGAAGGTGCTAGGCACCCAACTCGCCCTTTCAGTCTCAAAACAGTTTTTAGCTAAAGTATGCTTTTTGTTATATTTATTTAACAGATAAATAAAGCATTAACTGCCTACAAATACATCCATTTGTTTACATTATTTACAGACTTGCAACTGTCCCTTTACAAATAATTACAAATATACTTGAAAATATTTGACCATAATAACGGCTCTTTTTAGTGCTATTTCCTAACTAAATCAGGGTAGCACAACTGCTTATATATTGACGTTGGGCCGGATTGAAAATAACACTTTTACAAATAAAAACTTAAAACTTACCTCTTGATGGCCTAGAGGTGTGCTCGCTCGCGTCGCCCGGGGAGAGGGAGTCTTTTTCTTGTTGTGTGTGTTGTGAAGATTCGGGCAGAGTGACTGATTCTGAAAGTTACTTTTGGCCTCGGGATTTGGGCGGAGTAACTGCTTGTGTTTGTTTGTTTGTTGGCTTGAGGGAGGCGGAAATTGGGCAGAATAACAGCTTATTTCTGACTGATTTGACCTTTTAAATTGGGCAAAGCAACTGCTCCTTCCACGATTTTTGGACGGGGAAATAGGGTGGATACCTAGCTGGGGGGCTAAGGCTCACTTTTACCGGTTGGTTTTGTGTTTAGAGGAGGTTTGGCAGGGTTTTGAGGCTTTGAGGAGATCGCTCACTATCTCACTTCGCTCTCTATTTCTTCAGCGTAACGAGTACGCGGAGAGTTTTGCGGATGAATTGTTGTGTTGAAGGTCGATCCTAAAGCCTCTATTTATAGGTTGGAGAAGGGACATCGAAGGAATTTAATTTTCTTCTTTATGCATTGATCGATTGTACCAGCCGCTCACGAATTTGCATTTTACGGCGAAGGAATAGTGATTCATCAACAAACTGGGCGCCACCCATCAACAAACTGGGCGCCACTCCCAAACTTCATGTGGATGGCGCCAACACTATTCACAGTTTCCATTTTTGACGCTTTAAACCCTGTATTTCACTCTTTTGCGTATCATGCTTTGTCCTTTTGCATTTTCGACCCTGTAACTTGACATTTGTTAATGTTTTAACAGGTCTTGATATTTTATGTCATGTCACATACCGGGGGTACGAAATTGGGGTGTCTATAGGATCGCACACTGCGTAAAAATTACGTAGTGTTTTCCTGGGCTTCAAGTCTTCGTCGAAAATTCTGTCTCAAAGCGTAGCCGGGGACCTCTGTTCATAGTTGGATTTGTGCTTCATCGGCTTGTACTGTGCGCTTGCCATTTTGTACAATGCGTTAACGAAGTGGGCACTATTCAGGACCTTGGTGCGGCCAAACAGCTAGTTGGGCACGGCGCCAAGGCCACGTGGCACAGCGCCAAAGGGCAAAATTTCCTCATTTTTTGACACTTTCCTCCCCTGCAGTTCACTATTCATGCATCCTACTTTCTCCTTTTGCATTTTCAACCCTGTAACTTGACATTTTGTTAAGTTTAAACAATTCTTGATATCATATCGGGAGTTACATATCGAGTGAGTGGGGAAAGTGGGGTGTCTTGAGTCCCTCAACGATGGAGTCTATGGGTAACCCAAGGCTTACTGAGTAGACGAACATCGTTGATAAACAATAGACTCTCCAATTTCGTTCAATTATAAAACGGGGGAGGGATGCAACAGGTAGTAGTTATAATGCAATAGTTTATAACGCAAGCCAAACCTCACATATCCTAGACATATTTAATCGGTTATAGCAGGTTATCGTAATTTTTAAGCAGATATGAAATGATGTGCTCTAATGGTCGGACCTACTAGTGTAGGCTGCCTACGTATTCCTTAATAAAGGAAATAAGACCAAACGTAGTTCAGGCCAAAACCTAAACTATCATTCGTGCAACGGCCGTGCCTACCGAAATAGGCTGCCTACGTATCCTTAACCAAGGAATCAGACCGAGACATAGGTCACTCAGCCGGGGACCAAATGCTGCGGTGCAAGTGCGGCAATACTAAATGAGCAAGTGCGGCAAAGCTCTATCAAATGAGTGCTGCAAGGGTAAATATAACGTGCTGCGATGGCCACGTCTACCGAGATAGACTGCGTACGTATCCTTAGCCAAGGAATCAGACCAATCGTAGTTCGCCATGCGGCTGTGCGACATGAATTGTCTCCTCAGGAACTCAGCCTTCGTCGGAGGACAAGACCTTTCCTTATGAATCCGGGGTTGCATGCCCCTTAAAAGAAAGTTTTCCAACACAACGAAAAATGCATGGAATGCATTGCCTCCTCAGGAACTCAGCCTTCGTCGGAGAACAAGACCTTTCCCTCTGAATCCGGGGTTGCGTGCCCCTTAAAGGAAAGTTTTCCAAACATCATACAAATGCACTGCAAAAAAGGAAAATACCTTCCTTTTCTTACCCTTGCCGTGCCCATGCGGTAAATTCTTCTTCTTTGTTGCTTTGCTTTATGTTGTTCTTTCTTTTCTTTGGGGATTTTTCTTTTGTCACCGTTCCAGCCTTTGCTGGAAAATCTTTTCCCCTGTCCCGCTATGTTTTCGGCTTCAGCTGGAAAATTTTTCTTGATGTTGCTGTATTTTTTTTTACTGCTCCATCTAATCTTGGTTAGAAACTTCCTTTTTCTTGCTGCAGTATCTCTTGGTATCAGCTCAAATCATCTTTTCTTTGCTGCTATTTTCTTTTCGCTCCATTTTCTAGCTTCAGCCGAAAATTTCTTCTTCTGCCGCCGCATTTTCATTTTTTGTTGCATGCACTTATAAATTTTTCTTTTCTTTTCTTGTACATGCATTTTCCCCTCTCCCGAATTTTTTTTTGCTTTTTTTCTCTTTTTTTTCCTTTCATTTTTTTCTTCTTTATTCTGCATGCTCGCCATTTTTTCTTTATTTGCATGCTTATTATCTGTTTATTCTCTCTCTTTTTTTTTGTTTTTTCATATTCCTCTTTTTTTGTTTTTTCAATATTCCTCTTTTTTTTGTTTTTTTAATATTCCTCTTTTTTTTGTTGGATCTGCCTGGATATACTTCCGATCTACTAGATTTTGACACTATTTGACACTTTTGAAGCCTTCCTGACTTTATTAATAATGCTTATGCATATCCTATCCATTCCTAAATGATGCAATTAAGTAATGATGCATGAAATTTATGCAATTTATTCTTACGATGCATGATTAAACTAGTGGTCACTATTTGACCCTACCATGCATGATTTATATTATTAATGCAAATGGGGCTATATGATGCGTGTTCTAGGCTAAAGCATATTTTGTATGCTATGTGTTCACGAAACGGACTTTTCGGAATACAATTCAATTTTTTCTGAACACATTTTTGGGCATATTCTCGGATAAATATGTGACAAAACATGTATATTTTATGCCCTAAAATTTATTTTTCATGCATGCTTATGCTGCAGGGACATAGTAAATGTCATGAGAATATTTATTTTCCTGATTGGTGGCATTTTATTTTCTTTTTAGCGCACCCCTAATGTAGCTTATTGGATAATAAATGTAAATGCTGGATGCATGTACTACTTTATTTGATGCAAATGTGATGCCTAAAAATTACAAGATGCTTATTAACATGATGCATGGGCATTCTTTATTCTATCATGCATGCAATAATGCAAAATGTAGTACATATCTTTAAAATGCAAAACACACTTTTATGATGCCTAGAATGCAAAAATGTTTATTTAGATGCAAAACAATACCTATAAATTTTTTTTATTTTTCTTTTGTTTTGTTGTTTTGTTTTGTTTTGTTGTTTTTTTGTTGTTGTTGTTTTTTTTTTGGGTTAAAACCTGTACAAACATTTACAATACAAAATAATTTTATATGATGTAAAATAAATAAAATAAATGTAGACTCAAAACACTCGCACAAAGCAAAGCTATACCGATGTCTAATGGGTAATGGCACGCTGTATCTCAGAAATGGATTTTAAAGGAATATAGCTTCGGGCTCGAGCGGGCTTCCCCCCTTTTTTTCATGATAGGCGGGGAGAGGAAAAGGTAATCACCCCCTCCTGTTCTCGGCCATATAATTGTTGTAGGGCTACACTTGGCATAAGGCTATTCTCATAGCCCCTGCATTTTTCTTCGCAATCAGACAGGGCAACAGTGAATGGTCAGAACCCAAGTCGTCTGGCTGTTTCAGGACAACGGCAATGCGGATAATGAATAGGACGGGGACACTTCTGGTGCTTCTCATTCTGATGGGACTGAGCCCTTTCTGTACCTTGCAGAAGAAGTATATGGGCCCGGTCGGGCGGACGTCGCAGACATTGATGGACCACCTTGGGGCTTAGGCTGCAAAAGAGCGGATAGTTTCTGGGGAAGCAAGGGGGGAATATAGGTAATAAATAGATATGCACAGACAATTAATGTATAATCTAAATTTCTTTAGCAATTATTCCTAAGTTGCACCTTAGGACCTGAAAATTTTATATTTTAGTGCTTTGTTGCGAGCTTCCTGTCGTGGTTTTTCTTTTTCTTTTGTCAGTCGAGCCCCTTGCGTGCTGAAGACTGGAGGTAGGATGCCGAGGTTTCAATGAGTGCCTTCCCTCCCCTTTTTCTCCTGATGTATATATATATTTATATATATATTTATTTATTTATTTATTTATTTGGCTCTAACTTTTGCCTAGGCTGCCTTTTCAGGTCTTTAACCTAGCGAGCCCTTATTTCTCTTTTTTTTTTTAATTTTTTTATTTGCTCTAACTTTTGCCTAGGCCGCCCTTTCGGGTTTTCAGTCTAGCAAGCCCTTATTTCTCCTTTTCATTATTTTTTTATTATTATTTTTTTAATTTTATGCTCTAACTTTTGCCTAGGCCGCCCTTTCGGATTTTCAGCCTAGCGAGCTGGAGAGGGAAGCACTTGCCAGATAGGGTGGCTCGGGCATAATACCATTTAAGCTCGTTAAGATTGGAGGGCTGAACAAGGTCTTCTTTTTCCTGGTTTGTGAGGAATATGACACCTCCTGACTGGATCTCTTTGACAATATACGGCACATTGTGGAAGAGAGTGGTGGCAGCCTTTTGATAAGTAGCCCCAACATTTTTTTTAGCCTAGACGGCATGACATGATAGCAGTATGTCTCCCAAAAGGGTGGTGAATGAGGTCTTTTCTTGGTCCTCTATTGCCATTTTGATTTGACTATAGCCCAGCATGTCGCCGACGAAGGATTTGATTTCATGAGCAGCAATGGCGTCTACCATAATATTGTTATTGGGTAGAGGGAAGTCATCTTTGGGCGACGCCTTGTTGAGGTCGCGAAAGTCTACGCAGATCCGGACCTTCCTGTTGGGCTTGGGAATGGTCACTATGTTGGACAGCCAGATCGGGTATTTTACTACCCGAATGAAATTGACGTGCAACTGCTTTATGATTTCTTTTTTTTAACTTGTAGTGACCATTCCGGCTTAATCCGGCGGAGCTTTTGCTTGATTGGCCGAGCATCCGGATATAAAGGGGATCCGGTGTTCGACTATGGCTGGATTTAACCCCGACATATCTTCATAGGACCAGGCAAATATGTCCACAAACTCTTTGAGGAGGTCAATAAGTGCTATTCTTTCAGAGCCTTGCAGGTAGTTGCCGATTTTGATTCCTTTGATTTCATTGTCCAGCCCCAGATTGATAGTGGATTAGTCTTCAGTTGCTGTTGATGAATGATGTTGTTCCTGGTGCTCTACTGACTTTACAAGCTCAAGCAAACAACTTTTATCTTTTGGGTCCTTTTCATTAAATGACTCATCGTTATAATTATTTAATGCATCTTTTAATGTAGGTGCAACTAAGAAATAAGCAAAGACATTTAGATTATTATTAAAAGCAAACCGCACAGAGTTTATTACATTATTGAGGACCTGGGGTTTGAGATCCTCAATTTTATGGAACGGATTGGTAGATGACCAATCTGTAAAGCTAGGGAAAGGAATAGGGATAATATATTCGAAGCGGTCCACCAGATCTGCGGGCGTCAAAAGCGGGCCGGTCGTAGTATACTAGTTCTACAGAGGCTTATTAGAAATAGACTCAAACTCAGGAGGGAGCTTCTCATAATCAGTGCCTCTGTCTATTATGCCCAGGAAGCTGTCGCTTGGTCCTCGTCAGAGTGATCACTTCTTTTCGGGTTTGGTTGGTAGGCTCGGCCAGATTGGGTAAGGTGGCTAATATCTCCACCGACCCAAGTGGCTTTTTCAATATTACAACTACTTTGGCTACCCAGGATAGTTTCCCAAGAGAGCATATTGAAGCTAGGCTCTTTTATGGATGGGGATGGAAAGAAAGGAACAAGGATATATAGTAATGGGTGTTTATTTGTTTTGAACTCGGGTACATAAAATTTTTCATCAACCTCAATCATGTTGATTTGAGGTAGAGGGTTATTGACTATATTTGGTCTGGGATGAGGCTTTTCAATAACCTTATCATCTATAAGATCCTGGATAGCATCTCTAAGTATATAACATTTATCGGTGAGGTGACCCTTTGCGCGATGATATTCATAATCTTGGGCATGATTCGAGTCTGGGCGGGGGTTTGGTGGCTTGTAATTTTCCATAGGCTTTAACACTCCTTGTGCCATTAGCCCCTGCAGGATCACAGACTGAGAGGCTTGCAGTTCATCATAATGCCGGTTCTGATTTCTGAAATTTTTGTTCGGGTCATTATTCCCTCCGACTGTGTTGACAGACCTGTCCGCTCCATAGGACCATGGAACAGTGCCATAACTTTGGGTAGGAAAAGTGGTTGATGCATTTCCTACCATATTGACGAATGGTGCTGGTGTGGCTGCGGCTGTCTTTCTTTTAGAGTAACGGAAAGAGCTAGGAGGCGTATTGACTTGTAATTGCCCCGTCTGTATATCTTCATCAACACGGGCTCCTATCTCCACTATTTCTTTAAAATTGGTGTAAGGGAGATACCGCATGTGTTCCAGGTAAATGGGCTAGAGCTTTTTGATGAACATTCTGTATGACTCTGGATCAGTGCGTCGAAGGTGCGAGCCAACTTCTTTCCACATTGCGAACTCGGCCGGGTTTCTTTCTCCCGTTGGGTGCACGACTCAAGGTCCCTTCTATTTTCAGGGGCGGTGTTGTCTTTATACCTTTCCAGGAACCCTTCAACCATCTGATCCCAAGTATTCATGGTGCCACTATCAGACAACATTAGCCATTGATTGGTAGCTCCTATTAAGGTGAGGTGAAAATTGGCAGCCATAGCCTCAAAGCTGGCTCCCCTTGACTGCATGCCGGTGGAATAAGATCTTAAGTGGGATATAGGACATCCAGTCCCATCAAATTTTTCTATGTCAGACATTTTGAATTTTAAAGGCAATACTGCCGCTGGTTGTAATGCCAGTGCCCGCGTATAAAATTCCCATTTGTTGAGAAGTTTGAGTACCATGTCCTTTATATTTTCCATGTCGGCCTCCATTTTGGTGGCTGGGGGAGTTGGCTTTTGGTATATACCAGCTGGATTAGGGAAGGCTGGGTTAATTTATGGCTGCAGTATTTGGTAAGGATTTTGGGCTGGATATGGATTTTGGGCTGGTGGATTCTGGGTTGGATAAGGATTCTGGGCTGGATAAGGATTCTGGGCTGGTGGAACTTGGGTAGGATAAGGATTTTGAGTTGGTGGATTTTGGGTAGGTGGATTTTGGAAGGTTTCGGCTGGGCGGCCAGGATCATTATAAGGTAAATAAGTGGTAACTTGGCCTGGCGGGTTATAACTTTATGGGTCCATATGTGGGCTGTTCTTGAGTGGGTTGGTTATGGGAAAAGGGAGGTCATTTGGGCTTTGGGGAATTGAATTTTGGTGATTGGGGAAGGATATGAAGGATAGGACGGGTAAAGGCTGATATTTGGGTAGTAGGGACTTGGTGGAGGATTGAGATTTGGGGTAGTGGTCATATTTGGTGGGTTAGTGTTTAGCTGGGGAGTTGGGTTTGGAGGCACATGGGGGTTGATGCTTCTGGGGGCTGAGGGAAGAGTTCACCTCACCACCGGATTTTGGACCTTGTATAAGACTTGCTATTTGTCTTAGCAAGCGATCATGTCGTGCATCCGCATTCGTCAAGCCACCGCATTGCTTGGAGTCGGGCGTACTTATAGCCCCTATATCTGTACCCATATCGGACTGCTCATCTGTTGCCATACTGCTCGGATCGTTCCTCCGAGGCGATTACGCTCTTATCGATCGATCGATATCCTCTCGTTCGATTTATGTGCTTATTTCTCATATCAACCGGCCAGTACTATCTCTGCCTTTCCAAATTTGGGCCAGGTTTCTGAGAAAAATGGGTTTGGAGGTATCGAAGAATTTGGTGAAGGCTTTCGGGCTTGATGCAGCGTGCCTTTATTAGTATTTATTATTATTATTTATTTTTGTTCCCTACAATTGACCGGATAAGCACCCGCTTTATTTTGACAGTCTCAGGACTTTCCCTGTAACAGTGGATTCTTTCTCCAGAGTATAGGACCAACGTATTTCACCTGCCTTTTGACTCCCCAAAATCGGACTGATCCCAGGCGAAGGGCCTATACTCTTTCCAGGATCCACCATTCGAAATTGTCTAGGTCGAGCATCAGAGAATAATAAATTAGCCCCTACGTATATATATATATATATATATATATATATATATATATATATATATATATATATATATATATATTACTGCGCATTTTTTTAAATATATTTTTTGACTTTTTCTTCTTTTTATTTATTTATTTATTTATTTTGACAGGGGCTGATTCATAATTCAGAGATGCAAAAACCGGTTGGTCTATGAAGTGTCCTAAGAATCTATATGCATTCTAGTGCTGGCTCATGCAGGGGGTAGGCTGGACATGGTGTAGGGTAACAATTCGGAATATACCTATTTGCATGTGCGTGTGTGCGGTATCTACAAAACAGTTAAATCTTTATTTATTTACAGATATATAAACGGAAAAATAAAACAGATATGGTCTGTCTTGCTGTTATGCGTGGATTTTCTCGGCTTTTTAATTTGAGCGTAAGCAAGCAAGCACACCATATTAAGAAATAGAAAGAAAAGTGGGGAAACTATCTATCCCTATTAATTACAAATTTGGTCCTATGTCTCCAAAATAAAATGACATAATTAATGCAGATATGTACAAATTGAATGGAATAATAAAAAAAGAATAATAAACAGAAAGAAATAATAAAATAGAGCCGAAAATAAAACAATACTAAAAGTAAAGCCCCGACCCTTTTATTGTGCTGCCCGGAATTTTTATTGTAACATAAATAATATATATATATTTTTTTTTTGATTTTTTTCATTTTTGCGAAATTTTTTTTCGAATTTTTTTTTGCTATTTTTTTGAAAGAATATTTTTAAATACACCTGTAACAGTTATCGGAACGAAACTGCCGCAAGATGGAGGATAATATCCACAAATATAGACACGGATGTATAGGAACGCAATATTCAAATGCATAAATTAATATGACAAGCATACTTTAGCCAGAAACAAAGAAAAACAAAAAAAAGTTTTTGTTTTATGAGTCTAGCCCTCCATTTTATTTAAAATAAAACAACTCCCCAGCGGAGTCGCCACCGTGGGCTCTCGGGACAGCGCCCGCGCCCCACGCGCCCTTGGATAGGGGTGCACGTACGTGCGGATGCGGGATACCACTGCTCTCGTTCTACCCTCCCTTTTTTAGGGGAAGACGAAATCAAAAGTGCGAGAGGAGTGCTGTCTAAGATAGCGCGGTGGAATGCGCCTCGGTTGCCTTTAGTGGATTTTTGATCCAATATGGGAACTTTTGGGTTTCCCGCATCAAGTTATCCATTTTTTAGGGGATACCAGGATATGGGAATGCATCACCCTTTCATTCCCATTTTCTCTTTTTTAGGGGAAAACGGAAAAGTGTAAAAAAAGATGTTGCGATGCCCCCACTATGGTTTTTATTAAAAATAGCCTTATGGCCCGTTTCGGATCACTATGGGAGCTTTGAGTTTCCTGCATCAAGTTATCCCTTGTTTAGGGGATACCTGGATATGAGAATACATCACCCTTCCATTCTCATTATCCCTTTTTTAGGGGAAAACAGAAAAGTGCAAAGAAGGAGTGTTGGATCCAAAAAGTTTTAGAGTCGTCATCTTTATTTTAAGGCAAAAAAAAAAAAAACCAGAAAAAAAGAAAACCAGAGATAGAAAACGGGTTCGGAGGCTAAGTTACGAGTTGGGAAGGTGCTAGGCACCCAACTCGCCCTTTCGGTCTCAAAATAGTTTTTGGCTAAAGTATGCTTATTGTTATATTTATTTAGCAAATAAATAAAGGATTAAAAGACAGGAAAATAAAACAAATACATCAGTGGTTACATTATTTACGGACTTGCAGCCATTTCCTTACAATAATTACAAATGTATTTAAAAATATTTGGCCATTATAACGACTCTTTTACATAATATTTCCTAATCTAATCCGGCAAAGACGACTTATATTGACTACATTGGGCGGATTTTAAATAACAACTTTTATAAATAATAAATAAATAAATAGATAAGTAAATAAATAAAATGCCCTTAAAGGCTATTACCTTTTAGAGCGTGGTGTGCTCACTCTGTCCTTCTCGGGAGAGGGAGACTTTTATTGCTGTTGCTGATGTGATTTGGGGAGAGTGACGGCTTATATATGGTAGTTTTGGCTTACTCACTCGGGCAGAATGACGGCTTAGTTATGGTGGTTTTGGCCTATTTGGTTGGGCGGAATAACGGCTTATTTCGGGTGATTTTAGCCTATTTACTCGGACAGAGTAACAGCTTACTTTATGGTTTTTGGGCCGGGGAAATAAGGTGGATACCTAAGTAAAGGGTTAGAGATCCCTTTAACCGGTTGGATTTGTGTTTGGAGGAGGTTTGGCAGGGTTTTGAGGCTTTATGAGAGGAAGGGATCGCACACTGCATAAATTTGTATTCCTTTTGATGCCGGCAATGTGTAAGCCGAGCTTTGGTCATCTTGTTGATCAATTCACTACGTATAAGTCTTCCGCTGAGCATCCTATTAGCTCTTATTTATTTCTTGTCCCTTAACTGCTAGTTTGGGTTACGACATGTAGTGTCGCCAATGACTTGGTTTAATTTCTTAACTATTATATTAGGAAATGTTTTTAAAATTCTGGCCTTTTAGTGCCGAGGCGTGTTATGTCTCCAATGTTGCGTCATGTCATTTTCATAAATTGAGTCCTTGCATGTTTATGTGTTTACTTGTTTCCCCCTATTTGGGTTGTCTGACCCGCGGTTCCATATCAGGCCTAGGTAGGGTCACCACAGTTGGTATTAGAGCAATTTTATAGGTTAGCTATCAGCTAGGATAGGTTCTATGGCCTAGGTGGGTTGGTTTGTTGTGTGATGTTCTAACGCCGAGTGAATTCTTATATGTGTTTGATGGTGGTTCCTAGAGGAGCTAGTGTAGGCCGAGGCAGAGGCAGACCCAGGAGAGTTCCCGTTGAGCCTGAGGTGCCACCCCCACCACCGAAACCAGTTGACATGAATGCTTAGATGGTGGATATGTATCGTCGCATGATGGAGTTTATGACCGAGATGGCTCAGCTTGGCAAGGGTCAGAATGTACCTCTACCACCACCCCCAGAACCAGAGGTGAAAGTGTCGCCACCACGAAATGTTATACCACTGGAATATAGAGCACGAAATAATGATGTTTTAGAGAGGTTCTTGAAGATGAAGCCTCCATCTTTTGAAGGAGAGGTGGATGCTGGTATAGTCGAGTTATGGCTAGAGGATTTGAATAAGATCTTTGCAGCTCTAGACTACACGGATGAAGAGAAGGTGGTGTTAGCTGTTTATAAGCTGAGGGGAGCTGCCAATCATTGGTGGGAAGTTCTACATGCTAGTTGGGAGATGAATAGTGTGGTACGAGTGTGGCCTAACTTTGAGATGGAGTTTAGGGCTTTTTCTATGCCTAATGTGGTTCGACAGCGACGAAAGAAAGAGTTCCAGGATCTGGAGTAGAGATCAATGTCTATAGCTCAATATTCTTCTAAATTCACTGAGTTATCTCATTATTGTGCACATCTGGTGCTGGGTGAGAGACACAAGACCCATAGGTTCGTGAAAGGGCTGAAGACCAAGTATAGGAAATAATTGTTATATTTATAGTTGGCAGATTACCGGAGTGCGGTGGATCGTGCTTATGAGATTGAGCGGGACATTGAGGAGCACAGACAAAAGCCTTCTGTGCAAGCTTCTCGAGCGACGGCCGGTAGAGGTCACCTTTTTAGGCAACCGTCGCAATGGTGGTCAGAATAGGCAGCAATCTGTTGGGCAGATTAGGCATCTGTTTGATAGTCGTGGTACTAGTGCTCCTATTCCTCAGGGGCAGCAGCCTCAGGGTAGCGGACCTATGATTTGTTCATTCTGTAACAAGATTGGACATTCTAGTGAGAAGTGCAGAACCAGGCTTGGTACGTGTCTTAGTTGTGGAGATCCTAGTCATCAGCTCAAAGACTGTCCTAAGTCTAGACCAGCTCAGTCCATGGGGTTAGTTCAGCAATCTGGGTCCAAGAGGGACAGTGATGGGCGTCCTAAGGTGCAGGCTCATGTTTTCGCGCTTGATCAGTGAGGTGTTCCCGAGTCTACTTCTGTGATCGGAGGTATTCTCTCAGTCTTCGGTCATCATGCTCGAGTTCTTATAGATCCGGGGTCTACTTATTCTTATGTTGTATCACATTTCTTAGAGCATTTATGTGTATTGCCTGCTCAGTTGCCTTATGTGCTAGAGGTGTCTACACCATTGGGTGATTACTTGTTGGTGTCTGAGGTCTATAGAGACTGTGATGTGCTTGTTAATGATCGAGTCTTGCATGCTGATTTGGTAGTATTGCCTATTCGAGACTTTGATGTGATTCTTGGTATGGATTGGCTATGTGTACATCATGCTTTAGTTGATTGCCATCGTAAGAAAGTCACTTTTGCCATGCTCGGTGTTCCGGAGTTTGTGTTTTCGAGTGATCATGCTATGAATAGTGTTCATATTATTTCTGCCTTGCGGGCTAGACAACTTTTATCACGTGGGTGTACGGGGTATTTAGCTTGTGTACTTGATTACTAGATGTCTACTGCTAAGTTAGAAGATATTCCGGTAGTTAATGAGTTCCCTGATGTCTTTTCTACCGAGTATGCTTTACCTCCCGACCGAAAGCTAAAGTTTTGTATTGAGCTATTGCCAGGGACTTCGCCTATTTCTAGGGCACCTTACCGAATGGCTCCGGCGGAGTTGCGAGAGTTAAAGGATCAGTTACAGGAACTTCTTGATAGGGAGTTTATTAAACCGAGTGTGTCTCATTGGGGTGCATCAGTGTTATTTGTGATGAAGAAGGATGGTAGTCTACGGTTGTGTATAGACTATCGACAGTTGAACCAGGTTACTATCAAGAATAGGTATCCCTTACCACACATTGATGATCTCTTTGATCAACTTCGGGGTTCAGTTGTCTATTCCAAGTTTGACTTGAGGAGTGGCTACCACCAGTTGAGAGTTCGAGCAGAGGATGTCCCGAACACAACTTTTCGTACGCGTTACGGCCATTATGAGTTTGTGGTTATGCCGTTTGGGTTGACAAACGCACCTGCAGTCTTTATGGATTTAATGAATATGATGTTTCATGATTATCTTGATTGCTTTGTGGTTGTATTTATCGATGATATTCTCGTGTACTCCAAGTCACGAGAGGAACATAAGAATCACTTGAGAGAGGTTCTTTCTATCTTACGGAAGAAACAGCTTTATGCGAAGTTCAGTAAGTGTCCTTTCTGGCTCGAACAAGTTTCCTTTCTAGGGCACGTGGTGTCTAGTATCGCGGTGGATCCATCTAAGGTTGAGGCAGTTACTAAGTGGAAAACGCCTAGTACGGTAACAAAAGTCTGTAGTTTCTTGGGCTTGGCAGGTTATTACCGTAGGTTTATCGAGGGATTTTAGAAGATCGCTACTCCGATGACTAATCTGATACAGAAGAAGTCTTCTTTTATATGAAGTGATAAGTGCGAGGCCAGTTTTCAGGAGTTAAAGAGGAGGTTGAGTACGGCTCCTATCTTAGCATTGCCTAGTGGTTCCGAGAACTTTATTGTTTATAGCGACGCTTCATTAAAAGGCTTGGGTTGCATACTTATGCAGAATGAGAGAGTTATTGTTTATGCTTTGAGGAAGCTATCACCTTATGAGCAGAATTATCCGACACATGACCTTGAGTTGGCAGCTATTATATTTACGTTTCACAAGTGGAAACATTATATTTATGGGGCTAAGTTCGAGGAAGAGAAGAGGGCCTTGGAATCTCATCTAGATTTCTCTAAGAAGTCCAAGGAAACCGCCATAAAGAATATCTCAGCGGTCAGGAAGGAGCTACAGACGGCATTGAGCCAGCTTGAAAAGGCCAAGGTTGAAGCTGCTGAGCAAAAGAAAAGGATAAGGGAAGAACTTTCCCATCCGAGCGTGGAGCAAAGGTAGGCCATCATCGGTGATTTCAAGAACTCTGCCGACTTTGCCGCTAGCGTTGAAAATGAGGCCTACCCCTTCTTCCCTCAAGGGGTTAATCATGTGTTAAGGCAGATAGTGTGCAATGGCCTAGAGATTAAGCTCGAGCTGCTCGCCGAATGGGGTACTGTAGACACCCCAATTTCGTACCCCTGGTATGTGACTCTGACATGCGATATCAAGAACTGTTCAAAATTAACAACTGCCAAGTTACAAGAGTCGAAAATGCGAAAGGCAAAGCAGGATGCGCAAAACAGTGAATTGCGAGGGGTGAAAGTGTCAAATTTGGAAGTTCAATAGTAACTTGGCGCAGCCTAAAGGAGGATTGGGCGCCGCGCCAAGAGAGGGATAATGCCGCGCCAAAGGGGTACTATAGCCTCTCAGACTTAACGCATTGTGCTACTCGCGAAGCTTGGTGTGCAATCCGATGAAGCCGGCTGAAGAAAATCGATAATCCCCGATGAGTCCTCCTCTCCTCCTATAAATTGAGGTGCCGGGTCCCCTCTCAGAACATAATTTTAATCCGCGAAGAAACTCTGTTATTTTCTCTCCGCGTTCCTTCGACGCCGAGTCTTAGCGAGAGGTGTGAGATAGGTGTGTGTAGCCCACCAAAGCTTCCAAACCCCGTCCAAACTCCGCCAAAACTTAAATACACTGGTTATAAGTGATCCCTAGCCTAGTAGTTAGGTATCCACCTTACTTCCCCGGCCCAAAAATCCCAAAGTAAGCCGTTACTCAGCCCGAGTAATGGGCTGAAATACACAAAAACTAAGTCGTTATTCTGCCCAACCAAAAAGGCTAAAACCCTCTAAAATAAGCCTTCACTCTGCCCAAGTGAACGAGCCAAAATCATCCAAAATAAGCAGCCACTCTGCCCAAATCAAAACAACAACCACACAACAAACAACAACAAAAAGACTCCTCTCCTCGGCAGAGCGAGCACTACCGCTCTAAAAGGTAATAGCCTTTAAGGGCGTTTTATTTATTTACTTACTTTTTTCGTTCATTTATTATTTAAAGTTGTTATTTAAATCCGGCACAATATAGTCAATGTAAGTCGTTGTGCTGCCCGGATTAGAATATGAAATATTATATAAAATAGCCGTTATAATGGCCAAATATTTTTAAATACATTTGTAATTATTGTAAGGAAATGGCTGCAAGTCCGTAAATAATGTAACCACGGATGTACTTGTTTTAATTTCCTGTCTTTTAATGCTTTATTTATTTGCTAAATAAATATAACAATAAGCATACTTCAGCCAAAAACTACTTTTGAGACCGAAAGGGCGAGTTGGGTGCCTAGCACCTTCCCAACTCGTAACATAGCCTCCGAACCCGTTTTCTTTTTCTCTGGTTTATTTTTCTTCTTTTTGGTTTCGCTTTATTTTTGCCTTAAAATAAAGATGGCAAACCTAAACTCTTTGGATCCAGTGGGGCCTTGCAACACTCCTTCTTTGCACTTTTCCGTTGTCCCCTAAAAAAGGGAGAATGGAAATGGAAGGGTGATGTATTCCCATATCCTGGTATCCCCTAAAAAAAAGGATAACTTGATGCGGGAAACCCAAAGCTCCCATAGTGATCTGAAACGGGCCATAAGACTATTTTTAATAAAATCCATAGCGGGGGCGTCACAATATCCTTTTTTGCACTTTTCTGTTTTCCCCTAAAAAAGGGAAAATGAGAATGAAAGGGTAATGCATTCCCATATCCTGGTATCCCCTAAAAAAGGGATAACTTGATGCGGGAAGCCACAAGTTCCCATATTGGATAAAAAATCCACTAAAAGCAACCGAGGCTCATTCCAACGCGCTATTATAGACAACACTCCTCTCGCACTTTTGATTTCGTCTTCCCCTAAATAAGGGAGGGTGGAACGAGCGATGGTGTCCCACATCACAGCGCACCCTAACCAAGGGCGCGGCGCGCACAATCCAGGAACCAGCGGTACTAACCCGTCATTCGCATCGCTCTTCGGCCATGCCTTAGTGCCTTATACCGAAGATGAGCTGGAATCAATCGCGGAAGCTGATGCTTAGCATGGGCTATCTGCCTGGACCCCCTGAAGCTTCCCAAATCACAGTGACTGAGCTAATGACGCAAATTAGGGTAGCACAGACTCAAGAAGCTGCAACTATAGCCGCACACGTGGCCGGGGATGATGAAGATGTGGTCGTGATTGAAGAAACTACAAACTAAGAAGCAGCAAACACCTGCAAGACCACTCCCCTGGATATTCCCTCGAACCATTAAGAATTTTTTATGGCCTGCACGTCATGACTCTTGTATTCCCAACATTTTCTGCAAAACAACTTAAACTTTCCTTTGGCATGTAATATTAACATATTTGTGCTTTTCATTATCCATGCTTGTGCTTGTTCAATGATTTATAATATTTTTTCAAATCACCAAACCTACGAATAGGCTTAAGCAAGATAACGGGCTCGAACACCAACCCTTTTTCACATCCAGAAAAATTTCTTTCTAGTGAAAAAGAGAATAATCAAGCTAACATGCTCGAACACCAACCCTCTTTTATGAGCAAAGATACCTCTTACTCGTGAAAAAAGAGAATAATCGAGATAACAAGTGCACATCACTCGAACCCCAACTTTCTAACCGAGCAGGAAAAAATCCATGCGCGCTAAAAAGTATAATCAAGGTAACATTAGACGCAACATAAGATATAAGAAAAAATGAAGCCCAAAATAAACTCATTTATTTCTCCCAGCTTACAGTCAAACAAAAGGGGAAGACAAACAGCTTACATACTTCCCATCAACGATAATATTTCTTTAAATGATCTACGTGCCACGGGTGCTTCAGCTCGCTGCCTTCTTCTATTCGCAACATATAGGTCCCTTCCCTGACTACTTTGACAACTTGAAAAGGACCTTCCCAGTTAGGAGAAAGCTTTCCCCACTCTGCTCGATGGCCTGTTGCCTTAATTTTTTGAAGGACCCAATCTCCCACAACAAATGACCGACCTCGAACTCTCTTATCGTGGTGGACCTTTGCTCGATGTTTATAATTGGTCATTCGCATTTTAGATTCAACTCGTTTTTCCTCCATCAAATCAAGATCAGCTGTCCGAGCTGCACCATTGTGTTTTATATCATAATGAGACACTCTATGATTCGGTAAATACATTTCCACCGGTGCCATAGCTTCTGATCCATAAGCGAGGGAAAAAGGTGTTTCACCTATAGGTCCCCTAACCGACGTTCTGACCGCCCACAAGGCTGATGGCAGTTCATCTACCCATTTCCCCGCCTTATCCTCCAAATTTCTTTTGAGGCCATGAAAAATCTGCTTCCTTGAGGGTATGCCACAGATGACTGCCAATGTTTTACCCACATCTGCTCGCACACCTTGGTAAATTTCTTTGAAAACTAAGTTCCGTGATCGGAAACTATAGCCCGAGGTATGCCAAAACGACACCAGATATTCTCATGTACAAAGTCGATCACATTGACCTCACTGGTAGTGGCCAAAGGCTTAGCTTCTAGCCACTTGGTAAAGTAATCCACAGCGACAACTGCATACTTAAACTTCGATTGAGCTAATGGGAAAGGACCAATCAAGTCTATTCCCCACATATCAAATGGTCATGACGCCACCACTGAAGTCTGCTCGGGATAAGGTAACCGAGGTATATCAGCGTAACGCTGACACTTATCACACCGCCGAACATACGTTTCTGCATCTGGCCTCAAAGTAATCCAGTAGAAGCCTGCAGCCAAAACCTTTTATGCCAGTGACTGCTGACCAAGGTGCTCTCAACATTTTCCTTCATGAATTTCCCCAAGTATACCTTCGGTCATTTCTGGCCGCACAGATCTGAGTAGAGGCCTGGTGTATGATCACCTGTAGAGGATATTATCCAGGATGATATACCGACATACTCGCTTCTGAATGGTCCTTGCTTCCGATATATCATCGGGCAAAAGTCCTTGCTCGATGTAACCCTTTAGGTCATTGATCCAACATTTCGTTGCAAACTCGATATCCATGATTACCTCATTTTCTATTGCCGGAATTTCCAAATACTCGACCATAACACCCGGATGCAAAACCTGAATTTCTTCCTTAGCCTTCTTTGAAAGATAATCCGGGTGCAAGTTATCCTCACGATTAATTCGGACTAACTCCCAATAATTGAAATCCCTTATAATTTCTTTTACCATCACACAATAATGAACCAGAATTGGATGATGAACATCATAATCTCCCTTGACTTGATTCACTACCAACTGCAAATCACAATAAATCACGATCTCGTGCACACCGACGTCTTTTGCGAGTTCCAGCCCCGCGATCAAAGCCTTATATTCTGCTTGATTGTTAGATGCTGGAAACTTAAAGCATAAAGATTTTCAAACTCCGCATCCTGCTCGGGTGGAACCAATAAGAGACATGCTCCGCTTCCTAGCTTGCTGGCCGACCCATCCACATGTAACTCCCAGCAATAACATGGGCGAGATCGCTGAACGGGAACAAGCTCAGAGGCTGCATGTGGGGAAGTCTATTCCTCGCTCGGATTATTGAAACTTGTCTTTACCACGAAATCCGCTAGAGCATGTGCTTTGATAGCTCGCCGAGGCTGATAATCTATCTGAAATTCGGTCAACTCAATCGACCAGGTGAGCAAGTGACCAAAAGAATCTGGTTTATATAGAATTTTCCTGAGAGGAGTGTCTGTGTATACAATGATTGGATGTGCAGAAAAATAAGCTCGAAGTTTTCTAGTAGCAACAACAAACAAGTAAGCCAACTTTTCTGCATTAAAATAGCACCCTTCCACTGCTGTGAGGGCCTTGGAAACATGATAAACATGCTTTTGAAGATTACATTCTTCCCTAACTAGAACTGCGGCCACAGCCTGCTCTGTGGCCGCAAGGTACATAAACAAATTTTCACCCATAACCGGGCTACTTAACAATGGAGGCTGCCCTAGATATTCTACCAGTTGCTTGAAAGCCTCCTGACGCTCTGTCGTCCACTCAAACCCCTTATTCCCTTGAAGCACCTTGAAAAAAGGCAGGCACCTTTCTGTCGACTTGGAAATGAAGTGACCAAGAGCGATAACTCTGCCATTAAGCTGCTGGACATCCTTGATACACCGGGGAGGCTTCATTGTGATCAACGCTTTGATTTTTTTAGGATTGGCCTCAATCCCTCTCTCGTTCACCATGAACCCCAGAAACTTGCCCACCTTCACACCGAACACACACTTGCTCGGATTGAGCTTCATGTTATTTTTCCTGAGGTTACCGAAGGTCTCCTCCAGGTCGACGGTATAATCGTGTCTTTTGGATTTCACGACCATATCATCAATATAGGCTTCAACATTCCTGCCAATCTGTGACCTGTTGACCTTATTCACCATTCGTTGATAAGTAGCTCCTGCATTCTTTAAGCTGAAAGGCATCATCTTATAACAGTAGAGGCCTCCCGCTGCTCGAAATGTCGTCAATGCTTTATCCCTCTCATTCATCTTCACCTAGTGATATCCTGAATACGCATCAATGAAGCTCAAGAACTTGAAGCCCGCTATAGCATTAATCAGCTTGTCGATACGAGGAAGAGGATAATAATCTTTCGGGCAAGCTTTATTAAGATCAGTGAAATCTACGCACATTCTCCACTTCCCATTTCACTTCTTGACGATGACCACATTAGCCAGCCACGTCGAATAGTGAATTTCCTCTATGATATCCGCGCTGAGCAGCTTCTCCACTTTCTCCTTGATTGCCTTGTCATTTTTTGTGGAGTACAATCTAGGCCACTATTGAATTGGCCTAAAAGCTGGATCCAGGCTGAGGCAATGCACTGCCACGTCCTCGCTAATCCTTTACATATCTTCTGGTCGCCATGCGAACACATCCAAGCTACTCTGGAGTTGCCTGGCCAAACTAGCCCGAGCTTCAACCGAAAGTGCCCTGCCCATCTTTATGTTAGCTCGAGATAGGCTGAATTGATCACCACTTCCTCAAGCTCGTCCTGGGCTGTAAACTCGGGCTCATCCCGTATCTGCAGGGTGTCGCATTCCACCTTTTCATCCTCCTCAGCCTGAGTTTCTGTCTAACCAAGCTGATCTGATTCCATGTCTACAGAATTGCTCGACTTGTCCCCCCGATCCCATCGTCGGCAAAAGACAATTGTTCTCCCCTGGCAAACGCTGCTCTCCCTGAGCCAAACTCTCACCAATCGTAGCAATCGATAAAGGTCCCACAATTACGTGAGACTTCTCTTTACTACTGACAGTGATCTTCTGATCGCCATCCTCAAGAGTCAGCTTTTACTTTTTCCTTTGACTATCCCAAACATACTCCAGCACTGCTCGTGGCTGACTTTTCAGGACCCCCACCCCTTGATCTGCATAAAACTTTGCCCGCTGGTGGGGAATACAAGCAATTATTTGAAATTTAGTCATGTTGGGCACCCCTAAAATTATGTTATAGGGGGATTTCAAGTCGATCACCATGAAGTTAACCTTCTCTGCTCTAGTGCGATTGCCCTCACCAATAAAGACCTCGAGCTCGATTGTGCCTTTAACCGGCACCTTGTGATTGGTGAAGCCCCCCAAGGTTCTTACGTAAGGTTTGAGGCATTAATCTTTCAATTCTAAACCCTGGAAGCAAGAATAGTACATCACATCCCTGCACGTCCCTATGTCCACCAAAATTCTATGCACAACCCAGCCATCAACCAGAGCTGAAACGATCAAAGACTGCTCCCCAACCATGCTACTCGCCACCTCACTACGAGTAAACTGTATGGACTCCTCCCCAGCCTACAAAATAGTTGGGCAATCCACCACCTTTGACAAGGAATAGATCTGTTTTCCTAGTTGGGTGAGTGTAGGTGCCTCATCCATGATCACATTTATTACCCCCCGAATTGGGGGTGCATCTCTACGAGGGGCATTTCCCCTATTGTTCACCTCTCTCTTGAAACGGTCTAACCGGCTTTCATTTATCAGCCTTTGTATGGCCTTCTTTAACGGCCAACACTCCTCCGTGGTATGCCCATAATCATCATGATATGTGCAGCTTTTGGACCGATCCCTGGAATCTGCTGTCTCAGGATCATGCACGGTGCTCGGGGAAGCTCATCTCTAATTTCATACATTATATCCTCCCGCAATGTATTAAGCAGGGTTAGATCACCTTCCCGAAGAAACTCCCAGGGACGATCATACTGCGATTTGCTTCTGTTATAACCACCCCTTGCAGCTTGGCCGTTATTCTTGGCATTGTTCCCAGTACCACCAGCCTCTGTGATTTCCTTTTTCTTTTCTTTCTTCGCGGTCTCCCTCGCACGCCACTTTTGAGCCCTTATTAACATCTCGGCCTGCGTTTTTGGCTCCCTCATACTTAGCTCCAACCTCAGGCCTCCCTCTCCCTCAAGCAGGCCCATCTCAAAACATAAGGTAACCTCCTGCTCGAAAAGACTAGGGACTTGCTCGAGCATCATCATAAACCGCTCCAAATAGCTTGAAGTCGACTCATGGGCTCCCTGTTTCACCTTAGATAAATATGCCCTTGTCTTCGCAATGGCCCCCGAGGTCCCAAAATCGGCCAAAAACTTTGCCCGCAAATCAGCCCAATTATTAATAGATCTTCGAGGAAGAGCTCCCATCCAAGTCAATGCCTTCCCTTGCAACGATCCCACATGTCATGACCCGACTCGGATTCCAACACGAAATCCCAAGGTCATGTCGTTGAAACTAGCATAAGAAGAGGACGAGCACTTGTTAACAATACTACAAGTTGAACAGTCGAGGTAACAAGCTCTAAACACCAACATAAATCCATACTAAGATACGGGTTTACAAAAATCAAATTATGCGGAAGCATTAACCAAATGAAACCCAAGATAGACATTATCTCCCAAAGGGTAAAAAACAACACTCGCGTGCTGCAACATTGCAGACGCTGAAAAAAACTATCAGCACTCCAGGCCAGTGTTTCAAAAAAGAATCAACCTGATAACAATTACCTATGGCTAAAGCATACCGGGGTTAACCAACAACTATAAAAAATTAGAATAAAGAAAATTCCCAAAGCTACTGCGTGCCCGGGAGACAACTGAAATAAATACTAAAACCACGAACAAGGAACGACACAACACATCGGCCCAAGAAATAACCAATACAAATACCCAGTATTTCAGAATAGTAAAGTCTAAACAACTTTACAAAATCGATCTCACAAGAATAGCAAAGTACATAATATGTGTGGCGATGCTAAAAAGAAATAGGACTCCACAAGCTACTACTCAGGGAAGTCTGCTGCTACTAGCATGAACCATACAATCTAATCTTGATCTATCGATCAGCTACGCTCTGCTACAGTCACAATCTACTCGACCTTAACGCGGCTACCAATTTACTGTAACTAGAAAACAAAGTACGGAATGAGTCATAATGACCCAGTTCGCTACTACAAAAGATATGTAACATATAATTATGTAACATAAAAATAATCAAGGTGTCATTTTACAAATGTCAGAAAACCCGTGAAGAGGCGTCGTATCGTTTTGATACTCCACAAGATAGCAATTTCTTCTTACTTACTAAACCGTCCAAATGAACAAGGGTGTAATTCCCTATTCAAACATAAAACAAATGAATTAGAATGTAGTTCCCATGAAAACATCATATGAAAGTATATATATATATATATATATATATATATATATATATATATACTAATCAAACTGTTCATAGAATCATTAAGTGTAAGTGTGCATATTTATATATATACACCTCAAGCCTTTCATAAAATAATCAAGTAGAAGTATGTATATCTAAATATATACATATCAAATCATTCATAGAATCATAATGTACAAGTATGTATACTTACATATATACACCTCAAGTATTTCAATAATACACAACCAAGATAAACACAATCAATTAGATCTCATGTTCAACTAACAATTTGTTATCACATAAGTGCCCATAGTAAGCCACATAAGGGATAGAGAAGATGCCTGATCAATGTCTTCGTATTGCTCCTGTAATCACAACTGTTAATCATATCGTGTCAGTGATACCCGTGATTGGGTATCAAAGAACCGAGCTCTCTTCTCGGGTCCGAGCTTTCTACTCGGGAAAATAGCACTAACCAATGCGTTCTTTTGGTTACGCCAAAGGGGGCTACTTCCCCACTATAGCTAGCAGTGGAGGGGTGTGTGAACCGAATCTGGTACGGCGATACATAGCAATCACAAATCCCATAATCCGTGAAGACAATGCACCGTCCTACCTTCAACATAAAGCTCAACAAATGCCAGCTGGACTTATATGCAATGCATAAGTAGATGTTTACTTGCAAATTCTCAAGTAGATATAATGATCTACTAAACTCATACGATTATGCACATTGTTACAATAATCACAAAACCACAATAGGAGCTCATTTGAGTCTCTAAATCATAAGTGTCAAGTTGTCCACTCTATTCGATTCAAGTCCCAAAAGCTAGTAATCTAGTCAAGGGGAATATATTATCATAGGATCTCACCACGATCCTTGTAAGGTTCAAATGTTCCTTAACTCGACTCAGTTGAGTCCTTACTACAGTTCCAACCAAATAGGGTATAAATGCTATCTGCATTTCTAGCCCTTCTATGTTCTTGTTTAAGGTATAGCTAGGTTTTCGTTCCATTTAGGAACCCAAGTTCACGTATCAATAAGTCAGGTAGAAGATAGAAGCCTAAGTTGATTAATATCAAATCAAGCCCTAGTTCAATTCAAGTTCATAATCCTACCTATTAGTGGAATCTAAATTTCAATGCAAGTTAACAACCCAATAGTAGAACATGCATGAAGGCAAGAAACAATATATGTTTTATAAGTCATATTCATCAAGTATGGAGAATCAATCCTTAACAAGTATCACAATTATGCTTTCATAAGTCATAATATCTAATAAGCATAGATGTTTATTTCTAGCATAAATACAAGTTAAGTTCTTAACTCAACAAATACCAAATCACATATTGTCCAAGACTACTATGTTAGTCTAGGGTCATTAAATCATTTAGATTATAAATAATAAACACATCCTAGAATGATAATTCATTCCATTGTCCAAAATCCATAGTAGTCCATGAATTAAACAAAACTATCCTTAACAAGTTCAAATATTACAAATCACTCTGCGCAGCAATCTTGATAATTACATTAAAAATTCTTATCAGCTCCAAATGTACTGAATCTTACTTATTCCGAAATTAGGCTCTTTAAACTATAACTTAGCCTTTTAAATCACTTCATTCGGACTTGTATTAATCAATCTATGATCATATCAAGATCAAGCTAATAATCTGCTTTTATGTTATGATTATTCTGCCCAGTCAAATTATAAATTCGACCATTATTACCTCACAACTCCAAATTTCATGAATTTTATATATTCAGAAACTATACTCTTGGAAATATAATTTAGCACTTTAAAGAACTCTATTTGGACTTGTATTCATCAAAATACAGTCACCTCAAGTTCATGTTAAAAATTTGGTTCTTTGTTGTGACTCATTCTGCTTAGTCAACTTGTAAATTCAACCATGAATCGTTCACAACTCCAAATGAGTAGATTATTGCCTAGTATGAAACTAGACTCTTGATACTATACTTTAGACTTTTAAATTACTCCATTAAGACTTGTATTCATCAAAATATAGCCCCTCCAAATTCATGTCAGAAATCTGATTTACTGTTGTGGCCTGTACTGCATGTCTATCATACAAACTTCACCAAAAATTTATCATTGATCCAAATGACACATATCTTACATTTCCAAAAATTAGACTCTTTTAGATAGACTTTACCATTTTAAAACACTCCAATTGGATATGTATTCATCGATTTATGATCACATTAAGATTATGTTAATAACCAGTTTCTCTTGTTCAGTCTCACTATCGCAGCCATGGTTCGTGATTTATTAAAAATACATCCCAATTACAACAAGTCCATGAACATTAGTTGTTTCAAATCATGTTTAGAACAATTTTAATGCTATACACAAACCCAATCTATTATGTCTAGATGGCAGCCCCAAAATTTCCAGAATATAGCCCTAACATGAAAAATTCTTTAAAGTTAACAATTGTAATGAATTCCTTCAAAAGAATTACTCCTAAGCACAATTAGAACCACATTCATGCTTTACCCAAACCCCAAATTAATAACTTAACAAAGCAGCCCCAAAATTTCCAGATTTATAACTTGTTGAAATGAAGATTTCTACTTCACAAGAAGTCTTCCTAAGCATGTATACTACAACTATTATGAAGGGAGTATGTCATTATATTGAACATACAATTTTTCAGGGATTGTAAGCATACCTTAAGCCTAGAAAAGGCTGAGAAAAATGAAAACAAAGTAAGGATTAGTAGTCACCTCGTCGATAGCTACGATTGGGTGGTCTTGAATCCAAATCGGGTGGCCGGATCTTCGGGAAATCACAAAACACACACTAATCTCACCAAGAATCTCCCACACTCAAGCTCTCATCAATGGTGGCTGTAAATATCTAGGGTATGAGGTATAATGAGTGGAGAAAATCAGATATTTCAAGTCACAAAGGTTAGGGAGTGAGTGGAAAACAAGTGTCAAGCCCTTATCGGTCAATTTTAAGTGAGATTAAGTCCCTAATTGAGGACTTAGTGCTAAAATTTTCACTTAGGATTAATCCAATCTAATTAAGGTCTTAGGTCAGGTTTAGTGAAATTCATTAAGGGTCTCCAATTAAATCCAATAAATAAGGCAAAACTCAAATTTCTGGAAATACCGAGAATAAATGATTTAGTGAACTTTAAAAATGCGTATGTACTGAAATACAACTCCCAAAATTACGCAAGAGGTATGGTTAGAAATATCTTGGAGTCTAGTTTATAACGCATCAAACGGATCTCAATTCCGAGTTGTCTACAGAAAACTACGACAAAATTACTACTGCCCTATCATGGTCGAGACGAACACACAAGTCACACCGAAAATAAAAGACGAGCGTGTTCAAACTTAAACACGACCAAAACATAATAATATCAAGTTAATCCCCAAGGTCCCCCTAGTCAACCAGGGTCAAACCTAGGGTCAAAATAATACTAACCGAGTAATACGACAACACGATAACTAAAATCGCGAATTGGAGAAATAAACTTACGACGACGACTACTATGAACGTCGTGGCCACATGTAAACTTATAAACATGATTATTAGGAATGTAAATGCCTCCAAGAAAGTACACAAATACCTAGGATATCTCAAAGGTTGCGAGCTAGAACAAAGTACGTAAATGTTCTACGGAGTCAAGTACTTAAGAATTCGGGGTCTCAGACCACAAAAGCTTGGATCTTCAACGCCTCATCCGAGGTTATCAGACCGATCTGTGATTCAAATGACATCAGCCAATCCCGTGCCTTGGTCTTCCCTGTGTACTCCTTAATATTGGGGAAAATGAGACCTTGAGTTGGAGGAGCATTCTCAATCCAGGGGGCCAAATTAGGACTAGCTGAAGTGCCCAGAAAATTTTCATCCAGGGCCTTGCCCTGCTCCCATGCTTCCATACGCAGCTTCAGTTCATCAAACTCATGCATATTAATGGTTACAGGCAAACCACCCGCGGGCTAAGGCTGTATCCCGGGCATAAGAGGGGCCTGTGGGGGTCCCAGAGCTCCCATAGCCTGAGCTATGCCCACGGCCTGTGCCACTTGTCCCTGGGCTACATCTGCGACCTGGCGAACTTGATTCAGAGCTACCCCTACCCCACTGTTCTGGCCACCAAGGGGAGGTACCTCATGCCTGACCCTGGAATGGCGTGAAGGAGACTTACGCCTATAAGCTTGTGACCTTCCCGGTGAAGGTGTCAGATGCCGACGAGGGTACGATCTTTGGGGAGATGGTGTACGATGGCGATGAGCATGCGACCGGCGCAGAGACATTGAGCGAGGTCGTCGAACATGTGACCTTCGCAAAGAGGGTGACTTTTGACGCCAACGAGACTGAGCTGAGTCCTCTCCTACCCGTGGCCCCAAGCGAAAATATACACTTGGAGCAACCCTGTGACTGCCTGGTCCTTTTTGCTGGCTACGCCCCTTGTTCGTCTCCTGTTCGCGGGGTAGCGAAGGAACTAGGACCAGATGCTGAGGGTTCCTCCCTGACTTAGACACACTGACTGCCTGACTCGACATGGACATGGCCAGGAACGGTTCCAATTCAATGGGCAATGGCGGCTTGCGCATAGCGATTAACTGTTGGTTCAACTGGTGCATCTGACCCAAATATATCACCCTCTGATGCAGAGCTTCCTCCCGAAATTCATTTGCCAAGCCGCCCGCGACCAGAGTGCTCCGGGCTAACGAATCCAAACCCCGCCTTTGATTCAACTGATGGCGGGCATCATAGGGAGGAGGAGGAGGAGGAGGAAGGATATTATCATCCTGAACTTCAACACTAGGTGTGGCTGTATGTCTATCCTGCAATTGATTACCACCGTTAACACCATTCGCCACCATTTCTGAAACTGATAAAGTCGTCGAAAAATAAAACTACACTAGCAAAATCTTTCCTGGCAATGGAACCAACTGATGCGTCCAAAATATTCCTTAGACACACTGGGCTTTACAAACTTGATATCTGGCTTTCAATCTATCCAAAACCTTCAAGGCCCAAACCTGTAATACAAACACCAAATATGAACTAGGCATGGGCTTTCCCTGCAAATGCGCACCGGTGTGTGAATTAGCAAACACTCAGTTGAGTAAGTGATCGATGTTTTATTTAATCTTTTTCCTTGCAAGTGGACAAGACTATTATAAAATAGTATTGGAAGCAAGGGTCGAACCCACATAGACAAGTGATCACGAACAGTGCAATTTATTGATAGCAAATTATTAATCTAAAGGGGGTTTTTATATTTATTTCTATTCTAAACTACTATTTATATTTAGATGTTTAACTAATTAGCAGTAATAACAGATATGAAGATCTTATGGTGGGTGGAAATCTAGGATTCTGGGTTTCACTTGTATCTTCTTTATGTTCAATTCATAATAATTATCATTCAAATTCTTGGGTTCGTTCACTAAAGATAGATATAGTCTGTTAAACAATTGGTTCAGCCTCCATCCCCGCAAAATTCATCCATTCTATATCCTAAGCACAAGAACTGTCAATCTAGCTGTTACCTAGATTTATGATCTATCTGTCACCTAGATCATGTATGAACATGGTCCTAACTTATCACTCTCGTGCATCGATAGGTCCAATTTATTGTGTTGGTGAGCCAGTGTACGACATATGCACATTGGTCATGCAGTTATCCGCACCTCTAAGCCTTTATTATTTGCGATTACATTCATTTGTTCAAAGCAAAATAATATAGGGATTGATAAACAACACAATCAACAAGAATTGAATGATCATATATAAGAATCAAAACATAAATTCGATACAAGTTACCTCCCACCTCCTAGATTATGGATGATTTAGTTCATCATAGACAATGAACAACACATGGAGATGATCGGATACATGATTTGATCTTCAATACTTGAAATTACAAAATCTAATTATGATATATAATCTAAAAACTACCTAAAATCTATTAAAGAGAGCTTCCAGTCGTCTCCCCCTTTTTGGCTCGGCATCTAGCTTCAATATATACTCGGGAGTTGTAATCCAATCGAATCACTGTGTGAAAATCCGAAGATATCGCATTCTGACCACCTTGCGGTCGCAAGGTGTTGGGTACCTTGCGTCTGCAAGGTCTCCAGTGTGTTTGGCCTTTGGTTGCTTGAGTTTCTGCCCGTACTGCCTACCTTGCGGTCACAAGGTCTGATGTAGCTTGCGTCCGCAAGGTCTCCAGATTCGACAGTTTCCGTTTCTTCTCCATTTTTCCTTTTTGGCCCTTCTTGAAATTTACACATAAAACCCTAAAGTTTCGCATATTTTCACTAATAACCCTGAAACTTACAAAATTCACCGAAAACATATATTAGTAGCCAAAAGCCTCGTGAAATAGCATAATTTAAGTCATAGAAGCATATAAAATCGACGTATAAAATACATCGATCAAATACCCCCAAACTTAAACTTTGCTCGTCCACGATTAAATAATAAACACTCAATTATAAAAGTATATAATTAACAATTGACAAAAATAAAAATATTTTTGGAGGGTGACACTATTTACACTCCTCTATAAACCCACAAACTGAAGGAGACTCTTTCGAGTGACTCGACTAAGCAGATAAATACAAAAGCAGATAAAAATTAAACTAAAAATAAACAAAAAAAAAATCTTTTTGGCTTTCATCTCAAATTATAGGTGTATGGTATGCAAAGTAATCTCAGTTCGATGCTTACCACATACATAGGCTTAGTCACATAAAACCAACTGGTCTTTCCTTAAAAACTGCTACTACTTCTAATTTTTCCGTGTGTGTGTGATCACCAGTCTTAAAGAATATCTTAACTAAAACAGTTTTATTAAGCTAAACACCACATTCATATGAAAATCAAAGTTTAATAGAAAATCATGCATTAAGAATTATGAGATCTACCATCCAAACCCTTCTGATGCATGTAAAGGTCCCAAAGATTTAAAAGACTTATACATCCATCTCCATGCACTTCTATGTATGACATATAATGCTCTCCTATCCCAATGACTTGTAATAGCTAAGATTATGCTAACACAGTGAGCTTTAGGGTGAATAATAATGAACATGAAGGGTTTGATCAATTCCATATGACTCACTTGACAGTTAAAACGACATAAGCATTGGCAATAAGATCATTAGGTCTTTATTAACTTGTAATGTAAGGCTAAGGTGTTGGGGGATTTGATGGAAAGGGATTGGAATTCAAAGTGAGAGAGTAAGACTACCCTTTATCCCTCATACTTCCAAGCAAAAGGAAGTTTTCCCTATTTAGGATAGGACCTGCAAAGACTACAAATGGATGGGTGCTTTTCGTTACTTTTATGTTTTCTTCTTTCCCCCCCCCCCCCAAACTTGTTTTGGGCAATATATGCTTCTAAAAATATCACATCATTCTAATCAGCAGAATTTTTCTAATAATTTTCTCTTGAAAGCTATGCTTCCATTTGAATCTTTGTTACACTCTTCTTCTTCCGTTTCATTTTTCGTCGATACATAATTTTTTTTTCGACGACGGAGAGAAGAAGTCTTCCGAAAATATAGCCTAACTGAAAAGAAGTGGTCCTCCAAAATCAATTTCCCCACCCACTTCCTACTCTCTCAAAGGGTAGGCTAAAAGTGTATAGGATTTTAAGGTTAAGTTAATGTGGGTAATAGAAACGATGGCGAATGGAGGTTTAAATAGTGTGCTTAGCACACTCCATTCTTTTTCATTAGGCTCAACGGGGACACTAGGGATATTTTTAGTATAGGTCATGGAATATTTAGGCTCTAACGATCCAAAGATGGCCTAAGTCATTTCTTAATGCCAAATGCTCATATAGTTTTTAAAGCAAGTAAGACAACACAAAATATCATATCAACTATGGGAATTGGGGGTTGAATGTTTAGCATCACTGGATTTCACATAAGCATTCGCTAAGACAGATGGTAGGGACAATTGAGACTAACATGCAGACACGGTTCGAAAGTGTGCTTGAGATATATAAATGAGAAAAATACAAGGGATCGAACTATCATGCAATTGACCCTAAGTCACAATTTAATGCAAAAATTATGTTCGAATGGCTATTCATCATATTCTTGTGCATATCTAGTTGTAATGAAGTAGGTGTTATAAACTTTATAAAACTATTCTAATTAATCCATAGTTATGACTGGTGTGGGTGCATGAAGAATTTGGAGAAAAGTAAAAGTTTCGCAAAATTAAGTAAATTCCAGAGGGATCTACGGACTAACTATGCGGTTCATTGCATTAACTCCTCATCGATTACAACTAGCATTACCACACCTAAACTCGAGGATGAAAATTTTGAAATATTTTTTTTTATTGATTTTGATAGATTTTTTTTAAAGAAATTTGGAGATGATGACGATGACTCTTTTGATAGGAACCTAAAGGTCCTTACTATTATAGTATTCTGATCATGACAACAACTCCGAAAATAAGAAAAAAAATTAAAAACAGGAAAATAGGGTGAAGATTTAGATGGTCATCGTATAAAGAAATTTTTCTTCACCCTAAAAACATAGCCCAACTTCATTCCTCATTAGGCTAGGACTTGCTAGGACTTTAAGCTTAAACCCCCCCCCCCCCCAAACTTAATTTCTATTTTGTCCTCAAAATTGAGGAACATACGAGAGGATTGATGGGGTAGGACAAATATCAAAAGGAGATAGCAGGTCCACCTAACGAAAGAGGATGGAACTTGGGCCTCGACTCACGGTGAGTCGGGCGGAAATAACGAATGAGGATGTAACTCGGGGATCGTGCCAAGAGGCAGCCCATAATAGGCGGAGGCATTTTGTCACCCCGTGTTAAACCAATCAAATAGCCGCTCTTGATCGGCACGAATTTGTGCCAACTGTTGAGTTGCCATCTGGCTTTCTAGGGCAACCTCTTCTAGCATATTGGAGATCCCAACGAGCGGGTCCTCCTCCTCCTCTTCGGGTTCCTCCCTTTGAGGAACCCTCACTCTCGGCTGCTGGTGGTGCTAAAAAAAAAAGGCCCTCGTAATGGCCGGACCAGCCTTAAGCCTCTCCGCGTATCTGGGCCATCTCACGCCTGCCCTCCTACACAACTCGGTGATCAAATGCCGGAACGCGAACCCCGCATTCATCCTACCTCTAATAAGGGTCTTGATTTGGTCGTTGATCAAACGACCAACATCAACAGACCCACCAGTCATAATGGTGTAGGTCAAGACAGCCCTCTCCCAAGTCACCGTATGTTGGTGACTGGAGGGCATGAGACGCCCGCAAACAAATTTGAACACGGGCTTGGCCGTGTTCTGGAGGAATGACTCCTCCATGGTGCGTGGACCGTAGGGTGGATTACGGTTGTAGGTCCACTCAACACCAGGGAGGGCGATGGTCGCATTGACCACCTCGACAGCGATACGGGGGTGGAGGTGCATGCTAAAATTATCGGCACCAACCGCGAAGTTGGAGGTGCCGAAATATTCGTTAATGCTTTGGGACGAAAAGTCTACTAATGTGCCCCTAACACTAACGGTGTCTAAAACACCCCCATCTATGCCAATGCTGCCATTGGCATAGAACTCTCGGACAATGGGCACTACGGCTGCCCTTGCCTGAGAGTCAATCAAATGCCCCCACCTACGAGCCACAAAATTTGGACGGAGGTCAAATTCTTCAGCCTTGAATCCCCTCTCGGGAACCAAGGACTTGGAGAGTTTGGCCGTATATCGTTTTGAGGCCTCGTAGGACACAAATCGGGTGATGTCAAATTTTTGTTCCTCCTCCTGAACAGGGCGGGAGGATGAAGCACCGGTATTTCTACGCTTACGAAACATTTTGTTTGAATATAAAAAATTAAAAACTAAAGTTTTAACAATTAAAATATGTTTTTAAAATTTTAAAATAAAAAAATAATTCTAAAGCATGCAAAATTTTTATCTACGTTAAGATTATCTAACACTCTAGCATGCAAATATTTTACGTAAAAATTTAAAAGAGGGGTTAGGATTACTTGTTTGCAGCTTAGATGAAGAGAGTAGTCGGAGTGTTGAGCTTAGATCGGCGTCGGCAATGGAGTGTTTCCTCTTTCTTCAAAAACTCTTCAACTTCAATGAGGTGCAATGGTGGATGTGGGGAGGTAGGAGATGAAGAATGATGAAGGAGGGAGGAGACTCTTGGAGTAATTGCCGGAATTTGAACCGATCTGCCGGAATTCTTGGAGAGACTGGGCGGCTGCTGCACTGCTTTCTTGAAGAGAGTTTGAGTTTTGATGAATTGCAAATGAAAACCCGACACAGTTTATATGGGGGGACCTTGCGGTCGCAAGGTCTGCCACACCTTGCGACCGCAAAGTGGGCAGTCAAACCGCTTCATCTTCCGCTGATTCCCCATGTCTGACAGTACGTTGCACGACTTTTACATTTACGGAGTACCTTGCGGTCGCAAGGTCTCCAACACCTTGCGTCCGCAAGGTGGGCAGATTTCATCCCACTTGATTTTCTTTCTTCCTTTTCAACAGTTTAGCAGTTTAGCCATTTTCCGTTAATTCCTGTTATGTTTTGTAACTTTCCTGTATTTCAAAAACTTAACAAAAATTCTAAACTAAAAATATTAGTAACATATAAATACAACACTATGATGCTTTTCTCCCCCAAACTTGAATTTTGCATATTTAATTTAAAAATTAAATTTCCAAAACTTAAATTTAACGAAGAATAACATATTTAAACTGACTACAAAAGAAAATAACCTTCAAAATAGCGGGTTGCCTCCCACTTAGCACCTTTGTTTAACGTCTTTGGCTCGACCAAACTGCAAGCCTAATCTCGGGGTGGTTCATTGTCAGCCAAACGAATTAACTCAATTGTTCGTTCAACTGACATCGGCTCTAAGTATGGCTTGAGTCGGTGTCCATTAACTTTGAAAACTTCAATTATTTTTAGGATTTTGAATATCAACAGCTCCATGAGGATAGATTCGCACGATTATAAAGGGACCAGACCATTTAGATTTTAATTTTCCGGAATAGCCTTAATCTAGAATTAAAAAGTAACACTTTCATCCCTGGATGAAACATCTTGTTGGCTAACCCCATGTCATGATATTTCTTGGTCTTTTCTTTATATGTTTTAGCATTCTCATACGAATTCAACCTATGTTGTTCTAATTCATTTAACTGAAACAATCTTTCTTCTCTAGCCAATGTTAAATCTAAATTTAATTCTTTGACAGCCCAATAGGCTTTATGCTCAATTTCAACTGGTAAATGGCAAGCTTTGCCATATACCATTCTATATGGACTCATACCTATGGGGGTCTTAAAAGCAGTTCGGTATGCCCATAAAGCATCCTTAAGTTTAGATTCCCAATCTTTACGATTAGGCCTAACAGTCTTTTCTAATACTGCTTTTATTTGTCTATTGCTAACTTCTACTTGGCCGGACGTTTGAGGATGATAAGGTGTAGCTAACTTGTGAGTTACACCATGCTTCCTAAGAACATTATTCAACAACTTATTGGTAAAATGAGTTCCTTGGTCACTTATTATGGCCTTAGGTACTCCATATCTAGCAAACAAATCTTCTACAAATTTAACCACTGTTTTTCCATCATTAGTCTTGGTTGCTACTGCTTCAATCCATTTAGATACGTAATCAACTGCTACTAAAATATACTCACAATTATTTGACACAGGAAAAGGACCCATGAAATCAATACCCCAAACATCAAAGATTTCAACAACCAAATTAATATGCAAGGGCATTTCGTTTCTCTTTCCTATTCCACCTGTTCTTTGACACTTATCACACGTTCTATAAAACAATTCACAATCTCTAAAAACAGTAGGCCAATATAAACCTGATTGCAAAATTTTCCTAGCAGTTTTGTTTCCACTAAAATGACCTCCACAAGAGTATCCATGGCAGAATTCCATAATACCTTGTTGGTCTTTTTCTGGAATACATCTTCTTATTAAAGAATCTGAACAAATTTTGTATAGATGAGGTGCTTCCCAAAAATAATTTTTCGTTTCCGCCAAAAACTTCTTCTTTTCATAATGATCAAAATCCGGATTAATGATATCAGACACATAGTAATTGACAAAATCAGCATACCAAGGGTCGGAATCTTTAATGGCTAAAAGTTGCTCATCAGGAAAATTGTCATTTATGGGAACAGGATCATCAAGAAATTGACGTTCAAGCAAGGGTGAAAATTCCAATCTGGACAGGTGGTCGGCTACGACATTCTCGGTTCCCTTTTTGTCTTTGATTGTAATGTCAAATTCTTGTAACAATAACATCCATCTAATTAATCTTGGTTTAACATCTTTCTTACTTAACAAATATTTTAATACAGAATGATCAGAAAATATTATCACCTTTGATCCTAGCAGATATGATCTAAATTTTTCTAAAGCATATACTACTGCTAAAAACTCTTTTTCTGTAGTTGTATAATTTAATTGTGCATCATTTAGAGTTATACTAGCATAATGGATCACATGAGGCTTTCTATCTACCCTTTGTCCTAACACAGCTCCAATTGCAAAATCTGATGCATCACACATGATTTCAAAAGGAAGTGACCAATCAGGGCCAGATAAAATAGGGGCAGTAGTTAATTTTTCTTTTAATAAATTAAAAGCTTCTAAACATTCTTTATCAAAAATAAATTATGTATCTTTTGCTAGCAAATTACATAGAGGTTTACAGATTTTGGAAAAATCTTTTATAAATCTTCGATAAAAACCAGCATGCCCTAGAAAACTTATAACACCTTTAACTGAAGTGGGAGGGGGTAGTTGTGAAATAACTTCAATTTTAGCTTTATCAACTTCAATGTCTTTATTTGAAACAACATGCCCTAAGACAATTCCATGTTTGACCATGAATTGACTTTTCTCCCAACTTAAAGTTAAATTTGTTTCACAACATCTTTTCAAGACTGATGTAAGATTTTCTAAGCAATGATCAAAGGAATTTCCAAAAACTGAAAAATCATCCATGAAAACTTCTACGCATCTTTCAACTAAGTCTGAAAATATAGAAATCATGCATCTTTGAAAAGTAGCTGGTGCATTACATAATCCAAAAGACATTCTCCTAAAAGCAAAAGTACCAAAGGGACATGTGAAAGTTGTTTTCTCTTGGTCTTCGGGTGCAACAGGGATCTGATTATAACCAGAAAAGCCATCAAGAAAGCAATAGTATTCATGACCGGCTAGTCTTTCAAGGATTTGATCAATAAATGGCAAAGGAAAGTGGTCTTTCCTGGTTGCCGCATTAAGTTTTCTCAAATCAATGCACATTCTATAACCAGTTATTGTTCTTGTAGGGACTAATTCGTCTTTCTCATTTTTAACAATAGTAATTCCTGACTTTTTAGGAACTACTTGGACAGGACTAACCCATTTACTATCTGATATAGGGTAAATTATACCCGCATCTAAGAGCTTGAGAACTTCTTTTCTTACGGTTTCTTCCATGTGTGGGTTAAGTCTTCTTTGCCTTTCTCTTGAAGGTTTACTACCTTCTTCTAGATGTATTTTATGCATACACATAGAGGGACTAATGCCTTTTAAATCAGCTAGGGACCATCCTAAAGCTTCTCTATGTGTCCATAAAACTTTCAATAAACTAGATTCTTGCTCTTCTGTTAAGTTGGCTGCTATAATAACAGGCAAAGTGTTACCTTCTCCTAAAAATACATATTTTAAATGGGGTGGTAATGATTTTAATTCTTCAACTTTAGGAGAATTAATGGATGGCATGAATTCAGAATTTTCTTCTTTAATTGTTTCTTTTATTTTAGCCTCCTCATTCTCTACTTTATTATCTTCTTTATTTTCTATTTCGACATTCTCTACCTCAATTTCTTCGAAGAGAGATTTCAAAATCTCTACTTCATCTTCCTTGATTTCATTATTTTCTTCTACTTTTTCAATTTTATCAGAGTTATTTTCTGCTTCTTTTTCTCTATCTTCTTTATCTTTCTTTTTACTAGCTTCTAACTTTTCTCTCTCTTGTCTTTCTTCTTCTTCTATTTCTCTTTCAATCTCATCAATGTCAATTTTTATGGGAGGGATAGGACTATCATCATAAACTATGAATCTATCTCTCTCATAGTCTTCCTCTTCTTCAAAAGTTTCAGTTGCTAACTTTTCAATTTCATCTATTGAAAAACAGGCACTTATGTCACTAGGTCTATTCATAGCATCAAAAACAGAAATTTCAACAGTTTCACCTAGGACTGACATTGTGAGTTTACCATTCTTCACATTAATCATTGTATTGGCAGTAGCCATAAAAGGTCTGCCTAACAATATTGGGACTTCATTATTAGTGCATATTTTCCTTTCCATCTCTAGAACCACAAAGTCAACTGGAATGATCAGTTTATCAACCTGAACTAGGATGTCTTCCACTATACCCAAAGGATATTTAACTGAACGATCAGCTAATTGTAATTGCATAGTAGTGAGTTTTAGTTCTCCTAACCCTAACTATTTATAGACCGCAAAAGGCATCAAATTAATACTTGCTCCTAAATCTAGCATTGCTTTCATCTTTTTAGAGCTTCCCAAGGAAACTTGGATATTAAAGCTACCAGGGTCTTTTAACTTAGGGGGCAATTCGGGTTGTAAAACAGAACTTACGTTTTTAGAAACAATAATCTTTTCATTGTTTTCAAACTTGTGTTTCTTAGAGTGAAGATCTTTGAAAAACTTTGCATAAGCTGGAATATTTTTAATAACATTAAGCAAAGGAAGATTAACATTCACCTTGGATAACATATTATAAATTTCCGTAAATTGTTTGTCCATTCGGTTTTTCATAAGTCTTCTTGGAAACGGAATTGGAGGAACATAAGGTGGTGGAGCCACATAAGGTTCCTCTTCTTCTTGATCCAACTCTTTTTCAACTTCTATTGGATTATCTTTATTTTGAACTTCTTTTTCTTGTTCCTTATTTGGAACTTCTACTTCTTTTTCTACTTCTACTTCTACTTCTTGATTATTTAATTCATTATTCTCTTTATTACTATCACTATCACTATCTTTTTCGATTTCTTTTTCAATTTCCTTTTCAGAATTTTCTACTGTAGCAGGCACTTTAGAAGAAGGATCAGGATCACTTACCTCTTCACCTATTACCTTACCGCTTCGCAAGACGGTGATTGACTTGGCTTGCTTGGTTTGACTTGAGAACTTCCCTTCTTCTCTTTTATCTGCTCCATAATTTTCAATATGCTTCTTTAGATTTTCGATCTCTTCAAGCATGTATTTCATCAATGCTGCTTGACCTTTACTTGCTACATCTTGTTTTGGAACTTCTTCAATTCTCAACTGGTTTTGATTTGGAAATTGTGGAGGTTGTGGTGGTTGAGGTTGGAATTGTTGAGGTTGCAAAGGTTTATTTCCTCCCCAAGAAAAGTTAGGATGATTCCTCCAACCAGGATTATATATTTTTGAGTAGGGATCGTTCCTAGGCCTTTGAGGGTACATATTCATAGCATTAGCCTGTTCAGAATACATAGCACTTGATGGACAAAAATTAGTAGTGAAAGGATTGAAATCGAGGGATTGGCCCTCGGCATAAAAAGGACCCGACCCTCGGCATAAAGAGGGTCCCACTTGCAGGACAACACGTTGCAAGGATAGGACCACTCATCCCCAAGATAAATCACTCTAGCCTCGGCATCATGACCCTCGGCACTACGGCGAGCCCAGCCACGGCTGACCTGACAGATCACGGGCTCCCTCGGCCTCGCCACCAAATCAGTCCTCATAAATCCTCAAACTCGACGAATAACAAAAGCCTTCGTCATAAAGACCGCTCGATCTCGACATCAGATCAATCATACGCCCCGACAAACCATTTCCCTAGGCCCTAGAAAACCGCCGCACGCCAATACCAACCCTCTGACACACGCACAGCCCACTCGTTCCTCGACGAATGCCCTCAACGCATTTAATAACGCCGCTTTATGCTCCCCAATAACAAACCGCCACGCCGCCATCAACTTCGTGTATAAATATGAGAGCCCTTATTCAGGGCAAGGCAAGTAATTTCAGCGATATTCTAACTCTCTTATCACAGCTCTCTATCAAACAATTATCACGGCTCATTTATTACCAAAACTCTACCGAAAAACTGATTCATACACCGGAGGGTTATAGTCGGGCCAACCCGACACCTTAACGGTGTTTATTGTTTCTATGTGTGTAACCGCCGGACGAAGAAGAAGCGCCACCTCATCCTCGCCACACGTGGACGCCAAGACAAGATCACCACAAATATTGCGTGATCGCTTTGTTCCATTGCCGAAACGACTTTCCCAAAGACCCCACGCACGAGAAAGGATGGTAAAATCCAAAAAGCAAGCCTCAAAGAACGTAACCCCCGCTGCATCCACCCACCTAGAAAAGGAGCAGGCCGAGCACAGCACAATGAGGGACGCAGGGGAGAACTCCGGCGCCTCGCTACCCGAGGTGTCGGCCAGGGACCAAAGAAGGATAGCCCTGCACAAACGACTCTCGAACAAAAATAAAGACACTGACGCCGACCTCCGAGAGGTCGAGACTTCCAGGGCCAACAAGGAGGAGCCGCGTGGTAAAACAAATAGACCAACGGCTCAAGAAGAGGCCGAACGAGAGTATGCATATTGGGAGCACCAAAAGACCTTGTGCACGAAAATTCAGGAAGCCGAGACTAAGATGCACGAGCTAAGACAAAGCCCTGCCCCTAACCCGAGCCCATAATCATCGAACAAAGCACCCCGGCGCGATCGAACTCGGTTTGGCAAAGGATGGAAACTACAAAAGCCAAAAAGGCAAAGTTTACCACCAATGTCAAATCGAGACTGGGGAAGAGGGTGGCCGGCGAGGGATCCAGACGAGCGTTCATTCTCGCCTAAAATTCCCCGCCGAGACGGATAATTGTCGAGCCCATAGCGAGGAAGGAGAGTCTCGCCCTACGCCCGCCTCCCTCGAACAAAGCCCACTCCAAGTCTCTGCACTGCCTCGCCAAATTGCAAAGGAGGCTCGCTTGGGGTCCCCTCGTGAGAAATATGATCGAGGAAGAGCCCGAGGTACCACAGCCGAAAAAAGGGGCTAACCGCATTCCCACACAAGCCGTGGCTCGCAGACAAGGCGAAAGGCCGATGACAAAAGCCGAGATCGTGGCATGGATGGAAAAGTTGGAAGCTCTACAGAGCATACGGGTTAACTCTGGTCCTCAAGAAAATAGGGGGCCATTTATTAAGCGATAAGAGAGGTGGAAGTTCCTCGAAAGTAAAGATTCCACACTTTGAGGACTACACCGGTAACACAACGCCTCGACCACGGTCGTGGTTCGAATTGCTGAAAATGATCATCGCAACTGCATCGACGACATATGGTGCGGTTGCTTGTGTTCGCTGAACCCTCAAGAAGTGTGCTCAACAAGGTACAACGGGTTAGCACCCGATTCTATCACCCGCTGGGATGACTTTAAGGGGCATTTTTGAAAAGTTCGCTCGGCAGTGCCTCCCAAAAGCGAGACGCACTGAATGCAGCGGAAACAAGAGGTTGGAGAAACTGCATCACGCATACATGGCACGTTTTAAAGAAGTCCTGACCAAATCCCAGATATTCCCGACACATCTGCGAGGATGTGTTTCTGAGCAGCCCGGTACGAGGAAATTGCCGAACGAGCCCCTCATGCGACCAAAGGACACAATCGGCGAGATGTTCTTGACATACCAAAGGGTGGCCCCTGGACGGCGAGCAACCCCCACCACAACAAACTCACAAGGGGTCACGCCCCTTCCGCACTGCACGCCGCAAATAAAGGAAAAGAGCAGGGAAAGCTCTACAGAGGACGCCAACTCCTAAGAAGAGAAGGGAGGAGAAAGAGGCGCCTGCATTCACCGGGCGAGATTAGGCCAAGACGAGAATTCGAGCCGGAAGACTTCACCCCCTCAATGAATCTAGAGAGCACATAATGGACGCTTTCCGTAGAGAAAACAAGATACGCCCACCACTCCCCACGAGGTCACCTGAGAGGGGCGAATCATCGAAAAAGATGCAGCCCATAACGAGATTGGCCATATTACTTTAAGAATGCATACAGCTCAAAAGAGCAATACGTAGGGTGATAAACGAGGGAGATAGAAGGTTTGTGGCAAGAGAAGTTCACATTTGCGCCTCGACCGAGGGCCTCCGGGGCGAAACAGCATGTACCGACAACCGGCCGCAGTAAACACCATCCTGAAGATACCTGCAGTATCACACGCTTGAAGAATGCCATCAACCGCCTCGAATGTACCGGGCGGAAAACATCATGGACGGGATGGTTGAAAACGAAATGGTATTCGTGGACACCGAGCCGGGCGGTCAACGATATAGCCGCCAAAACCCGTTAACTCGCAAATCGGCATTCACAAATGCCTCTAGTTAAACGGGTCTTGATAGATATCAAGGTGAAGAGATGTGATGTTTTATAAGTGCTTTCGGCACTAAAGCTCGGCGATACCCACCTCACTCCGAGCCGAGTCCAACCGGAGGGCTTTACAGCCACAAGGTCACCGCCAAAGGAACAAATGGGACTCATAGTCGCCTCGGGCGAGGGTGATACCACCGTAAGCGAGGAAGTCACTTTCCTCGCCCTGATCTCCCTCTCTGCATAACGCCATCCTCTACAAGACCTTCCTGTGCCAAATTTCGAATGGTGGCATCAATGGCCCATCACGAGTCAAGTACATGACCTCGCTCGAGTAGGGGTCCTTAAGAACGATGCTCGCACTACTCTAGAGTACCCGATCACGAGAAAAAGAGGCAGAGAAAGATTGAAAAGGCCGAGGAGGCCGAGGGAAGAAGGTGAACAGCCGCAAAACGAGCTGTAGGCTCGACGGGAAAGCTCCACCCCGTAGCAACCAAAGAAAGCTAAGGAAGTTGGCCCGCCTCGAAGAAGGAACATCGAAAGTGCCGAGAACGAAAAATCGAATCGAAAGCCTCGATGTTCGAGATCATCCAATCATACAACCTATGGAAGACGAGAAGAGGTTATCATAAACTTCAACTACCCCGACCAAAAATAAAGGTGGGAATGGAAATTGCGGCTAACGAAAGGAGAGCCATAATTGAGTTCTTAAGTGAAAACACAGATGTCTTTGCATGGCAAGCCGAGGATATGGAAGGCATTGCCGAGGAAGTAGCAAGATTACATGTGATTAAGCATCAATCCAAAGATTTGTACCTATACAACGTAAGCCGAGATATTTCTCCCTGAAAAGCAAGAGGCCATCAAGGAGGAAATAGCCAAACTTCTTCTGCCGAGATCATAAGAGAAATCCACTACCCTACGTGGATTGCAAATGTTGTGATGGTCAAGAAAAATAACGGAAAATGGAGGATGTGCGTGGACTTCACCAACCCGAACGAAGCATGCCCGAAGGATCAGATCCACTACCGAGGATAGATCAACCGGTCGATTCTATCTCTGATACAAAATTTTAAGCCGTGGACGCCACTGTGGTACCACCGCATCGATGTGGAAAGAGGACCAAGGGAACATGCTTTTCCGAGCGGCAGCGCCCATCGCTAAGCATAATATGATGCCGCTCGCCTAAAAACGCTGGGGCCACCTACCAAATAATGGTGAACAAAGTCTTCGCAATCGCTTGGGAGGAATGTGGAGGCCTACATAGATGATATGGTGATTAAAACGAAGGAAACAGCCACATTACTGACGACCTCGCAGAAACCTTCGCAAACCTCAAAGAACAAAATGAAGCTCAATCCCGCTAAGTGCCTTCTGGCAGAATCTGGGAAGTTTTTGGGGTACATGGTGAATGAGCGGCATCGAGGCTAATCTCGAGAAAATAAAAGCACTGCCGAGATGAAGGTCCCAATATGCATCAAGCAAGTTCAACAAATTAATGGAAGAATAGTAGCCTTGGGAAGGTTCATATCAAAATCACCGAAAAAGCCCCCTTCTTCAAAATCCTAAGAGGAGCGAGAAAATTCACATGGGACAAAGAATGCGACTGCTTGACGAGCTCAAAAATACCTGGCGCCTACCCCCGCTAAGCCGCCCAAACCAGAGAAAGACTCTTTGTCTATCTCTCAGAACTGATAATACCATAGCATCTGCAGCCGCATGTAGAGGAAGGAGGACTTCGTAAAACCCATCTACTATGTATCACATGCACCGATCGAAGTTGAAACGAGGTACATGCACATCGAGAAGGTGATTCTCGCGCTAATGATAACGGCGAGAAAACCGAAGTCGTATTTCAAAGCCCATGAAATCGGTTTACACCCCGACTTGCCTGCGAAGAATTTACATACTGTGCCCGATGTTGCGGAAGAATGATGAAGGGCCTGAGCCAAGTGAGTACGCAATTGTTTACCTCCCAAGAAAAACCATCGAGCTCAAATCTTGGCCGATTTCA
>CM028380.1:105660811-105715700 GCA_013146195.2 Codonopsis lanceolata | reverse complement strand
CCATTATCTTTATGGAGCTAAGTTTGAGATATTCACCGATCACAAGAGTTTAAAGTATCTCTTTTCGCAAGGGAGTTGAACATGCATGTAGACGATGGATGGAGAGCTTAAGGATCACGACTGTACTATCTTGTATCATCCAGTGAAGGCTAATGTTGTTCGATGCCTTGAGTAGGAAAGTGTACATGTCTTGCTTTGATGATGAGAATGGAAGATGCTCGAGGATGTCCGCGAATGGAGTCCAATTGTGAGAGAGCATAGTGTTAATTTGTGTGTGCGTGCTACGCCTGCTTTGTTTGGGTTGATCAAGGAAGCTCAAAGCTAACATCCGAGTTGAGGAAAATTATTGATGGTTTAGGTGATGGTAAACACGGAGTTTGCTATGAACATTGATGGGATTTTAACCTTCTGGTAGAGTTTGGTTCCTTCTCACCGATGGGGTTAAGCGTATGGTTCTTGACGAGGCTCATAAGGCCAAATACACTATACATCCGTGGAGTACTAAAATGTATAGGGACTTGAAGAGATGCTTTGGTGGAATGGAATGAAGAGAGAGATCGCAGTAGTATGTCTCTAGATGCTTGACATGTCATCGTGTGAAAGTCGAACACCGTGAGACCGGTTTATTACGACCACTTGAGATACCGGAGTGGAAATGGGAGCATATCACCATGGATTTCGTGACAGATTGCCACGCACTGCCGAGGTTTTGATGCAAAGATGGGTTGTCAGGATAGATTGACTAAATCATCACACTTTATTCTATTAAGTGATGACTTATAGTTTGAGTCACTGGCAAAGATTGTATGTTCAGGATATCGTGAGATTACATGGTGTTCCAAAGGAGCATTGTATCGGATAAAGATCCCGTGTTTACTCGATTTCGTGGTTTTACAAGAGGCTTTGGGATTAAGTTGAATTTCAAGACGGCTTTTCCACCCATTATCGGATGGTCAATCAGAGATTGATCCAAGTACTAGAGGATTTGCTACGTGCTTGTGCCATGGATTTTAAAGGTAGTTGGGATTCTCATTTGCCATTGGTCGAATTTGCTTATAATAACAGTACAAATTCAAGATTGAAATGGCGCCTCGCTATGAAGCTTTGTATGGGCGTAAGTGTCGCCTCACCGATTTCCGGATGAAGTTGGTGAAGCTGCTACGGGTTCAGATGGTGCAACAATAAATTAAAGTGTTAAACCGATCAAACGATTACATTACCGAAGAGACGTAAAAGCTACGCAGTACAACCAGAGACGGACTTAGAGTTCCAGTCGGTGATCGTATTTGAGTATCGCCATGCCAGATTGCTTATTTGGGAAGAAAGGCAAACTTTCACCTAGATTTATTGACCGCTTGAGATCTTAGAAAGGATTGGATCTTATGCATTTGCTAGCATTGCCACCTTCAAGTATTGATGTATTCACGATATGTTCCATGTCTCGATGCTACGCAAGTATTTGAAAGATGAATCGCATGTCCTTGTTTACTATGAGATTTCATTCGAACCCGATCTTTCTTATGATGAGAGACCGTGAGGATTCTTGATACTAATGAGCAAATCTTGAGAACTTAAGCGATTCCGTTAGTGAAAGTCTTATGGAAGAACCATGACATTGAGGAAGCTACTGGGAAACCAGAGCTCGATATGAGAGAAAGATATCCTTTCCTATTTGATGATTCCGTATGAATTTAGGGACTAAATTCCTTTAAGTGGGAGGATGTGAGAACCCGAAACCTACTTGTATAACTTGTCTTCCATACATGTTTAACATGATTAGAATATGTATTTAACATGCTAGTAGTATCCCTAACATGATTGACTTGATTGCATTCCTTGATCGAGCCGTAATTGCCGTATCGAATGCCTATTGCCTTGTATGCTCTAGATTGACTTGTTCTTGCTCGGGCTTTGATATTTGGACTTAGCCAAGACCTTGAGAGACATTTATCATTGTTTTTAGGACCCTTGATACTCATTCTAGTGCTTCCTTGAGTTGTATATGCCTCAGACAGACGAAGTATACGGCAAATCTGGACTGCTTGACCTAAAGTATGGCTCCGAGGAATCGCTCTACTCTGCCAACCGAACATTTTGGGCTTTGTTCGGCCACCATAACCAAACAAAATGATGGAAGTTCGGCCATCACAACCGAACAGAGAAGAATTCCAGCAAAACGTGATTTTTCTGCAACTTTGGCTGATTACGAACTTACCCTTACTAAACCCCTACCATTAGTGACTTAAACCATTTTTATTAGAGTCTAATTAGCCTAATCTAAGCCTAATTAAGATTGCTAAACCAATTTATACCATTCATAAAGTGACATGTGGATTCCATTATCATTTAATCAATCAACTACACGCTCTACTCTTCATCTACGACTCACACGCCTCTACTCTTCCGCCTCGCTCTTTCTCCTGCCTATTTCACGACTCATTTCTTCCGCCTCGTCTTCTCCTGCCTAGGGCGAAGCTATTGGTGAGATTAGTGCGTGAGGGGTTGGCTTCCAAGAGATTCAAGACCCGCTTATGAGATTCACCGCCGCTGCCGCTGCCGATTCGAGACTGCCGCTGCCGAGCGATTGTCACCGATCGGCTTCAGGTAAGCTATCGATTTGCGCTTAGGTCCATGTTAGAGATAACTTGGCAATTTCTCTAGGTCTGTTAGAGATAACTTCCCTTCTCTCATGCTTCCTTCTCTCTCTCATGTCTATTCATTGCTCTCCTTGATTTCTACCATGATATTGGAGTAATTTTGAGAGTACGAAAATCAGGGAATTATAGACTATGAATGCAAATGCTTTGATTTGGACACTAAGCCTAGAAGTACAAGTGTTCTACTCTATATTAGGAATGATTATTATTCTTGGGTCATAGACTTTCGACCATTATTTGGGGAAAACGTGATCTAGGGTTCCATAATTTAGGAACTTGAGTTTATTGTTAGCTATGGTTATAAATTGGATTAATGACTTAGATTAATCAATGCGATGACTTAGAAAAGAGTTGGAAATGCAAATAGTGTTTAACCCTATTTGGTTTGAATTATAGGAATGACTCAACGGAGTCGACATTAGTGAGCTATTGAACAATACCGGCTCAATGATCGATCCCTACGACGTTATTACATGCGTTCAACTAGAAAACTAATTCTAGACTATTGAAATGGATTGATTGTCATGCTTGTATCTTTATGACATAATAAATGCATACTTGATAATTGATATATTGAGTTCGCTCTTGTCGAACTCAATCTTGATTGTTTATTGATGAGATTATATACTAATCTTGAACGAGGACGCTCTTGTCGGACTCGTTCCATATTGATTGATTGTTAAGTAAATACTACTTGGCATTGCATAAGTCCAGCTGGCGCATTTGATCATGTCACACACCCTCCACCGCTGCCACGCTGGGGAAGAGCTCTCTCGGCCAACCAATACGCGACCATTGAGATTGACTTCATGTTTATCCCGAGAATATCCTCGGAAGATCGATGTATCATCACACCCATCGATTCATGCACGTCATGAAGGTGTCTGTTTTGCAGGTCTACGAAGCGGCCCAGCTTTATATCCTCATATTATGTGACTATGTGCAATAATGTGCAACTCATATACTTGATCTACATGCTTGTAATAATGTCTTGCCTTACGTGTTGCATATTGCCATGTCATGCATGATTGATAGCTTACGAGTCATTATGACTTACCCGTTCCCCTGTACTTTTTTTTTAGATCCTAGCAGGTCAGGACCTTCCCGTTGAGGATCGCAGTGCTCGTATACTCTAGTTTTCCTTTGATCAGGCTTTTGCAGTTGAAGAGGTGGTTCTTAGAAGTCCTCTTCTCTTCTTTTGTATTTTGCAAGGACGATGGGTATAAGCTAGTCATCTAGACTATGCTTGGGATTGTATAGACTTGTACTCGTGTATTCCTGTTAGCTACTTGTAGTATTAACTCCTGTAGTATTTGTACTTCTCTTGATGCCGGCAATTATATTAGCCGTGCCTTGTATATCTTTTTAGCGTTCACTACGTATAGACTTCCGCTGAGCATCCTATTAGCTCTTATTTATTTCCTTGTTGTATATACTGCTTAGCTTGGGTTACGGCTGTAGTGTCGCCGAAGACTTGGATTAATTGCTTAACTGTTTATCAGGTGAAATGATTTTGAAAATTACCGACCTTTTGTGTCGAGTTCTCTTGCGACTGAAATGTTGTGTCACGTCAGTTTTAAAATATTTTGAGTCCTTGCATGTTCTTCCTTTCTTGTCTTGTCTTGTTTGGCGCTCCGGTCCGCGGTTCCATCTCGGGTCCGGGGTCGGGGTCGCCACATTAGTAACATATAAATACAACACTAGAATGCTTTTCTCCCCCAAACTTGAATTTTGGCATACTTAATAAAAAATTAAATGTCCAAAACTTAAATTTAACGGAGAATAACATATTACTACAAAAGCAAATAACTTTCAAAATAGTGGGTTGCCTCCCACTTAGCGCCTTTGTTTAATGTCTTTGGCTCGACCAAACTGCAAGCCTAATCTCGGGGTGGTTCATTGTCAGCCAAACGAATTAACTCAATTGTTCGTTCAACTGATATCGGCTCTAAGTATGGCTTGAGTCGGTGTCCATTAACTTTGAAAACTTCATTATTTTTAGGATTTTGAATATCAACAACTCCATGAGGATAGATTCGCACTATTATAAAGGGACCAGATCATTTAGATTTTAATTTTCCGGGGAATAACCTTAATCTAGAATTAAAAAGTAACACTTTCATCCCTGGATGAAACATCTTGTTGGCTAACCCCATGTCATGATATTTCTTGGTCTTTTCTTTATATGTTTTAGCATTCTCATACGAATTCAACCTATGTTCTTCTTATTCATTTAACTGAAACAATCTTTCTTCTCTAGCCAATGTTAAATCTAAATTTAATTCTTTGACAGCCCAATAGGCTTTATGCTCAATTTCAACTGGTAAATGGCAAGCTTTGCCATATACCATTCTATATGGACTCATACATATGGGGGTCTTAAAAGCAGTTCGGTATGCCCATAAAGCATCCTTAAGTTTAGATTCCCAATCTTTACGATTAGGCCTAACAGTCTTTTCTAATACTGCTTTTATTTGTCTATTGCTAACTTCTACTTGGCCAGATGTTTGAGGATGATAAGGTGTAGCTAACTTGTGAGTTACACCATGCTTCCTAAGAACATTATTCAATAACTTATTGGTAAAATGAGTTCCTTGGTCACTTATTATGGCCTTAGGTACTCCATATCTAGCAAACAAATCTTCTACAAATTTAACCACTGTTTTTCCATCATTAGTTTTGGTTGCTACTGCTTCAATCCATTTAGATACGTAATCAACTGCTACTAAAATATACTCACAATTATTTGACACAGGAAAAGGACTCATGAAATCAATACCCCAAACATCAAAGATTTCAACAACCAAATTAATATGCAAGGGCATTTAGTTTCTCTTTCCTATTCCACCTGTTCTTTGACACTTATCACATGTTCTATAAAACAATTCACAATCTCTAAAAACAGTAGGCCAATATAAACCTGATTGCAAAATTTTCCTAGCAGTTTTGTTTCCACTAAAATGACCTCCACAAGAGTATCCATGGCAGAATTCCATAATACCTTGTTGATCTTTTTCTGGAATACATCTTCTTATTAAAGAATCTGAACAAATTTTGTATAGATGAGGTGCTTCCCAAAAATAATTTTTCATTTCCGCCAAAAACTTCTTCTTTTCATAATGATCAAAATCCGGATTAATGATATCAGACACATAGTAATTGACATAATCAGCATACCAAGGGTCGGAATCTTTAATGGCTAAAAGTTGTTCATCAGGAAAATTGTCATTTATGGGAACAGGATCATCAAGAAATTGACGTTCAAGCAAGGGTGAAAATTCCAATCTGGACAGGTTGTCGGCTACGACATTCTCGGTTCGCTTTTTATCTTTGATTGTAATGTCAAATTCTTGTAACAATAACATCCATCTAATTAATCTTGGTTTAGCATCTTTCTTACTTAACATATATTTTAATGCAGAATGATCAGAAAATATTATCACCTTTGATCCTAGCAGATATGATCTAAATTTTTCTAAAGCATATACTAATGCTAAAAACTCTTTTTCTGTAGTTGTGTAATTTAACTGTGCATCATTCAGAGTTCTACTAGCATAATGGATCACATGAGGCTTTCTATCTACCCTTTGTCCTAACACGGCTCCAATTGCAAAATCTGATGCATCACACATGATTTCAAAAGGAAGTGACCAATCAGGGCCGGATAAAATAGAGGCAGTAGTTAATTTTTCTTTCAATAAATTAAAAGCTTCTAAACACTCTTTATCAAAAATAAATTCTGTATCTTTTGCTAGCAAATTACATAGAGGTTTACAGATTTTGGAAAAATCTTTTATAAATCTTCGATAAAAACTAGTATGCCCTAGAAAACTTCTAACACCTTTAACTGAAGTGGGAGGGGGTAGTTGTGAAATAACTTCAATTTTAGCTTTATCAACTTCAATGCCTTTATTTGAAACAACATGCCCTAAGACAATTCCATGTTTGACCATGAAGTGACTTTTCTCCCAACTTAAAGTTAAATTTGTTTCACAATATCTTTTCAGGACTGATGTAAGATTTTCTAAGCAATGATCAAAAGAATTTCCAAACACTGAAAAATCATCCATGAAAACTTCAACGCATCTTTCAACTAAGTCTGAAAATATAGAAATCATGCATCTTTGAAAAGTAGCTGGTGCATTACATAATCCAAAAGACATTCTCCTAAAAGCAAAAGTACCAAAGGGACATGTAAAAGTTGTTTTCTCTTGGTCTTCGGGTGCAACAGAGATCTAATTATAACCAGAAAAACCATCAAGAAAACAAGAGTATTCATGACCGGCTAGTCTTTCAAGGATTTGGTCAATAAATGGCAAAGGAAAGTGATCTTTCCTAGTTGCCGCATTAAGTTTTCTCAAATCAATGCACATTCTATAACCAGTTATAGTTATTGTAGGGACTAATTCATCTTTCTCATTTTTAACAACAGTAATTCTTGACTTTTTAGGAACTACTTGGACAGGACTAACCCATTTACTATCTGATATAGGGTAAATTATACCCGCATCTAAGAGCTTAAGAACTTCTTTTCTTACGGCTTCTTCCATGTGTGGGTTAAGTCTTCTTTGCCTTTCTCTTGAAGGTTTACTACCTTCTTCTAGATGTATTTTATGCATACACATAAAGGGACTAATGCCTTTTAAATCAGCTAGGGACCATCCTAAAGCTTCTCTATGTGTCCATAACAGGCAAAGTGTTACCTTCCCCTAAAAATACATATTTTAAGTGGGGTGGTAATGGCTTTAATTCTTCAACCTTAGGAGAATTAATGGATAGCATAAATTTAGAATTTTCTGCTTTAATTGTTTCTTTTATTTTAGCCCTCATTCTCTACTTGATTATCTTCTTTAATTTCTTTCTCGACATTCTCTAACTCAATTTCTTCGAAGAGAGATTTCAGAATCTCTACTTCATCTTCCTTGATTTCATTACTTTCTTCTACTTTTTCAACTTTATTAGAATTATTTTCTGCTTCTTTTTCTCTATTTTCTTTATCTTTCTTTTTACTAGCTTCTAACTTTTCTCTCTCTTGTCTTTCTTCTTCTTCTATTTCTCTTTCAATCTCATCAATGTCAATTTTTATGGGAGGGATAGGACTATCATCATAAACTATGAATCTCTCTCTCTCATAGTCTTCCTCTTCTTCAAAAGTTTCAGTTGCTAACTTTTCAATTTCATCTATTGAAAAACAGGCACTTATGTCACTAGGTCTATTCATAGCATCAAAAATAGAGATTTCAACAGTTTCACTTAGGACTGACATTGTGAGTTTACCATTCTTCACATTGATCATTGTATTGGCAGTGGCCATAAAAGGTCTGCCTAACAATATGGGAACTTCATTATTAGTGCATATTTTCCTTTCCATCTCTAGAACCACAAAGTCAACTGGAATGATTAGTTTATCAACCTGAACTAGGATGTCTTCCACTATACCCAAAGGATATTTAACTGAACGATCAGCTAATTGTAATTGCATAGTAGTGGGTTTTAGTTCTCCTAACCCTAACTGTTTATAGACCGCAAAAGGCATCAAATTAATACTTGCTCCTAAATCTAGCATTGCTTTCATCTTTTTAGAGCTTCCCAAGGAAACTTGGATATTAAAGCTACCAGGGTCTTTTAACTTAGGGAGCAATTCGGGTTGTAAAACGGAACTTACGTTTTCAGAAACAATAATCTTTTCATTGTTTTCAAACTTGTGTTTCTTAGAGTGAAGATCTTTGAAAAACTTTGCATAAGCTGGAATATTTTTAATAACATTAAGCAAAGGAAGATTAACATTCACTTTGGATAACATATTATAAATTTCCGTAAATTGTTTGTCCATTCGGTTTTTCATAAGTCTTCTTGGAAACGGAATTGGAGGAACATAAGGTGGTGGAGCCACATAAGGTTCCTCTTCTTCTTGATCCAACTCTTTTTCAACTTCTATTGGATTATCTTTATTTTGAACTTCTTTTTCTTGTTCCTTATTTGGAACTTCTACTTCTACTTCTTGATTACTTGATTCATTATTCTCTTTATTACTATCACTATCTTTTTCGATTTCTTTTTCAATTCCCTTTTCAGAATTCTCTACTGTAGCAGGCACTTTAGTAGAAGGATCAAGATCACTTACCTCTTCACCTATTACCTTATCGCTTCGCAAGACGGTGATTGACTTGGCTTGCTCGGTTTGACTAGGGAACTTCCCTTCTTCTCTTTTATCTGCTCCAGAACTTTCAATATGCTTCTTTAGATTTTCGATCTCTTCAAGCATGTATTTCATCAATGTTGCTTGACCTTTACTTACTACATCTTGTTTGGGAACTTCTTCAATTCTCAACTGATTTTGATTTGGCAACTGTGGAGGTTGTGGTGGTTGAGGTTGGAATTGTTGAGGTTGAAAAGGCTTATTTCCTCCCCAAGAAAAGTTAGGATGATTCCTCCAACCAGGATTATATGTGTTTGAGTAGGGATCGTTCCTAGGCCTTTGAGGGTACATATTCATAGCATTAGCCTGTTCAGAATACACAGCACTTGATGGACAAAAATTAGTAGCATGAGAATATAATCCACATAAAGCACATGCTTCTTGAATTTGCCAATTTTCAAATTGAGCTTGTGTATTTGAATTATCTTGCAATTGATATATGCTTCTATTTTTGCCTCTAGCACTTTTCTGTTGAGAATTAATACTTAACATCTCAAATAATTCTTCTAGTGCTTCTGGTGTCATTCTATTAATAGAACCACCAGCTGCACTATCAACCATAGTTTGTAAGCTTTGGCGAAAGACCATGATAAAATTGAAGCACTAACACATGTTGAGCCAAATTATGATGAGGACACATAATGAGCGATTTTTAAATCTATCCCATGACTCATGGAATGTTTCACTGTTCATTTTGGAATGACATGATTTGTTTTCTATATTCAGTAAGAGATGCATGCTTGTAAAATTTACTCATAAACAAATCATATAATTGAGCCCAAGTATAAACACTATTAGGTGTTAAGTTCATAAACCATCTCTTTGCCAATTCTTTTAAAGCACTGGGAAAATATTTCATTTTGATTTGATCTTCAGTCAACCCTCCTAAAGGAAAAGTACTCATCATGTATTCATATTCTCTTAAGAAACTGACAGGATCTTCATGAGGCATTCCATGAAAAGATGGTATTGCATTAAAATAATGACCTTTTAATTCAAAATTCCTTACAGCATCTGGCAAGACTAAACATGATGTCACAACATTTAATGAAGGTCTACTAAAGTCATTAATAGTTCTTTGATTTATCACTACTTCCATATTTCTTCTTGCGGGTTCTTCTTCTCTTTGATTCCGGTTGACTGGGTCAACTGGATTTTTAGGATTTCTATTATTATTATTTTCTTCCATTGGAGGATCAACCAGAGGATCCTCTTGATTCAATTGTTCTTGATTATCAAACTCGGGAGCTAGATTTTCAAGGACTTCTTGATTTCTTCTAACAATATTTATATCTTGATTTAATTCTACCAATTTAGGATTCAAAGATCGACGACCGTGCATAAAAATAATTTAAAGCAATATTAAAAACAACTAACTATTAAAAACAAAATCTTTTTGTATTTTTATTTTTATAAAACTGAAAATTAAACTAAAAACTAAATTAAATTAAAAACTACGCTACCAACAAACTAACTACGTGAACTAGCTTGTCCCCGGCAACGACGCCAAAAACTTGATCGATGTTTTAATTAATCTTTTTCCTTGCAAGTGGACAAGACTATTATAGAATAGTATTGGAAGCAAGGGTCGAACCCACAGAGACAAGTGATCACAAACAGTGCAATTTATTGATAGCAAATTATTAATCTAAAGGGGGTTTTTATATTTATTTCTATTCTAAACTACTATCTATATTTAGTTGTTTAACTAATTAGCAGTAATAACAGATATGAAGATTTTATGGTGGGTAGAAATCTAGGATTCTGGGTTTCACTTGTACCTCCTTTATGTTCAATTCATAATAATTATCATTCAAATTCTTGGGTTCGTTCACTAAAAGTAGATATAGTCTGTTGAACAATTGGTTCAGCCTCCATCCACGCAAAATTCATCCATTCTATATCCTAAGCACAAGAACTGTCAATCTAGCTGTCACCTAGATTTATGATCTATCTGTCACCTAGATCATGTATGAACCTGGTCCTAACTTATCACTCTCGTGCATCGATAGGTCCAATTTATTGTGTTGGTGAGCCAGTGTACGACATATGCACATTGGTCATGCAGTTATCCGCACCTCTAAGCCTTTATTATTTGCGATTACATTCATTTGTTCAAAGCAAAATAATATAGGGATTGATAAACAACACAATCAACAAGAATTGAATGATCATATATATAAGAATCAAAACATAAATTCGATACAAGTTACCTCCCACCTCCTAGATTATGGATGATTTAGTTCATCATAGACAATGAACAACACATGGAGATGATCGGATACATGATTTGATCTTCAATACTTGAAATACAAAATCTAAGTATGATATACAATCTAAAAACTACCTAAAATCTACCAAAGAGAGCTTCCAGCCGTCCCCCCTTTTTTGGCTCGACATCTAGCTTCAATATATACTCGGGAGTTGTAATCCAATCGAATAACTGTGTGAAAATCCGATATAATCGCATTCTGACCACCTTGCGGTCGCAAGGTGTTGGATACCTTGCGTCCGCAAGGTCTTCAGTGTGTTTGGCCTTTGGTTGCTGGACTTTCTGCCCGTACTGCCTACCTTGCGGTCGCAAGGTCTGATGTACCTTGCGTCCGCAAGGTCTCCAGAATTGACAGCTTCCGTTATTTCTTCATTTTTCCTTTTTGGCCCTTCTTGAAATTTGCACATAAAACCCTGGAGTTTTGCATATTTTCACTAATAACCCTGAAACTTACAAAACTCACCGAAAACATATATTAGTAGCCAAAAGTCTCGTGAAATAGCATAATTTAAGCCATAGAAGCGTATAGAATCGACGTATAAAATACATCGATCATAGGGTTAGACCTTTTCCCTTTACATTTGGTCACACAACCCTAAAAGAAGGGTTAGACCTCTAGATGGCTTTCTGGTCGTGCAACCCTAATATAAGGTTAGACCTTGTTACTTTTTTCCTAGTCAAGCAACCCCGATGTGAAGCTACCTCTCTCTATTTGCTACTGGTCACGCAATACCAACAAGGGGCAAGACCTTTTTATTACTTTTTGGACTCGTGACGCCAGCCAAGGGGGTTTCAATCTTTTTTTTTTTTTTTTTTAGGAAACAGGGGCGACACCCTGCACGATTTTATTAAAAAAGATAAAGGTACAAACTTGAGGGGGACAACCAGCCTTGCCCTTATAAATGGGAGGACAGAGGAGCCTTACCTCGTAAAGGAAATACAGGAGCGAAAAAAGAACAATCCAGACAAAAAAGGGAAAACCAACTACAAAACCAGACATTAAACAATACGAAGACGAGGAAGACCGATGGCATCCAACCTGTTATCACCACTGATAGTCTTAGGAAGAGCAGAAGAAGACTGAAAATCAAAGCTCTGATTCCTATCCATAGCATAATTAGCTAAGCTATCAGCAACAGAGTTGGCTTCTTAACAGGTGTAAACCTGTGATCTTGGGAAATATCCACACACTTATCTAACATAACCTTCTTCATGCCATGACTTTACGTTCTGCCTTTACATCATGTCTTCACATTATGTTTTAAATTACGTCTTGGCTGCTTTATTTGCATTCTCCTTCCACAAATTCTCTCAACATTAAACATTGTGTTTCCTTTTCTAGTTTAAGCACATTGTAGAAATCACATGGCTCTCCCTATTCTGGGGAAGCTACATGTTAAACATTGCATCATTTTCCCCATGCTGAGGGAAGTGTATTTTAAGAAAATTGCATCACTTTGCTTATTCTTGGTAAAGCGTGATACAAAAATTTATGATTTTGGTCAGTCCCACGAAGGGTGCAATCCCCGAGACTAGGGAGTTGTCCACATCCATCTTGCATTGCAGCATTTCAAATCCATAGTCTTTTTTGTTGTAGTAGGTCCCCTTTTTTTACAACGTTTTGGTAAACGTTGTACAAAAACGTTATGCTATGTCCTACCTCAACAACGTTTTATTACTTAAATTCTATTACACAACATTTTCGAAACATTGTGAAAAAGAAATGACAACATTTCTAAAACGTTGTAATTAGTTTACCACAACGTTTTTCATTAAAACAACATTTATTCAAAAACGTTGTAAACAGTTTATTACAACCTTTGAAAAACGTTGCAAAAAGTCTATTACAATGTTTAAAAAACGTTGTAAAATCTATTTTTCAAAAACAAATTAAATAGCAAGCTTGTTCCAATTTTGAACCCCCCCACCTAGCACAAACAGAATGCCAACTATGCACTACAGGGAACAAGTTCAAGATGGGAGAGCTGAATGCTAGATATTGCAAATCCAGAATTCTTATACCACACCAGCTCAACTAAAAAGCCTAAGCACAGGTTATGGAGATTAAGAACAATTACAATAATGGAAGAAATAACATAGCTGAAAGGAAGCAGAATTGCTGCACCTTATCCATCATTTATGGCATGAACTTTTACCCACCAAACCCACATTCTACAGTCATAACAAGAACCATTTCCACATGACTTTCACCTTCAAGCTATCGAGTAAGAAGAAGAAACAAATTAATTAATACAACAATTCTGCACATCCTTGTACAACTACCTAATAATAGCATTGTTTTCCCTACAAATCGTGTTCTGATTAATAGGAGCTTTGTTTCACCTAATAATAGCATTGCATACCAGTGGATACACATCTTCAATGGGTGTTCCTGGCTTCAATGCTACACCAGGCTGCATACCCTTTAACTTAATATATAGGACAAGATCTTGCCAACTATCTGCAATAGATACCATGTTCCCTACCATCCTTGGAATCAAGATAACTAAACGAATTACGTACACATTTTTAAAATCAAAGGGAAAAGTAAAGTCCGGTCAACATTGAAGTCATCTATCTTTGGCAATTAGAGCATGTTCAGAAAATAATTTTAAAGGAGTATATATAGCTTTACAGAAAAATATGCCCACACATTTGGCTTGTTTTTCAAGCTCAGCTCCTGTACTTTTCGACCGGTAGGCTTAAAACCATCATCAGGATCCTCACTTCTAATGCACACAAATACACAATGACCTTTTGGCTTTATAGACTGTACCTGCAGGTCAAAGTCGAATGGACTAGCAAGAACTGAGGTTCTCCTCCAAGCATTGAACCATCCACCGTGTTCCATTCCATAAAATGGCCTGATTTCTAATTAAGGGGCATGGAAAGAGAGCATCAGAAAGAGAACATGTTATAAAAGTAAAAGGCCAAAATCATGCATCAAATGTATCACAGTACCTTGAATTTGCCAGAGCACCTATTCCAACTGCAACCTGTGAAGCTGGCAGATTTACTTCCGCAATTCACTCTGTAACAGGGTGCTCCACCTAAATAACAAATTATTAAGAGTTATATGAAGAGTATATAAACAACTATATATTTTGGGTACTACTAGCCTATAAAACTATGAAATTAAGTATGCGGAATGATGATAGTTGTACTCAATAACCACAATCACGGTACTCATTGTATGAAGCTAGTGAAGAATTTTTCCCTAACAATAAGGCGTAAATATTCAAAAACAATTTAAGGTGATTAATAAAATAGCAAATATAATGCTCGAATTAGCTTACAATCCAAAACTCAATAGAATCCCCTTACAGATTGCAAGATTTTTCAATAACCTGATTATATGTTGTTCTGCAAGGTTTCCTTAGAAGCATCTTCCCCAATAACTTTAACAAATCATCAACTCTATTGTGAAAACAGAAACTGTGGATGACAACATTGTATGTAACTAGAGTAGGAACCAAACCTGAATTGAGGATTTTCTTGGTCAATTCAGTTACCTCTTCTAATTTACCCTTCTTTCCCAATGCATCAATAGGTGTTGTATAAGTGATTGCATCAGGGTCCTTACGATATTCAAATACATGTCATCAAGCAAAGTTCAGATTACAAATAAAAAGCTCCTCAGATAAGAAGAAATCTGAATGACCGATTATTGTGCAGGCATAATGCGAGATTCTTTCTTTCATTTGCTCATTATGTAAGATTTTAAGAATGTCTATTAATGCACATGCGTTCACATTAAAAAATAATCACATTAATCGGATGTCAATGTCTCTACTCTCTAGCATAGTTCAGATTACAAATAAAGCTCTAGCTATAATCGGTTGGACCAAGAGAATATAAGTAGTATGTTTAAAACCGAACATCTTTATCAAGTAGGTAAAACTGAGGGCTTGCTTTTCTTCCTGTCAAGCATGAAGCAACCTGGAAGGCCACCTTAAGAACACTAAGCCCTGCACTAAAAACCGTATATGAAATAAGAGGATTCTAGGAGTGCCTATAGGAAGCATCCAAGTCATTAACAAAGACTGATAGAAGTTTGACATCAGCAAGGAAAATATTCAATGACAGTAGCGTTTTGCACTACCTTCCAGCACTAACAGCCACCATCCTTTGGTTGGTGAAGTTAGTCAATTGGCGACCTTGGGCCCCGACAATTCCAAGTATTCCAGCCAGTACGACACCAGCAGTTCCCTGCAAAGCATGAAATCAAGCATTTATGGAAGAAAGTCAAGATATCCACAACAATTCCCAGAATACAGCATTAATTTCGCACAATGCTAGTGGCAGAGGAATGACAATACTGTCATGAAGGCAATAACAGAGATGCATATAGCTGACTAGCCTCACCAAAAATCAGGCTTTGGACAAAACGTAGTTGCAAAAATGGATTCTTGTGGCTGACGCACATGTAATTGGGACATACAAGTTGCTTGAATTAAAACATCTGCACTTATTTAATCCAATCGCTTATACCACACCAACTGTATAGCATCAAGTATAAGCTAAGGAATTGAATATGAAGCTCACTAAACCAGTTAATTTACAGGAATTTCAATTGTAAGGCATGAATTCTCTTGATATCTCACGAAATAGGTAAAAGTTTTCAAATCACACACACACACACACAGACTGACACAGAGTGAAGAGAACCTGAACGTCATCATAGGACCATTTGTTGAAGAGCATAACATCACTGCAAACCAGTGACTGATTCTGATTATTTTCTTCAACATCCGGCGCGGCCATCGCCTACAACAGCAAGCAGTGAGATACATTAATTCCATACATTCATTATTGCTGTTATTACAATTTTCAGAGATGGTTGGAAGCACTTGTGTTAAGCTGAAGAAAAGCACAACCACGAAATCTGTGTGTTCAAGGTAATTGTGGTAAGAGATATAGCAATGTTGTGGGCAACCTGAAGAAAAGCACAACCACGAAAAGTTTACTCCAATACGTTACTAAGGGCCAGAATTTCTAGGCTTACAACATATAATTGGTAGAGAATTTTCACACCCTTAAAAGTCCACAAATGGCCTTCAAGTGCAAAAAAGAGTTCAGGCTTAGTATTAGGGCTGTGAAACGAGTCAAGCTATTTGATTCGTTAATCCTTATTATTACTGTTATGAGCTCAACTTGAGGAAGCTCAATAAACTCCAATGACCCCAACATTATTAAATGCTCAAACTACTTGAGCTTGGTTAGATAAAAGAATCACCTCGTTGGACTAATTGAATATCTGATTGGTTAGAGACTAGCCCAATTCTGGTCTAGAGAAAAATAAGCTGAATTCAAACTCAATTTTAAGGTTTATTGAAGTAGTAAAAGAGTTCAGCTTCAGCAACACTACACTTGACTCAGCGAAACCATATTAATAGAACACTCAGAATAATACAAAATTCAAATAACACCAAACCTGAGAGTTGAACTGAATCTTGAAAAGGAAAACCCTTAACTTGCACTCCACCCATGGCACTTTCATCAACTCTATAAATAACTGAAAGATAAAAGTATATAAAAACCGATTAACTATGTAAAACTGCAACATCAAACTTCAGGCAATTAATAAGAACGTAGCAGTGGACATAACCACCTAGCCTAAAATAAATAAATAAATAATAATAATCAAGTTCTTGACTGAGCAATGTGAAATTTCCCTAGTGAAGATCCAACATTTAACAGAACAAAGTGTTCAATAACAACTCTATGAACAACATCATCTCAAGTTCCTCCTTTCCCATGTATAATAGAGCATAAATGTGCATTCACTCTGCAATTAATCTGCAAGCTTCACTGCATCACTTTTATAATCCGAACTTCCTCTTTTCACTAAAGTTACAACCAATCTTATTCAAGCTATATTAGTTTTCTCTAATGCAGTTGCTTATGAACGCCAATCTAAGAATTGCAGATGTTTCGTCAATTTACGAAAGATGCCAGGCCAAAAGTGCATCCACCTCCATTACTATAATCTATATAATAGCCTCCCCAACTATTATACTAGATACGTAAATGATATGAAGGTTTGCAATATGTAATAGAACAAACTAAAGGTGTCAGTTTGCAATCAAATATTTAAACCACTTCAGCATATGAAGGTTTCCATTAAGTCTTCCTTAAATTTCCATGAAAGTTACATATTGCTTTTCTTAAATGTCTATCAAAACCAAGATGCCCAGCAATGTACTTATATGCAAATTAAGCATGATAATTAACTCTAATAAGATCAAGTGTCTTAGGTAAATGTAATGAATGTGAATGGCAATATAATATATGGTTGGGTTTGGCTGCTGCTGCCTGCTGCCTACTGCCTGCTAGTTTACTTCTTAATGGATATTTGCTGGCATGTAAAGAAATAATGCATCTGCTGCTCTGCCAATAGGGTTTCTGAATTCAGCAACTCCATGGTACAACTTAACAAAGTTTTGACCGCTCAGGCTTCTGAACTGAAGCATGAAGGGAGCTAAGAATCCAGTAAAACATAACTTTTGCTCACTAGCATCTATTTTTTAGATTGAAGTTGTTTTATTAGTCATTATATTTTCTTCAAATTTGACCAATCCTGCAACACACTTTCTTAAAAACAAGTAAACTAACCTAGTTTCTTTGCATCTAAACCGGAATTTCAACCAATGCAAAGAGGTGCTAGGAAGAATATGCAAAACGTAGGATACTGACACTATTAGCAAGTCAAACAAATCACAAAGTCTAACATCTATGTATTTCCAAAATGCAATGAACTTAACAAAATAATCTTAGTATTCTTCATCTCTACCCACTTAAGTATTCAAGGCCTCTCCTACTATCCAGCACCAATCAATCCAAGGGTTCAATAACAGTATCGCTTGTTGTTGAGCAAAATAATGTAAAGCATCTGTACTGTAATCAATATTATTCCAAATCCATTAAGAGGTAAAATGGAATAGTGCTTCAAAAGACTAAAATGCACATATATTAAAAAATATGTTACTCATGTGGTGTAGATCTCCATACCTACCAAAATTGACTGAGCAAAGCAAAAATAATTTTAGTAACTAAAATTTAAAGTGAAATCATATTAAAGCATTCAAAGGAAGGAAAACTGTAACAAGATTTTCATTTCATTAAAATGGAAATTATATTAAAGCATTCAAAGGAAAGATTATCACTAAGCTGTGACATACTGTGGCCTAAAAGGCTCTTAAGTAAAAAACACAACTACCTTAGTGGTAAATAAACTAGAGCAGAACACAGAATAACGAGAGTGATAGAGATTTTACCCTGATAAGCCTTATTTTCATGGGATCCACTAGTAGAGCATTGTAGGGTTCTAAAAGTCTTTTGGCTGCCATCACACTCTTATGCAGGTCTTCTTTATTAGTTTTATCGCTGTCAATGCTGAGAACGACATTTCTCCTGTAGATGAACCGAAATTGTGGGGCTAGATTGTGGTATCCAGTCACTTGGAGCACATCACCGATACGATAACAATTTAGTCCTGGTATAACATCCCATGGAAAGTAAGCATTATATGTTACACATTCTATGATAGGTAGCTAAGAAGTGCAAACAAGGAAAATCTTCGGCTTTTTGCTTGTTAGCATTTTCTCTAAGGTACAACAAATTAACTATTTATTACAAATTCCTGGAAGGGAAATATGAAAACACTTACCAGAAAATGTAGTAACCACCAATTCTTAAAAGCAACCAAGTTTAACATGCACCAGATTAACCATCTTACTCTGGGGGACGTCCTTATCTTCGTCCACATCCATTAAAAGTGTCTCTTTCTCTCCCAATGGCATAAATTCAAAGTATCCCATGTTAGGTAAGAGGGTGAAGGCTACATCAGCAGGATCAGTTAAGGGCTTCAAATTCACCCCAAATTAACACTCTGATGAAGCATACATTCTACACACTAATGGTAACTTCTTGTCGCTGTAGTATTGAAGAGCTGGTATATATTGGGACAAGGACCCTATTATGATTGGTACCCTATTACAGGCAATCCTTGTTACTTATTCCTGTCTGTAATGTGGTTAGTGGCCCCTCACAACCTTTTCTTGATTTGAGATGTTAGTACCTCGCTTCGCTCATCTGGGCCACTTGCTTAATCGTTTAATCTCTTTCGAGATTAACACAAGCAAAAGATTATTAGACTTAGTACTGGGGACGTTCAGGAAAGTAGGTTTTAAGTCTCAATTAGCAAGTGGATAAAAAATGTAGACAGAGCATCTAAAGACATTTTCTTGGACAAGAATGAAGAGAATATATGCGTGTGTGTGTGAACTTTAGACTAGTTGCAAAAATCGTGGGTATTTACTTAGCACTAAGGCAAGTACTACTTCAGAGCTTTCTGAACTATGCATGCCCAACCATTGCAAAGGACTGCTTAAATCTCTAAATATGTGGACCAAGGCCCAAAATTTATTTAACATTATCTACTTAAAATTGGAATTGTACAAGGATAATGAGCCTAAAATATTTTCTAAACAAAAAACTGATCTGTAAGGACAATGTCAGAGTAGCATCCAATGAGAAACTGTTTGCAATCAAGATAAACCAGTAAAAGAAAATGAAATTGGATAAAATTGTTGAAAGTCATGGAAATCAACAGATAAATTATCAAAAAAACATCTTACCATCCTTTACTTGACAGCTAAAAGTTGTAAAGTTTCAGTGAGTTGATCACATAAGGTCTTTGTGGAAGAGAACTTTTTTTTTTTTCAGAGAAATAGGGGCGGCACCCTGTGAGATTTTATTAATAAGAAAAAAATAGTACAAACTTGAGGGGGACAACCAGCCTTGCCCTTATAGATGGGAGGACAAAGGAACCTTACCTCGAAAAAGGAGAGTACAAATGAGAAATTTAAAAAAATGCGAACATAAGGAGTGTGACAAGCATCTAGATGAATGAGACCACGTGTGAACGAGGGAATAGTGGAAATGGAGCTGAAATCTCTATCTGTCTTAGTATCACAAGCTAAGTTAGCTAAGCTATCCACAACCTTGTTTGCTTCCCGGTAGCAGTGACAAAAGGAATATCTCCTGGAAGATTGGATACGAAAAATATAAGCATGTTCCCATGGAGGAGTATGACCATTACATAAGTAGTCAAAGAGAACCTTCGAGTCGGTCTCAATGATAATATCCGAAAAATTATGGGAAGAGAGCCAACGAATACCATAATGAAAAGTACGGAGCTCACCAACCATATTTGAGTGGGTTTCATAATAACAGTGATAGGCAAAAATAAAATTACCAGAAGAGTCTCTGAGAATTCCACCTCCGCCACTAATGCTTGGGTTTCCTCTACTTGCTCCATCCACATTCAACTTTAGAAAACCATTAGGAGGAGAGATCCAATTCACGGATTGTATGTGAACCTGCTTTAGCCGACCATAAGAGAGTCGAGGAAAATCAGACACTTGGAGACTGGCTGAGAGCATAATGTTCTTTAAATCCTGTATGATATTCTTAATTATGACCATAGGGGGAAGTCTGGAATTTTCGAAAGCTGCTAAGTTACGATTTTTCCATAAGTGCCAGAGAATAATAGAGGGCGGAATGGAAAAGATAAGAGATTTCCCATGAAGCCACCAAGCAAAACAAGATTGATGCAAAGGGAGAGGCTGGAAAGGAATACCAAACAGGTTATGAAAGTGACACCATATAGCCGTGGATGTGGGGCTACTAAGAAACACATGGTCGAAAGTTTCCAGAGAACTCAAGGGGCAGTAGTAGCATTTAGAAGCAAGCTGGATGCCTTTGCGCCATAATCCTTCGTCTAATGGCAGAAGTTTACGAACAAGACGCCAATGAAAGATACTGATGTGTCTGGGCATATTTTTGTGCCAGATAAATTTGGAAGAGAGCAAAGAAGGGCCAGGAGGATAGATAATAGAGATGGCCGAAGAAATAGAGAAATTCCCTTCAGGTGTGAGAGACCATATTGGTCTGTCATCTTCATCGCTGATCGAGATGCCTTGGGCGCTAATGCCTTGCATAATAGAGGGAGGAAGTAAGGACAGATCATTATTGTTAAGAAAGGAGGCATCTTGAAAAATTTCCCGAACATGAACCAGGGAGCAAGAAGAAGGTTTATCAATACAAGAATTGCCAAGCCAGATATCATTCCAGATTGAACAATGACCTCTGCCTACAATCCATTTGATATAAGGTTCTGCAATGTTATGGGATTTAATCATACGGGTCCAAATATGGGAGCCACCCGAAGAGGAGACTGCTGGGTGAGAGCAGGAGCAATATTTAGCAGCAAGAAAGCTGGACCAAATGTTATTAGCAGATCGAAAGCGCCACCAGATTTTGAGCCCCAAAGCTTTGACAGTGTTGACAATAGAAAAAATCCCGAGACCACCTTCTTCTGTTGGGCGGCAACAGTCCTTCCAGGATACCCAATGGCTCTTCTTTTTACCATCTATATAGCCCTAAAAGAAATTAGAGAACATACGATTGATGAGCTGGATGACAGAAGATGGAGGGTCTATGGAGGCTAGTTGGAACATTGAGATGGACTGAAGAACATGATTAATTAGAGTGATGCGACCAACCGGGTTAAGGAAGGAGCCCATCCAAGAATCAATTTTCCGTTGAAGTTTAAGAATGAGAGGATCAAAAATCTGCTTTTTCTTTCTTCCAAAATATATTGGACAGCCTAGATAGATAAAAGGGAAACTGCCCTCTTGAAAACCCAGAATACGGGAGATAATCGAGGAGCGATCGACAGCATTAGGGGAAACAAAGAACGAGCTCTTGGATTTGTTGATGAGCTGACCTGACATAGCTTCATAAGCAGATATTAAATTACGATGGAGAAGGAGGGAGTGCTTGCTACCGTTACAGAAAATAACAAAATCATCTGCAAAGGCGAGATGAGAGACTATAGGACAGCCACAAACTGTGGAATACACAACTCTGGGATCTTTGCGATGAAGCTTATCAAGATTTCGGCTAAGAACTTCAGCCATGATGATGAACAAACTGGGAGATAAAGGATCTCCTTGCCGAAGACCTTGAGAGGAGGGAAAAAAGCCAACAGATTCCCCATTGAGAAGGACTGAGAACCAATTATCAGACAAAAGACGCCAAATTAAGTCGATGAAAACCTTAGGAAAGCCGAATTTATGAAGAACCCTTGTAAGGAAGACCCAAGAGACCCGATCAATGCCTTAGCCATGTCAAGTTTAAGAATGATATTGGAGCCTGTAACCTTTTGTAGACACCCCGATTTCGTACCCCTGGTATGTGACTCTGACATGAGATATCAAGAACTATTCAAAATTAACAACTGTCAAGTTACAGGAGTCAAAATGCGAAAGGCAAAACAGGATGCACAAAATAGTGAATCGCGAGGGGTGAAAGTGTCAAAATCGAAAGTGGAATAGGAGCTTGGCGCGGCCAAAAGGCATGCTGGGCGCCGCGCCAAGAAAGGGATAAGTCGGCGCCAAAGGGGTACTGTAGCCTCTCAGACTTAACGCATTGTGCAATTCGCGAAGGCGGGTGTATAAGTTGACAAAGCCGGCTGAGGAATTCGCTTAATTCCAGATGACTCCCTCCCCCCACCTATAAATACGAGTGCTGGGTTCCCTCTTCAGTGTTTAGAAAAAATCGACAACGAAGCTCTGATATTCTCTCCGCGTTCCTTCGACGCCGAGTCTTAGTGAGAGGTGCGAGATAGGTGTGTGTAGCCCACCAAAGCTTCCAAACCCCATCCAAACTCTGCCAAAATATAAATCCACCGGTTATAAGTGATCCCTAGCCTAGTAGTTAGGTATCCACCTCACTTCCCCGACCCAAAATTCCCAAAGTAAGCCGTTACTCTGCCCGAGTAATGAGCTGAAATATATAAAAAGTAAGTCGTCATTCTGTCCAACCAAAAAGGCCAAAACCTTCTGAAATAAGCTGTCACTCTGCCCGAGTGAACAAGCCAAAGTCACCCAAAATAAGCAGTCACTCTACCCAAATCAAAACAACGACCACACAACAACAACAACAACAAAAAAAGACTCACTCTCCCTGAAGGACAGAGCGAGCACCCTACCGCTCTAATAGATAATAGCCTTTAAGGGCGTTTTATTTCCTTGTTCATTTATTTATTTATTTAAAGTTATTATTTAAAATCCGGCCCAATGTAGTCAATATAAGCCGCTGTGCTGCCCGGATTAGAATAGGAAATATTATGTAAAAGAGCAACTATAATGGCCATATATTTTTAAATACATTTGTAATTATTGTAAGGAAATGGCTGCAAGTCCGTAAATAATGTAGCCACGGATGTATTTGTTTTATTTTCACGTCTTTTAATGCTTTATTTATCTGCTAAATAAATATAACAATAAGCATGCTTCAGCCAAAAACTATTTTGAGACCGAAAGGGCGAGTTGGGTGTCTAGCACATTCCCAACTCGTAACTTAACCTCCGAACCCGTTTTCTATCTCTGGTTTTCTTTTTCTTTTTTCTGGTTTTGCTTTATTTTTGCCTTAAAATAAAGATGGCGACTCTAAAACTTTTGGATCCAGTGGGACCTCGCAACACTCTTTCTTAGCACTGTTCAGTTTTCCCCTAAAAAAAGGAAAATGAGAATGGAAGGGTGATGTATTCCCATATCCCGGTATCCCCTAAACAAGGGATAACTTGATGCGGGAAACCCAAAGCTCCCATAGTGATTCGAAACGGGCCATAAGGCTATTTTTAATAAAATCCATAGTGGGGGCGCTGCAATATCCTTTTTTGCATTTTTCCGTTTTCCCCTAAAAAAGGGAAAATGGGAATTAAAGGGTAATGCATTCCCATATCCTGGTATCCCCTAAAAATGGGATAACTTGATGCGGGAAACCACAAGTTCCCATATTGGATCAAAAATCCACTAAAGGCAACCGAGGCGCATCATAGACAGCATTCCTCTCGCACTTTTGATTTCGTCTTCCCCTAAACAAGGGAGGGTGGAACGAGAGCAGTGGTGTGCTGCATCCGCACGTACGCGCACCCCTATCCAAGGGCGCGCGGGGCGGGGGCCCACGTCTCGGGAACCCACAGTGGCGACTCTGCTGGGGAGTTGTTTTGTTTTAAATAAAATGGAGGGCTAGACTCATAAAATAATTTTATTTTGTTTTTATTTGTTACTGGCGAAAGTATACTTGTTATATTAATTTATGCATTTGAATATTGCGTTCCTATACATCCATGCCTATATTTGTGGATATGATCCTCCATCTTGCAGCAGTTTCGTTCCGATAACTGTTACAGGTGTATTTAAAGATATTCTTTAAAAAAAAATTCGAAAAATAAAAAAAAATCAGAAAAGACAAAAAAAAACAAAAAAAGCATATTATATATATATATATATATATATATATATATATATATATATATATATATATATATATATATATATATATATATATATGTGTTACAATAAAAATTACGGGCAGCACAATAAAAGGGCCGGGGCTTTATTTTAATTATTGCTTTATTTCCGGCTCTGTATTATTATTTCTTTCGGTTCATTTTTCCTTTTCTATTATTCTGTACATTTGTACATATCTGCATTCATTCTGTTATTTTATTTGGGGACATAGGACCAAATTTGTAATTAATAGGAATAGATAGTTTCCCCACTTTTCGTTCTATTTCTTAAATATGGTGTGCTTGCTTGCATGCGCTCAAATTAAAAAGCCGAGAAAATCCATACATAACAGCAAGACAGACCATATCTGTTTTATTCTTTCCTGTTTATATATCTGTAAATAAATAAATACTTTACTTCTTTCTAGATACCGCACACATGTGCACGCATATATGTATATTCTGAACTGTTACCCTACACCATGACCAGCCTATCCCCTGCATAAGCCAATTCTAGAATGCATATAGCTTCTCAGAATACTTCATAGACCGGCCGGTTTTTGCATTTCTGAATTGTGAGTCAGCCCCTGTAAAAAAAAATGATATGTGAAAATGACGAAAAAAAAGGGAAAGTAAAAAAAAAATATAAAGAAAAAAAGTGCGCAAGTTGAAAAAAAAGTATAAATAAGTGCGCGTATAAAAAAAATAAAAATGTAATATATAGTTATAATAAATAACAAGCAGGGGCTGATTTATCATTCTCAAATGCTCGACCTAGACCATTTTGAATGGTGGATCCTGGAAAGAGTATAGGTCCTTAATTCGCCTGGGACCAGTCCAATCCTAGGGAGTCGAAAGGCAGGTGAAATACGTTGGTCCTATACTATGGAGAAAGAATCCACTGTTCCAGGAAAAGTCCTGAGACTGTCAAAATAAAGTGGGTGGTTATCCGGTCAATTGTAGGGAACAAAAATAAATAATAATAAAATATACTAATAAAAGGCACGCTGTACTCCAAGCTCAGAAAGCCTCCAGCCAGCCTTCTGATACCTCCAAACCCATTTTCCTCAGAAACCTGGCCCGAATTTGTAAAGCGAGATAGTCTTGGCGGCCGGTTGATACGGAAAGTAGTGCGTAAATCGATCGAAGGTATCGATTCGAATCGACGAGGCGAGTAATTAGTTCGAAGGTACGATCCGAGCAAAGATGAGCGATCGGCTATGGGTATGTTCCGGGGTATGTTCTCCGGTATGTTCGGCAATGTAGGAATGGTTTGACCAAAAGTTGGGTGCAGCGATGAGTCAAATGGCTAGTCTGGTACAAAGCTTAAAACCCAGTGGTGAGGTGAACTCTTCCCCTGCAGTCCCCCAGGAAGCATCAACATCTCATGTGCCTCCAAACCCAACTCCTCAGCCAAACACTAACCTACTAACTATTACCACTACCCCAAATCTCAATCCTCCACCAAGTCCCTATTATCCAAGTATTAGCCCTTACCCATCCTATTCACCATACCCTCTCCCAAACACCCAGAACCTAAATGACCTCCCTTTTCCCATGATTAACCCACTCCAAAATAACCCACATATGGACCCAAAAAGCTATAACCCATCAGGCCAAGTTACCACATACTTACCTTTCAATGATCCTGGTCGCCCGGCCGAAACCGTCAATAACCCACCAACCCAGAATCCATATACTGCCCAAAACTCATCAACCCAGAATCCATATACTACCCAAAACCCATCAACCCAGAATCCATATACTAGCCAAAACCCACCAGCCCATAATCCATATACTGTCCAAAATCCACCAACTCAGGACCTTTATCCAACCCAATACCCATATCCAGCCCAAAGTCCTTATAACGCCCAATATCCATATCTAACCCAGAATCCATACACTGCCCAAAACACACCAACCCAAAATCCTCACGGACCCTTGACAAAAATAACCCAGCCTTCCCTAATCCAGCCAGTATCTACCAAAAGCCAACTCCCCCAGCCACCAAAATGGAGGCCGACCTGGAAAATATGAAGGCCATGCTACTTAAACTTCTCAATAAAGGGGAATTTTCTACGCGGGCACTAACATTGCAACCTTCAGCAATACTGCCCTCAAAGTTCAAAATGCCCAACATAGAAAAGTTTGATGGGACTGGATGCCCTATATCCCATTTGAAATCTTATTCCATTGGCATGCAGTCAAGGGGAGCTAGCTTTGAGGCTATGGCTTCCAATTTTCACCTCACACTAATAGGGGCTGCCAAGCAATGGTTAATGTTGTCTGATAGCAGCACCATGAATACTTGGGACCAGATAGCTGAAGCGTTCCTTGAAAGATACAAAGATAACACCAGTCCTGAAAATAGAAGGGACCATGAGTCGTGCACCCAACGGGAAAAGGAAACCTGCGCTGAGTTTGTAGTCAGGTGGAAAAGGAAGTTGGCACAGACCTTTGACAGACCTGATCTGACCGAGTCATGAAGAATGTTCATCAAAAACCTCCAACCCATTTACCTGGAACACGTGCGGTACCTCCCCTACACCAATTTCAAAGAAATAGTGGAGATAGGAGCCCGTATTGATGATGATATACGGACTGGCCAACTGAAAACCAATACACCTCCTAGTTCTTTCCGTTACTCCAAAGGAAAGACAGCTGCACCAGCCCCAGCCGTCAATGTGGTAGGAAATGCCTCAGCCCCACTTTCTACCCAAAATTATAGCTTTGTTCCATGGTATTATGGGTCAGACAGGTCGGTCAATACAATGGGAGCAAATGATGGCCCGGCCAGAAACTTCAGAAATCAGAACAGGGTAAACCGGCATTATGATGAACTGCAAGCTTCCCAGTCTGTGATATTGCAGGGGCTAATGGCACAGGGAGTGCTGAAGCCGTTCGAGAATTATAAGCCGCCTAACCCCTTGCCCAGGACTTGGAACCATGCCCAGTACTGTGAATACCATCGCTCCAGTGGTCACCTCACCGATAAATGTTATACCCTCAAAAATGCTATCCAGGACCTTATAGATGATAAGGTTATTGAAAAGCCTCCAACCAGACCAAATATAGTCAATAACCCTCTACCTCAAATCAATATGATTGAGGTTGATGAAAACCTTTGTGTGCCCAAGTTTGAAATAAATAAACATCCACTTCCATATATCCTTGTTCCTATTCCTTCATCCTTATCCATAAAAGAGCCTAGCTGTAATATGCTCTCTTGGGACACCATCCTTGGTAGCCAAAACACCTGTAACATTGAAAAAGCCACTTGGGTTGGTGGAAATGTTAGCCACCTTACCCGATCTGGCCGAGCCTACCAGCCAAACCCGGAAAAAGGTGACCACTCTGGAAAAGATCAAGTAACGGATACTGGGGCTAAAACGGTGGAAGATACTTTATTGACTCAGATGAAGAAAACTCAGGCCAACATTTCCATCTGGGGCTTACTGTGTGCTTCTGAAACCCACCGTGATACACTGGCTAAGTCTTTAAGTCAGGCAGTCATTCCAATCGGAACCTCCCCAAATGAGCTTACTCAGATGATTGGAAACATTCACTTTGGGAACGTAATAATGTTCACTGATCTAGACCTGCCAAAGGAAGGAACCAACCACATTGATGCTCTTCATATCACTGTGGGAATTTTGGAGAAACGGGTTCCCCGAGTTTTGGTTGATAATGGGTCTTCACTGAATGTATGTCCTGCCAGCACGTTAGCCAAATTGGGGATAAAGATATCAGAACTCACTCCTTCCTCGCAGGCAGTTAAGGCATACGACAACACTAGTCGATGTGTCTTAGAGGTGGTCACTTTAATGCTAACTATTGGGCCCTTAAACATGTCAGTTGAGTTCCAAGTCCTGGATATACCAGCCACCTTTAGCCTGTTGTTGGGACGCCCTTGGATCCATGGGGCAAATGGGGTAGCCTCTTCATTACACCAGCGTGTCAAATTCATCCACGATGACCACATAGTAATTATTCTGGCTGATAAGATGGTGGAAAATAAGGAAAATGAGGATATCCCAATCCTCGAAATAGAGCATGAGGACACTGGTATTTTCCTCAGTGGCTTTGAGGTTATCCCCCAAGCTGTAGTCAACACCATTGAATATGGCCGAGAAACTGACATCATCGGAAAGAAAGTCACCTCCCTAGGAAACATGGTCCCTTTAAACATGTTTCGGAAAATGAATTATATGCCTGGTCTAGGTCTCGGCAGAAATCAGCAAGGGCTAGTTAATTTAGTCCAGGATGAACTTAAGGAATGTATCCCTCCCTTTGGTCTAGGATACATGCCTACTCTAGCTGAAGTAGCCGCAGTCATGAAACAGAAACGTGAGAAAAGAAAGGCAGAAAGAGAAAAGCGTCCTTATGAACATCCCCTTCTCCAACCCTATAGAAAAACCTTAAATGGTTACTTTGTTCGAAAGGGGGAAACTGAAGCCTATCTCATGTTTCCTAAGCCCTGGTTAGACCATAATGGGAAAAGACTCTCTGGTTGGGAAATCTTTGAGGATGTCAGTCTTCTTACAGATAGAATGGAACAGGTTACTCTGGAGCCCCGTAGCACTACATATAAGACTGTCACCATTGAAAATACTTGGTCTATAGACCAAGATGATTATGCTTTGGCCCTGCTAGATGATGACGGTCTAGGAGACAGTTTTCTAGGTATGATAGACAGAGGCACTCATTACAAAGATCTCCCTGCCGAGTTTGAGCTTATTGCCAATAAGCCTCTGCAGAATTGGTATACCACGACTGGCCCACTCCTGATGCCTGCAGACCTGGTGGACCGCTTTGGATATACTATCCCTATTCCTTCTCCTAGCTTTACGGATTGGTCATCTACCGATCCGCTACCTTAGGTTGAGGATCTCAAACCCCAGGTCCTCAACAATGTAATAAACCCTGTACAGTATGCTTTTAATGATAATTTAAATGTCTTTGCTTATTTCTTAGTTGCACCTACATTAAAAGACGCATTAAATAATAATAATTATGATAATGAGTCATTTAATGAAATGGACCCAAAAGATAAAAATTATCTATTTGAGCTTGCAAAGTCAGTTGAGTACCAGGAACAGAGCCATTCATCAGCAGCAAGAATCGAAGATCGTCCACTATCAACTGGGCCGACAATGAAATCAAAGAAGTCAGAATCGGCGGCTACCTCCAAGGTCCAGAAAGAAAGGCACTCATTGATCTCCTTAAAGAGTTCGTAGACATATTTTCTTGGTCCTACGAAGATATGCCCGGCCTGGATCCAGCTATAGTCGAACACTGGATTCCCACATATCCGGATGCTCGCCCAGTCAAGCAAAAGCTCTGCCGCATCAAGCCATAACGGTCACTGCAAGTCAAAGAAGAAATCATGAAATAGTTGCGCGTAAATTTCATTCGGGTGGTTGAATACCCGATTTGGCTGTCAAACATAGTGACCGTTCCCAAGCCCAACAGGAAAGTCCGAATCTGTGTAGACTTCCGCGACCTCAACAAAGCGTCGCCCAAAGATGACTTCCCTCTACCCAATATTGATATCGCGGTAGACGTCGTCGCCACTCACAAAGTCCGATCCTTCGTCGACGGCATGCTGGGCTATAATCAAATCAAAATGGCAGCAGAGGACCAGGAGAAGACCTCATTCACTACTCCCTGGGGTACTTATTGTTATACTGTCATACCATTTGGGCTGAAAAATGCCGAAGCCACTTACCAGAGGGCCGCCACCACCGTCTTCCACGACATGATCCACAACGAAATGGAGGTCTATGTTGATGACATGATCGTGCATTCCAACGACGCCAACGGTGCCCATATCAAAGACCTTCGAAAGTTCTTCGAAAGATTAAGGAAGCACCAGATGAAGCTTAACCCCACCAAATGCACATTCGGGATTACCAAAGGCAAAGTCCTGGGATTCTTAGTGACTGAGCAAGGCATCGAGATCGAGCCAGCAAAGATCAGAGCCATCCTAGAAATGCCACAGCCGAAAACTCCAACCAAAGTCAAAGGCTTCCTAGGCCGGTTGCAATACATCAGCTGTTTCATCAGACAGCTGAGCACCACATGTGAGCCCCTCTTTAAACTCCTAAAAAAGAATACCGACCAAGTCTGGGACGAAAAGTTCCAGCTAGCGTTCGAGAAAATAAAAGCCTACCTTACCAATCCCCCTGTGCTAGCTCCACCCCATACACATAAACCTCTCCTCATATACCTAACCGTCACAGACACGTCAGTAGGGGCTATGCTTGCCCAAGAAAAGGAAGATTCCTACATCGAAAATGCCATATACTTCATAAGTAGGAAGCTACAGGGAAGCGAGCTAAATTATTCAGCGTTGGAGAAAAGCTGCAGCGGCCTGGTCTGGGCCACCCAGAGGCTCAAAGCCAATCTTCAAGGAAGGTCCAACAAACTCATATCCAGAATGGACCCCATCGTAAGCCATCACTGTCCAGTAAACTAGCCAAGTGGTCCTTTCTTCTCAATGAGTTTGACATAACTTATGTCACACTCAAGTCTATCAAAGGAAGCGTCATTGCAGACCACTTGGCCGATCTACCTTTGAAGGCCGAAGATGCGACTGAGCCTGGTTTCCCAGATGAAGGCGTCCTGGAAATCACTGACCACGACACCTGTCGGCAAATGTTCTTTGACGGAGCTGCAAACAAAAGAGGCTTTGGTATATGAATCTTGCTAATCGATCCGGTTGACTCTCATACTCCGCTGGCTATAAGGTTTGAGTTCGAATGTTCAAATAATACGACGGAATATGAAGCCTGCATTGCTGGCCTAGAAGAAGCTCTCAAAAGGGGAGCTAAAGATCTCGAAGTCTATGGAGACTCTGCCCTAATCATAAACCAAGTCGAAGGAAGATGGAAGACCCAGGATCCTCGGCTGCAGCTCTATCATGCCAAATTGACAGCACTTGCCGCCCGATTTGATTCTATCTCATTCCATTACCTGCCACGAGATAGGAATCAATTCGCTGATGCCCTGGCCACTCTGGCATCACTAGTCCAGATTCCTGCAGAAACTAATGTTCAACCATTTGTAGTCGGGAAAAAGGTCACTCTGGCATACTGTTTCAAAATCAATGCAGCCCCTGAAGCAGATCACGAGCCTTGGTACGCTGACATCTTAAATCTGCTCCAGAAAGGTCTTTATCCTCCTGGCCTAGATAAAAGAGGAAGAGTCTCCCTGCGAAGGTGGGCCTCCCAATTTGTGCTCAGCGGTGGCAGCCTGTACAAGAGGCACTATCAAGGCCTCAACTTATTATGTGTCAATCAGGCCAAAGCTGAACAAATCATGGATCAACTACACGGTGGTACCTGCGGGCCCCACATGAATGGCCATATGCTATCCAAGAAAATCATCTAACAGGGGTACTATTGGAGTACGCTCGAAACTGATTGTATCCGATGGGTGCGACATTGCGACAAATGTCAACGCTTTGCCAATCTGCAGCATGTGCCCCCACACGTCTTATATAACTCCACAGCCCCCTGGCCCTTCTCAACGTGAGGAATCGACGTCATAGGCCAAATTCACCCGAAGGGATCCAATGGCCATGAATACGTCCTGGTAGCCATAGATTACTTTACAAAGTGGGTGGAAGCCTCTTCCTACAAAATCCTAAATGCCCGAAAGGTGTCCGAGTTCACTCGGGCCGATATTATATACCACTATAGGGTACCTTTCGAGATAATTTCCGACAACGGCTCATATTTTGAAGGGGACGTGAATCGTCTACTCGACGAGTTCAAGATCCAAAGACACAAATCCTCCCCCTACCGACCGCAAGCTAATTGTTGACTCTCATAGGTTCTAAGATTTGGTTGAGTCATCTTCTGATTCTATTGTACAGTGGCTAAAAGGTCTGCGTACCCATTAGTGTGGCAACTGTCTTAGAATGAAAGTTGTTTAGAACTGTTTAGTGTTAGTTTAGGCGTGGTTAAGCAAGCTTCTACAGCAGCCTTGGTAGAGCAGCAGACTTTGAAGTCTGCTCAAAAGTGAAAAATCGAGATTAGCCAAATCATGGAGTTTTGTCGCATATAGCCTTATCTAGATATTTTTTTGAAATATCTAGTCAAAATATCTTCATCGGATTTCACTTTAAAGAAGTCAACTCTACATGCTGACAACTGTCCAGTCCCTCTCCTAAAACATGAAGTCTTAAGATATTACCCTTTTTGGCTAAGAAGACTTTCTCAGCTGCAACGCCTGCAACCTGAAACCTTACTCTATTTGGGAACGTCTTCTCTGCACTCACTGCATCTCTGATGACTGTGACTCTTACATCTCCCAAAGCACCGAATTGCATTCAATGCAATAGAACGTTGGACACAGTTCTCTCTGCCTCAGTCCAACGGTCCAAAAGATCTCTCTGGTATTTATTCAAGTTTTGAAGATCTGAAGATATAACTCTTGCGCATTAAACTCTCAAGCTTCATCTTCAACACTCAAGCATTCAAGAGATAAAAGGACAAGAACTAACACTTCACCAAACTTCCTGAAGCTGCAGATCTACCCGTCTTTAATTTGTTTCAGCTTCATCCAGTTTGTCTTTTAAAACTGTTCTTTACTTTTGCACGTGAAGAGAACAATTAATCATTGATTGTTTCTCTCACCATTATACACTTGGTTAAAAACTCATTTTGTACACGATCCATTAGAGATCTTACTCATAAACCTAGTGGATAAACAAGTGCACTTTTAAAATCCAAAGCTAACCACTTTGGTAGTGGACGTAGTACTATTCACAGTACGAACCACTTCTAAACTCTGTGTTCTCTCTGATTTGTTTTGCTATTTCTATTAACTGTTTATGCTTAACCAATTTTGAATCTGTGCTTCTTAAGCAGAATTCCAGTCAGTTCAGAACCACTTCTGTTTCCGCTGCATTAACACTTCTAGAAATCTTTAAGAAGTGTTTATAAAAAGTTTTTATAAAAACACAACTAGGCTATTCAACCCCCCTTTCTAGCCTAGATTGAGCCTATTTTGGGACTAACAATTGGTATCAGAGCCTAATTCTTTAAAAATTCATTTTTCCAAGCTTAACCTCTTGTGAATAAGATCCTATGTCTCACTATATGCTGCCTACTTCGAATACCAGCCACGTCCCAATATTGGACGAAGGCCACTTCGAAGTGTGGAAAGATAGAGTAATGAGATACATGACCTCTATTGACAACCGCTTGTGGCAATGTGTTCTAACAGGTCCTCATGTTCCAATGAAGCCCAACCTACTTGCCGAAGTAGCCAGTGGACCTCCCGAGATACCTAAATCCATGAATGAATGGACAGACGAAGAAAGGAGGCTCGTTGAACTCGACAGCAAAGCTATTCACATTATATCCAGTTCTGTTGATACAAGCACATATCAACAAATCATCAGATGCAAAACTGCCAAGGAAATGTGGGAAGCCTTGGTGGAATATCTTGAAGGAGATCTGCCCACCAGAGACAACAGAAAGTTCAACTACATTCAACAATTTGATTCCTTCAGAAAGGACCCTAAGGAGACTTTACGACAAACCTACGACAGATTTTGTGAGGTAGTAAATAGCGGTTATTCCTTAGGAAAAGAATATAGTGTTAAGGAAGTAAATATGAGATTTTTAGCTTCTTTAGGAAGCTTGTGGCATGTTAAAACCACTGCTATAAAAGAGTCCAAAGACTTGAACTCCATGCACCTCAGAAGTTTGTATGCGAGTTTAACTGTCTATGAGCAAGAACTTCTTCAAGCTCAAGAACAGGACAAACATTTTAAACTTCCTTCCTTTTCTGCTATCTCTCAGGAAATTCCTGCCCAAGAAAATAAACCATCTACTTCTTCAAATGAGAATGAAATTCTCTCTGACGAGCAATTTGCCATGTTCGTTAAGAAGTTTCAAAAGTTCTCAAAATTTAACAAAAAGAAGGAAGCAAACCAGCAGACTTTCAGAAAGTCTGCTGAAAGCTCACAAAACAATGAGTTAGTTTGCTACAACTGCAGGAAGCTTGGTCACTTTTCTTCTAAATGTCCTAAGCCAAAATATGAAGCCTATAAAAGGAGACCATCTAAATCATTTTCTAAACATAGAGGTCTACTGGCTGAGGACTTAGAAGAAAACCATGTATCTACTTGGTTTGAAACTGATTCTGATGAGGATGATAGTGATAACTCACCCGAGCAGGCACACATTTTCCTTGTTGCTCTAGAGTCACCTCCCACCTATGACTCAGATAGTGAAGTTAAATACTCTCATTTTCAAGCTAACATTGAACAATCTTCTGAAGAGCCTTCAGAAGAAGAAATCCTCAAGGATGCTCAAGACATGCTAGAGGAATTCAATGAATTCAGAAAGGCCTATGTTAAGTTAGCTAAAAGTCATGAGAAGCTGGGAACTGAGAAATCCATGCTGGAAGCCGAATTGAAAACTCTCCATGGAGTCCTGCAGGAAAGTATCAAGTTAAAAGAAGAGAACAAATTTCTCAATGAAAAGGTTGCCTGCCTTATTGATCATGCCAAAGAGATATCTGCTGAGAAAGATGAGTTGCAAAAGACCATCAACTCATGGAATAACTCAATGGCAGTCTTTGATCAAATTCTAGGAGATCAGAAGCCCTCAAAAGATAAATCTGGGCTAGGATTCTCTGAAAGCACTTCTGGCGCAATCTCTGAAGAGGAAAAAGAACATTTTACAGTGAATAATAATATTCCTGCAGAATATCAGAAGCCTAACAAGGGTAAAGAAGGTATTGGTTATACTGCTACTCCGTATAAATACCCCTAAGGTTCAAATTATCAAGAACAGTAACGCTTTAAAAGTAAAGCAATCATCTGCTGAAGAGAAATCTGCTAAAGGTAGTGTAGACTCTCAAAAGCCTTCCACCAGCACCTTTGTGAAAGCAAAGGCTGCTGTTTCTAGGCCCACAAAGAGTCTGCTCAAGCCTATCAGATTCATCAACAGTACTACCGATGGTGCTGCTGCTATACAGAATGTTGATACCAAGCTTAAAGGTAAAATGTTTGAGGCATCGAAGTCTACTATGAGCAAGTATACTTCTACTAAAGCAAAGACTGCTGAGTACAGACTCAAAAAACCTCACACAGATGCCCCTAACCTTGCTGTTAACAAGTTTGCTAAATCAAAAGCTGCTGTTAAGAAAAATGTTCAAAAACCTTTCAGCATCCAACATGATCAAACAAACTTTTGTAATTTCCATCATTGTACCTTTTGCAAATGTTCAGGCCACTTGGTCCATGAATGTCTACTGAAATCCATCATGAAGCCTGCTGGATCCCCCATTCCAACAATCAGGCAAGTATGGGTTCCAAAAATTTGCTAACCATTTGGACCCATAAGAAAAATAAAAGGGGACCATGATTTTCTTACCTCTACATCTCAGGTGTGCTTCATGGCTGCTTCAAGTTCAGAAAAGAAAGATGTATGGTATCTGGATAGTGGCTGCTCAAGACATATGACCGGAGAATCTTGCCTTCTCTCTAACATCTCTGAAGCAGAAGGCCCTCCAGTCATCTTTGGAGACAATGCTAAAGGAAGAACTATTGGCTACGGATCCATCATTCGAGGAAATCTCTCCATAGGAAAAGTCTCTCTAGTAGAAGGCTTGAAACATAATCTTCTGAGTATTTCTCAATTCTGTGATAAAGGACTTATCTGTCAATTCTCCTAAAACAGATGTGATATCAAGGATCCCGTCTCCTGCTCAACCTTGGTAACTGGACATAGACAAGGGAATGTATATGTGGTAGATTTGAATGCTTACGGCAAGGCTGCTAGTCTATGTCTTGTAGCAAACTCTGCTCAAGACAAAAGCTGGTTATGGCATAAAAGACTCAGCCATTTGAACTTCAAATACCTGTCTAAGCTATTCAAAGAAAGTCTAGTTAAAATATTGCCAAAGGTCTCTGCTGATCATGATCGTGCTTGCAAAGCTTGTCAACTGGGAAAGCTTTCAAAAACATCTTTCAAGAGCAAACCAGGACTCGCAACATCGAGACCTCTGCAATTACTCCACATGGATCTCTTCGGACCAGTCACTACTATCAGCTATGGTGGTCACAGATACACGCTAGTAGTAGTGGATGATTATACAAGATATACTTGGACAGAGATGATGTCTTCTAAAGACCACACTTATGATCTTCTCACATCTTTATTCAGAAGACTGCAAACGCAGAAACTAGATGAAGTCAGTGACGTTAGATCAGACAATGGTACTGAGTTCACAAATAATGGAATAGCAGAGTACTATGATGATCATGGCATTGGTCACAATTTCTCTGCAGTAAAGACACCACAGCAGAATGGTGTAGCAGAGAGGAGAAACAGAACACTTATCGAAGCTGCTAAAACTATGCTTGCTGAAGCAAAGTTGCCCAAACACTACGGCGAAACACAGGCTTGCTTCACTCAGAACCGATCTTTGAACAACAAATTTCACGGTAAAACACCCTATGAACTTTGGAGAGGTAAAGCCCCAAACATTGGATTTTTTAAAATCTTCGGTTGCAAGTGTTTCGTGGTCTACAATGGTAATGACTACAAAAGCAAATTTGATAACAAAGCCGATGAAGGTGTATTTTTGGGCTATCCTTTACACTTCTGTTCATGTTTCATTTGATGAATTTGATTTATTAGAGCCACACGTGGCTCCAAATGTTGCTGATGATTTTGTTAATGTTGAGACAGGTACATCCCAACCATCATCCTCTCATACATCTAATCCATCTCCAGCAACTCAATCAAATGTTCCTGACCATCATCTCTTGTCAAATGGGTCACCAGAAGACTTCAACCCTGCTCAAGAAAACTCAACTCCAGAACCCTTTGTTTCTGAACCTGAAAATCCTTTTCTTCAACTTACCTTTGAATCAAATTCTGAACAAAATACTCATCAAGACACAGCTAATCTTCCTTCTAGTCTGTGGGTCCCGACGGGCACAATAATAAGCTAGAAGGGGGGGGGTTGAATAGCTTATTGTACACTTAAAAACTTTTGTTTATGTTCTTTGAAATATACTTACAATCTATGGAAAAGATTGAAGTAGCGGAAGACTTTCAAAGTAGCTGTTTCAAGTCTGCCGATAAGGACTATCGGTAGACCTTTGACATGTTACTTAAGTTATGCTATATAAAGGTTAAAGATAACTAAAGTAATAAATAGTTCAAACAGTAGACAAATAGTAAGGAAATAACACAAGTAATTTGGGATGGTTCACACTATAAAGAGTGCTACGTCCACCACCAAGGCAGTCAACCTTGGATTTAAATAGTGCATTATGTTTTCCACTAGATCTATTACAAAGAATATTCCTAATGGATCGTGTACAAAATATTGACTTATGTTTGGGGTCTAGGGAATTAAATATCTGTATAAACAAGATATTTAATTCGTGCAGAAGTATAGTTAATGAATGAATAACAACAAGAAGTAGAGAAATAAATGTTGATGCACGGCTTCTTGTTGTTGACGAGGACTTCTAGATCTGTTGAGGATCTCTTGAATGCACTGAGTAGTAAGACTTGGAGTTATAGAGTTTCAGTGCAATTCTTCAAGTGTTCGATCGATTCTGTATAGGGGTGTTTTTCCAGTCTTTAATGGCAGCATTTATAGTTGGTGCACTCAAAAAGATCCGTTGGAGAAGATGAAGACTGTAACAGCTTTGTAAGGTAAAATGCATTAAATGCATGGGGCTGTCAGTCAGGAAATTCGTCTTCACAGATATCTAGAGTAGGGAATGATTTCTGAGATCTTCTAAAACTTGGTCAATCTAGGTGTCAGATCTGAGAGTTGTTACAGATAGTAGGTGACAGTCTGCTTTTCCTGCTTTCACTATTCAGGACAAAAAGTCTTCCTGCTTTTCGGAAAGCTGCTTTCGGCGGGCTTGATGTGTCAGGGAATGTCTCAGTTTAAATTCAAACAGAGATGAGATAAATTTAAACTGATCCATTTAATCATTGCTGGATAGGACACGTCATGAATGACCAGGTGGACACAAGGTGCTTGTAAGCTTTGAGCGAGGTCTTAGGTGAAGCTTGTGAAGAGGTCTTCCGCTGAACCTGTAAAGTCCTATTAAAAACTATACTTGGCAAAGTTCTATACACAGTTGCCACGCTAATCGATACGCAGCCCGATTAGCCACTGAAGTATAAAACTAGAGTAATGAGCTGAACAGATATAAATCTAACATAAGAATCAACAATCTCCTCCTATTTATATCTGGTCATCATTACTACAAATGAGGGCTATAACCGACTATGTGATAGATAATAGCATGTCTAAGAGATTTATATAAACGGTAGCGGAAGACATGCCTCTATCAAACAGAAGAGCACCTCAAGTGTAAAGGCTAATCTAAGTGCATACATGGATAAGGAAATCATAGAATAGCACACAGATTAGTAACAAAAACAGTTCAAATATAAATTTAAACTGAGTGTTTAAATTCTAAGCAGATATAGAAAATGAAGTAACAGGAATTTAAACATGACAATTTTGAAAAACAGATAATCTTCTATATTATAAACAAGATGTTGACATTTTACAGAGTTTTCAAAAGATAAGATAGATACAAAGGTAAAGGGAAGAAAAGATACAAATCTACCAAGGTCTTTTCCCTTTGCCTTTCTCTGCAGCTTCTTTTTCCCTTCGTTCTCTCTCTAGATCTTCCATTCTACGTACGTACTCGTCATCGGCATCAGTAGGAGGTCTGGTGGAACGAGAGCGGTAGTCGAGTTCTTCACGAAGATGACTGTTATCTTCCATCAGCATACGGTTGATAGATCTCATTTGCCTCTCCTCCGTGATGGCCAGATCACGATCACGATGGGCATTCATAATATTGTGAGCAGAGTCTCGAGCTAGGTTGTTGAGCTCTAGAACAAGAGGGCGGCCATTGCTGAGATGTAGACTGATGGCATGGAAAAGCTCGTAGAAGAGAGAGGAGCAGATACGTACACATTCGTCTCGTTGAGCTTCAATGTTGATCTTGACGTCTGTGAAATCGTGTCGTATCTGTCCAAAACGAGTCCAGACATCCTCTTGAAACTGTCGTAGATGAGTTGCAGTTCGATCGTTGGCCTTGGACGCAGCAGTGGCTATCTCAGCGGTAGTGGTAGTGATGCTAGTGAGAGCGCCTAGTCGTTCATATATGGCGTCCAGCCTTGACAAAACTTTAGCATTGGCCGGGTGAAAGGAAGAGGTTGCCTGGCCAATGTGAATGGTACCGACAGAGGTAGAGGCGTCAGGAGAGACTGGCCGGAAGGGCTGTTGGAGTGGAGGAGGGATGGAGTCGAAAGAGGAAGAGTCCTGGGTTGGTATGGTGTTGGTAGAGGAAGATATGGTTTGAGGTGGAGGGGGAGGAGGTGTTGGTGGGGAATCGATCTCAATGTAAGTGTCAGAATTTTCACTGACAAGGGATGATTCGGGTAAGGGGTCGGTAGAGAACCAATAAGAGGGGGCAGGGTAGAAAAGGCTTTTGGGTTTACAAAGGAGAGGTTGAGGCAGTTGTTGGTCAGGGGAGAAGAGCTCTGCCACTGAAGAAAGTTCAGAGAGAAACTTGGCAGCAGCAGAGTCTATTGGTTTGGATGGTTTTGTTGGTGTTGAAGAGGTGGTTTGGGTATGGTGAGGTGAGGTAGGGGTAGATGGGTCAGGCGAGTAGTTGAAGGGTGAAGGAGGAGGAGGAGTGGGGGTACGGGTAGGCTCCTCTTGTGTATGAGGCTCCTCTTGAGGGATAGACTCCTCCGGAGGTGGTGAATTCCTCTGAGTAGATGACTCAGGGGGAATAGGTTGTTGGTTAGGTGTGGCGGTAGAGGGTTGGCTAACGGTAGAGGGTTGGGTGTCGGTAGTTGGTTGGGCGTCGGTAGTTGGTTGGCTGGCGGTAGAGGGCTTAGTACTGGCAGACCTCCTTTTCTTCCTTAGCGGCTGAATAGGAGACTCAGTTGCTTCATCGGTAGATGCGGGAATGTCTGCTGGTGGCTGGTCCTCGAAGGTTTTACGTAGTCTCCTACGTTTGGGTTTGGGAGTGGGTGCAGGAGAGGGTGAGGGTGGTTGTTTGGTTTGAGTAGATGGCTGGTAAGAAGAGGATTGGTGAGTTGGAAAGGATGGCTGGGCTGGTAGGGGGGGAATTGGGTTGGCTAGACTCTTGTCTTTTTGGCCTTCCTTCATCTCCTTTCTAATCCACCTAGCCTGCTCCTCTTCAGTAGGCACGTCATCTTCTGGCCTGGTCTTCTTCTTGCCCTTGGCTTTCTGCCTGGCTCGTAGCAGCTGTTCTGCCTCATCAGCCAGATCTTTGGCTTTTTGATGGAGGGACGTGGCAACTTGTTCATCAAAATTTGCAGAGGCCTTCTTGAAGGTTCTGTTGGCCGCGTCATAATCTTCCATGTTGAAGCGAGTCACTATGATCGGTAGTGGCTTAGCGACCTTGTCAAGAGAGACCGACGGGAGACCTTTCTGCAGCCTTCGCTTGTTCTCATACTCTGTATATTTGTTGAAGAAGGAGGCGGTTGGCTGCTTCTCCTTGGCCACAACTATCAGTTCATCTTCCTTTAAGGAAGAGTTGACTTCCTCATTGGCTCTGAGGAGAGCGTTGATCAGCCTCACGAATGGGCGCTTGCAAGTGGGGTTGTTCTTCACTTTCTCCACCCACTGCTTTAGTTCGTTGAAGATGATGGCACCGAAGTTGAGGTGGGTCTGAAGAAATACAGCACTTGTCAGGTTAAGCTGTTGTGCCGTAAACATGTCATGAGCACCACTCTTGAAAAGAAGCCCCTTGTCAATAAGGTGGCTTGTGCAGTAGACGTCCAGAGGGAAGAGATTCCTCAGCATCTTCCCTTGTGATTCCCGAGGGGTATCAGTTCCCCTCATTGCTTCCCAGGCATGAATAGCCTCAACAATGGTTGCCTCAAGAGCTCCACCGAAGTGTACGCCGATGATGGTGGATATGGTCTTGGCGGTGATAGTAATGGGACGGCCTCTAATCCATCCTCGAAGGGCGTTCTTGTTCATAAGTTCCATCCTTTGATAGAATTCTTCTGCCAGAAAGATGTTGTAATCTTTGTCGTTGAGGCAGAAGAGTGGAAGAATACCAGAGGCATTCATATCCTCGCATGCCTTGACTCCGGCGGCTATTGTGCAGACAGTTTGAAGGTCGATGCACATTCTGGGAATGTACAGTTTTGGGTCCAGAGCCACGATGATATCATGAGAGGGGGGAAAAGTGGGATATCCCGGAAGATTGACATCCACGCTTGGTGGAATGTCTTTCTCGGGGTCTAACACTTTCCTGCTGTCACGCTTGGATTTTGAAGTTTTTGCCTGAAAGAAATGTAGTCAAAAATTAGGGCTTTTCACCTCAAGAACTAAGCAAACTGAAATTTCAAGGTTTTCTGAGATTATTTGAAATTTTTGAAATGAAAACTTGAAACCCTAGAATGTTTAGAGTATCCAAACCAGAGAAATGTATAACAGAAGTTTTTCAAGAGAGTAAACATTGAAAGCATATAAACGACTGTTAGTTTCTAGGTTTTTAAGAACAACAATGGCGGAAATTGTTAGAAACTCGAAAGTGACTGTTTAAATTCCAAAACAATTTAGGTTATGAAAAGAAATGCAAAACAGTAAACAATAAGTTTCAAGTAGTAGAGTAGAGAAGAACATACCATTGATGTTTGACGAGAAGAAGAAACAAGAAGATTTGGGAATACAGAAAACAGTTTATAAATGGAGAGAGTTTGAATAGAGAGAGAAATATTTTATCAAAGGGGTTCCGTAAAGTTTTGCAAAAGGCGGTTCAAGGTCTATTTAAAGGCGAGAAAATTTTAGCGTAAAAGCAGGAACTTAAGATATTTTCTAAGTACCAAATTTTATCCTTGACCCCCTTTATTGCTTTAGAAACCTCTTTAATAAAAATAGACTAAGTAAAGAAACTAACCTTTAAGTCTTCCGCTCAAGTGAAGCTTACGTCTTCGGGTCAGCCTAAAACTAAGTCTACCGGTATGAAAGAAAAGTAATAAAACTTTGAAATTAAGCAGTAGGATCAATCATACCAAGATTTCTCCTTAAATAAGCAAACCTGGTGGCATCAAGTGGCTTTGTGAGAATGTCAGCTAATTGATGCTCAGTTGGAACGTATTCCAGACTGATGTTACCTTTCTCCACATGATCTTTGAGGAAGTGATAATGAATATCAATGTGCTTTGTCTTGGAGTGCATCACTGGATTTTTGGAGACTGAAATTGCTGATGTGTTGTCACACATAATTGGACAATTTGCAGTCTTGATGTTGTAGTCCACTAGTTGTTGCTTCATCCATAGGAGTTGAGAGCAACATTTGCTAATGTATTCAACTTCGTGGTTGAGTTTGCAAGCCGATCCTTGTTTCTTGCAAGACCATGAGACAAGACTATTTCCAAGGAATTGACAAGTCCCACGGTGCTTCTTACGCTCACTTTTGGCTGCGTGCATCCGAGTATCCAACTAGATCGAAATTGTTGTGTTTGGAATACCATATGCCTAGATTTGTTGTTCTTGAAACATATCGATGATACGTTTGGCGACAAGCAAATGTGATTCCTTTGGATCACTTTGAAATCTTGCACAAACACAAAAACAAACATAATGTCGGTCTCTTGGCGGTAAGGTAAAGAAGTGAACCTATGATTCCTCGGTACTTGGTCATGTTCTCTTGCTTTCCCTTTTCATCTTTGTCAAGATGGCAGTCGGTAGACATTGGAGTCTCAAATCCTTTAGCTGAATCAAGACCAAAGAGACAAGTGAACCTATGATTAGTTCCTTTGCATATTTGGTTTGGATGATGAAGATTCCGTCGAAAGTCTCAGAAAGTAGCTCATCTCGAACTTGCGCCCATCATGCTCATCTCGAACTTGCTTTGCATCGATGATCGATTGTTTTATTTATCTATTTCCTTGCAAGTGTACAAGACTATTATAGAATAGACTCGGAAGCAAGGGTCGAACCCACGAGACAAGTGATCACGAGCAGTGCGGTTATAGATAGCAAATTATTAACCTAAGGGGGGTTTTTATGTTTAATTCTACTCTAAATTACTAGTTATAGATGTTAACTAATTAGGCGGTAATAACGAGATATGAAGATCTTATGGTGAGTGGAAATCTAGGATTACGGGTTTCACTTATATCTCCTTTATGTTCAATTCATAATAATGTCATTCAATGTCTTGGGTTCGTTCACTAAAAATAGATATGGTCCGTTGAACAATTGGTTCGGCCTCCATCCCATAAAATTCACCCATTCCATATCCTAAGCACAGAACCGTAATCTAGTTGTCACCTAGATTTATGATCTATCTGTCACCTAGATCATGTAAGAACACGGTCCTAACTTATCACTCTCGTGCTTCGATAGGTCCAATTTATTGTGTTGGTGAGCCGATTGTACGACATATGCACTTGGTCATGCAGTTATCCGCACCTCTAAGCCTTTATTATTTGCGATTACATTCATTTGTTCAAAGCGAAATAATAGAGGGATTGATAAACAACACAATCAACAAGCATTGAATAGACATATATATATGAATCAAAACATAAATTCGATACAAGTTACCTCCCACCTCCTAGATTAGGGATGATTTAGTTCATCATAGGCGATGAACGACACATGGAGATGATGGAAGACATGATTTGATCTTCAATACTTGAAATTACAAAACCTAATTATGTTATACAATCTAAAACTACCTAAAATCTATGTAAAGAGAGCTTCCAGCCGTCCTCCTTCTCTTTAGGCTCGGCATCTGACTTCTATATATACTTGGGAGTTGTGATTGAATCGAATGACTGTGTGAAAACCGAAAATTGAGCATTACGCCGCCTACCTTGCGGTGCTTTGGATACCTTGCGTCCGCAAGGTCTCCGATGTGTGCTTTTTGACTCTTCGATTGCTGGCTTGAGGGACCGTCTTGCCTACCTTGCGGTCGCAGTGTGCGAGGCACCTGCGTCCGCAAGGTGTCCAGAATGTGCAGTTTCATTTTCTTCAATTTTTCTTTCTTTGTAATTTGCACTTAAAACCCTGGAGTTTCGCGTATTTTCACGAACAATCCTGAAACTTACAAAACTCACCAAAAACATATATTAGTACTCAAAAGACTCATGAAATAGCCTAATTCAAGTCACAGAAGCATATAAAATCGACGTATAAAATACATCGATCAAATACCCCCAAACTTGAACTTTGCTCGTCCACGAGTAAACAAATAAACTTATAAATACAAAAACATCTAAATAACAAAAATTAAAATCTTTTGTGAGGGTGACACTATTTACACTCCTCTATAAACCCACAAACTCAAGGAGACTCTTTCGAGTGACTCGACTATGCTGAGATAAATACAAAAAGCAGATAAATATAAAACTAAAATACAACTACAAACATAATTAAAACATAAAATCTTTTGGTTTCATCCTCAAGTTATAAGCATATGGCATGCATGTAATCTCGGTTTGGTGCTCACCACATATATGCGAGCTTAGTCATATAAAACCAACTAGTCTTTTCTTAATATCTTGCTACTACTTTTAATTTCTCCGTGTGTGTGTGATCACCAGTCTTAAAGAATATCTTGACTAAAACAGTTTTATTGAGCTAAACACCACATTCATATGAAAATTACAGTTTAATAGAAAATCATGCATTAAGAAGTATGAGATCTACCATCCAAACCAGTCGATCTGAGCAGAAAAGGTCCCAAGGATTCAAAAGATTTACACATCCATCCCATGCACTTCTTATGTATGACATACAATGCTCTCCTATCCCAATGACTTGTAATAGTTAAGATTATGCTAACACAGTGAGCTTTAAGGTGAATAATAATGATTATGAAGTGTGTGATCAATTTCATGTTACTCACTTGACAATAAAAACAACATAAGCATTGGCAAGAAGATCATTAGGACTTTTAAGCTTGTAATGTAAGGCCAAGGTGTTGGGGGATTTGATGGAAAGGATTGGAATTCAAAGTGAGAGAGTAAGACTACCCTTTATCCCTCATACTTCCAAGCAAAAGGAAGTTTTCCCTATTTAGGCTAGGACTGCAAAGACCACAAGTGGAGGGTGCTTTGTGTTACTTTTCACTTTTCTTCTTTATCCCCCAAACTTGTTTTGGGCACTAGATTCTTCTAAAAATATCATCATTCTAATCGAGAATTTTTCTAACATATTTTCTCTTGAAAGCTATGCTTTCATTTGAATCTTTGTTTACACTCTTCTTCTTAGTTTCATTTTTCGTCGACACATGAATTTTTTTTTTTTTTTTTTGACGGAAAGAAGAAGCCTTCGAAAAATAGCCTAAGCGAAAAGAAGTGGTCCTCCTAGAATCAATTTCCCACCCAATCCTACTCTCAAAGGGTAGGCTAAAAGTGTATAGGCTTTTAGGGTTAAGTTAATGTGGGTAAAGAAACGATGGCGAATGGGGGTTTAAATAGTGTGCTTAGCACACTCCATTCTTTTTCATTAGGCTCAAAGGGGACACTAGGGATATATTTAGTATAGGTCAGGGAATATTTAGGCTCTAACGATCCAAAGATGGCCTAAATCATTTCTTAATGCCAAATGCTCACATAATATTTAAAGCAAGTAAAATAACACAAAATATCATATCAACTATGGGAATTGGGTTGAGTGTTTAGCATCATTTGGATTTCACATAAGCATTCGCTAAGGCAGGATGGTAGGGACAATTGAGACTAACATGCAAACACGGTTCGAAAGTGTGCTTGAGATATATAAATGAGAAAAATCCAAGAGATCTATTTATCATGCAATTGACCCTAAGTTACAATTTAATGCAACAATCATGTTCGAATGGCTATGCATCATATTCGCATGCATATCTTGTTGAAGATAAATCGGTGTTATAAACTTTATAAAACTATTCTAATCAATCCATAATTATGACTGGTGTGAGTGCATGAAGAATTTGGAGAAAAGTAAAAGTTTCGCAAAATTAAGTAAATTCCAGGGGGATCTACGGACTAACTATGCGGTTCATTGCACTAATCTCCTCATTGACTACGACTAGCATTACCACACCTAAACTCGAGGATGAATATTTTGAATTTAAATTTTTTTATTTTATATTTTTCTAAGAAATTGCGAAAATTGGAGGTGATGACGATGACACAATTGATGATGGGTCCCCATAAGAGGAACCCACGAGTATCTAATGTAAGTGTATTCTGGTCAAGGCAACACCTCCGAAAATCAGAGAAAAAATAAAAACATGATAAATAGGGTGAAGAGTTAAATGGTCATCTAAGAAAGAAATTCTCTTTCACCCTAACGACATAGCCCAACTCCATTTTTCGTTAGGCTGGGACCTGCTAAGACTTAAAGTTTTCAATCCCCCCAAACTTAAGTTCTATTTTGTCCTCAAAATAGAGGAACATATGAGAGGATTGATGGGGTAGGACAAATATCAAAAGGACATAGCGGGTCCACCTAACGAACGAGGATGGAACTTGGGCCTCGACTCAAGGTGAGTCGGGCGGAGATAACGAATGAGGGCGAAACTTCGGGGATCGTGCACGGTGGCGCCCATAATGATTTGAGACATTATGTCCCACGGTGTTAACCAGTAGAAAAAGTTCACTGGTCAAGACGCATCTGCCAACTGCTGACTCACCATATCAGTTTGGAGGATAGCTGCCTCCAACCTGTTGGAGATCCCAACGAGCGGGTCCTCTTCCTCTTCTTCGGGTTCCTCCTCTTGAGGAACCCTCACTCGCGGCTGCTGGTGATGTTCAAACAAAATGGCCCTAGTAATGACCGGACCAGCCTTCAGCCTCTCAGCGTGTTTGGGCATTCTCACGTTTGCCCCCTACACAAGTCAGTAATCAAATGCGGGAACGCGAACCCCGCATTCGTCCTACCTCTAATAAGGGTCTTGATTTGGCCGTTGATCAAACGGCCAACATCAATAGACCCATTGGTCATGATGGTGTAGGTCAGGACAGCCCTCTCCCAATTCACCGTGTTTTGGTGACTTGAGGGCATGAGACGGCCACAAACAAATTTATACACGGGCTTGGTGTCTTGGAAGGAAGGACTCTCTCATGGTGCGTGGTCCAAATGGTGGTTGACGGCTATAGGACCACTCCACACCAGGGAGAGCAATGACAGCATTCACCACCTCGACAGGGATACGGGGTGGAGGTGTGTGCTATAATCATCGGCACCAACCGCAAAGTTGGAGGTGCCGAAATACATGTTAATGCTTTCGGATGAAAAATTAACTACCATATTCCTAACATTAACAGTGTCTAGCACACCGCCATCCATGCCAATGTCGCCATTGGCGTAGAATTCTCGGACAATGGGGACTACGGCGTCCTTAGCCGGAGAATCTAACAGAAGCCCCCACCTACGAGCCATCAGAACGGGACGGATACCAAAATCTTCAGCCTTGAATCCCCTTTCGGGCACCAAGGACTTGGAGAGTTTGTTGGTGTATTCGATGCTTCAGAGGACACCTAAGCGGGTGATGTCAAAATTATGCTCTTCCTCCTGAGCTGGGCCGGAGGATGAAGAGCCGGTATTTCTACGCTTAAACATTTTGTTTGATAAAATTTTAAAAACTAAAAAAATTTAGCAATTAAAAGTGTATTTTTAAAATTTAAAATAAAAATTTAATCTAAAGCATGCAAAAATATATCTACGTTAAAAATTAACTAGCACCCTAGCATGCAAATATTTCACGTACGAAATTAAATAGGGTGTTAGGAGTACTTGTTTGCGGCTGATCCGAGTGTGCAAATGAGTGGAGCTTGATCTTCAAAAGAACAATGGTGATTTTTCCTCTTCCTTCTTCAAAATCTTCAACTTGTGGGTGTAATGGGAGATGAGTGAGGGAGATGAAGAGTTTGAGGAGAGAGAGAGATATCTTGAGATTAATGCCGGAATTTTGAAGATCTGCCGAATTCTTGAGGAATTTGGACCGCCGCTGCTTCTTGAAGAGAGAGTGAAGATTTCGTGTTTTCGCAAATGAAACCCATGGCGGCCTTAAATAAAGGGACCTTGCGGTCGCAGTTCGCCACACTGCGTCCGCAAGGTGGTCACCAAAACGGTTCTCGATTCCTTCATTCATTCCCCATGTCCGACACTTTATTGCCCGAGATTCGCATTTGGGGACCCGCGGCCGCAGTCCTACACACCTGCCCGCAAGGTGGGCGTAAACTTCCACTTTGTTTTCTTTCCAACTTTTCATCGCCTTGCGCTTAGTCCTTTCGTTACTTCCGTTATGTCTTTGATAATCCTCGTATGAAAATCTAAACAAAAATTCTAAACTAAAAATTATTAGCAACATATAAATACAACACTAAGATGTTTTTCTCCCCAAACTTGAATTTTGGCATATTTAATTAAAAATTAAATGTCCAAGAATAGAATTTAACGGAGAAAAACATATCTAAATTAACTACTAAATAACTTTCAAATTAGTGGGTTGCCTCCCACTTAGCGCCTTTGTTTAACGTCTTTGGCTCGACCAAACTGCAAGCCTAGTCTCTTGGTGGTTCATTGTCAGCCAAACGGATTAATTCAATTGTTCGTTCAACTGACATTGGCTCAAAATACGGCTTGAGTCGGTGTCCATTCACTTTAAACACTTCATTATTTTTGGGGTTTTGTATATCAACGACCCACGAGGATAAATTGCACTATTCTAAAAGGACCGCACCATTTGATTTTAACTTTCCCTGGGAATAACCTTAGCCTAGAGTTAAACAATAATACTTTCATACCTGGATGAAGCATTTTGTTGGCTAATCCCATGTCATGATACTTTTTGGTCTTTTCTTTATAAGTTTTTGCATTCTGATACGAATTAAGTCTATGTTCTTCTAATTCATTTAACTAGAACAATCTTTCTTCTCCAGCTAATGTCAAATCTAAATTCAATTCTTTAATTGCCCAATAGGCTTTGTGCTCAATTTCAACTGGTAAATGGCAAGCTTTACCATATACCATCCTATATGGACTCATTCCTATGGGTGTCTTAAAAGCGCCTTCGGTATGCCCATAAAGCATCCTTGAGTTTAGATTCCCAATCTTTACGATTAGGCCTAACAGTTTTTTCTAACACTGCTTTTATCTGCCTATTGCTTACTTCTACTTGTCCAGATGTCTGTGGATGATAAGGTGTAGCTAACTTGTGAGTTACACCATGCTTTCTAAGAACACTATTTAACAACTTATTGGTAAAATGAGTTCCCTGGTCACTTATTATGGCCTTAGGGACTCCATATCTAGCAAATAAATCTTCAACAAATTTGACTACTGCTTTTACCATCATTAGTTTTAGTTGCTAATGCTTCTATCCATTTAGAGACATAATCAATCGCTACCAAAATATATTCACAATTATTGGACACGTGAAAGGGACCCATAAAATCAATACCCCAAACATCAAAGATTTCAACTACTAAATTAACATGTAAGGGCATCTCGCTTTCTTTCCTATACCACTGCTCTTTGACATTTGTCGCATGTTCTGTAAAACAGTTCACAATCTCTAAAAACAGTAGGCCAATACAAACCTGATTGCAAAATTTTTCGAGCGGTTTTATTACCACTAAAATGACCACCACAAGAATATCCATGGCAAAATTCCATGATACCTTGTTGGTCTTTTTTCTGGTATACATCTTCTTATTAAAGAATCGAGCAAATCTTGTATAAGTGAGGAGCTTCCCAAAAATAATTTTTCGCTTTCCGCCAAAAATTTCTTCTTTTCGTAATGATCAAAATCCGATTAATTATATCGACACATAGTAGTTGACAAAGTCAAGCATACCAAGGGTCGAGTCTTTAATGGCTAGGAGTTGTTCATCGAAAATTATCATTAATGGGGACAGGATCATCAAGAAATTGACGCCCAAAGAAGGGTGAAAATTCTAACCTAGACAAGTGGTCGGCCACAACATTCTCGGTTCCTCTTTATCCTTGATAGTTATGTCAAATTCTTGTAACAATAACATCCATCTAATTAATCTTGGTTTAGCATCCTTCTTGCTTAAGAGATATTTTAATGCATGATCGAAAAGATTATCACCTTTGATCCTAGCAAATATGATCTAAATTTTTCTAAAGCATATACTACTGCTAAAAATTCCTTTTTAGTAGTGGTATAATTCAATTGAGCATCATTTAGAGTTCTATCTACCCTTTGTCCTAACACGGCTCCAATTGCAAAATCTGATGCATCACACATGATTTCGAATGAAGTGACCAATCGTGGCCTGATAAAATTGGGGAAGAGTCAACTTTTCTTTTAATAAATTAAAAGCTTCCAAACATTCTTTATCAAAATAAACTCAGATCTTTGCTAACAAATTACATAGAGGTTTACAGATTTTGGAAAAAGTCTTTTATAAATCTACGATAAAAACCAAGATGACCTAGAAAACTTCGAACTCCTTTAACTCGAAGTGGGAGGGGTAGTTGCGAAATAACTTCAATTTTAGCTTTGTCAACTTCAATTCCTTTATTTGAAACCACATGCCCTAAGACAATTCCATGTTTTACCATGAAGTGACTTTTCTCCCAACTTAAAGTTAAATTAGTTTCGCAAAGATCTTTTCGTGAACGGATGTAAGGTTTTCTAAACAAATGATCAAAAGAATTTCCGAAAACCGAAAAATCATCCATGAAAACTTCTACGCATCTTTCAACTAAGTCCGAAAATATAGAAATCATGCATCTTTGAAAAGTAGTGGTGCATTACACAACCCAAAAGGCATTCTCCTAAAGGCAAAAGTACCAAAGGGACATGTAAATGTTGTTTTCTCTTGGTCTTCAGTGCAACAGTGGATCCGATTATACCTAAAAACCATCAAGAAAACAATAGTATTCATGACCCGCTAATCTTTCAAGAATTTGGTCAATAAATGGCAAAGGAAAGTGGTCTTTCCTTGTTGCCGCATTTAATTTACGCAAATCGATACACATTCTATAACCGTAATAGTCCTTGTAGGGACTAATTCATCTTTATCATTTTTGACAACAAGAATTCTCGACTTTTTAGGAACTACTTGGACAGACTAACCCATTTACTATCCGATATAGGGTAAATTATACCCGCATCTAAAAGCTTAAGAACTTCTTTCCTAACGCCTTCTTCCATGTGTGGGTTAAGTCTTCTGTTTTCTCTAGAAGGTTTACTACCTTCCTCTCTAAATGAATTTTATGCATACACATAGAGGGACTAATTCCTTTTAAGTCGCCTAAAGACCATCCTAGAGCTTCTATGTGTCCATAAAACTTTTAACAAACTTTCTTCTTGTTTTTCTCGATAAGCCTGGCGGCGCTATAATAACAGTAGTGTTACCTTCCCTAAAATGCATATTTTAAGTGGGATGGTAATGGCTTTAATTCTTCGACTTTGGGAGAATTAATGGAAGGCATAAATTCGTAATTTTTACGCTTTAATTGTTTCTTTTATTTTAGCCTCATTATTCTCTTTCTTGTTTTTCTTCCTTAATATCTTCTATCTCAATTTCTTCAAAGAGAGATTTTAGAATCTCTACTTCATCATCTTTGATTTCATAACTTTCTTCAACTACTTTCTTTTGACTCATCGTAATTAATTTCGATTCTACCTTTTATTTCTTTTTCATCTTTCTTTTACTAGCTTCTAGCTTTTCTTTTCTAATCTTTCTTCTTCCTCTATTTCTCTTTCAATTTCCTCAATGTCAATTTTTATGGGAGGAATAGGCTATCATCATAGACAATAAATCTATCTCTCTCATAATCTTGCTCTTCTTCAAAAGTTTCGCTTGATAATTTTCAATCTCATCAATTGAAAACAAGCACTCATGTCACTAGGTCTATTCATAGCATCAAACACGTAAATTTCAAACTGCTTCACCTAGGACCGACATTGTGAGTTTACCATTTTTCACATTTATCATTGTATTAGCAGTTGCCATAAATGGTCTGCCTAACAATATTGGGACTTCATTATTAGTGCATATCTTCCTTTCCATCTCAAGAACCACAAAGTCTACTGGTATGATTAATTTATCAACCTGAACTAGGATATCTTCCACTATACCCAAGGGATATTTAACTGAGCGATCAGCTAATTGTAATTGCATATTAGTGGGTTTTAGTTCTCCTAGACCTAATTGTTTATAGACCGAGAAAGGCATCAAGTTAATACTTGCTCCTAAATCTAGCATTGCTTTCATCTTTTTAGAGTCTCCCAAGGAAACTTGAATATTAAAGCCGCCTCGTCCTTCAACTTAGGTGGTAATTCTGGTTGTAAAACGAATCGACGCTTTAAACAACAATCTTTTCGTTGTTTTCAAACTTGTGTTTCTTAGAGTGAAGATCTTTGAAAACTTTATGATGCCGGAATATTTTTAATAACATTAAGCAAAGGTAAATTTACATTTACTTTGGATAACATATTATAAATTTCCTTGAATTGTTTGTCCATTCGGTTTTTCATAAGTCTTCTTGAACGGAATTGAGGAACATAAGGTGGTGGAGCCACATAATCCTCTTCTTCTTGATCTAATTCTTTATCTACTTCAACCGTGTTGTCTTTATTTTGAATTTTTTCTTTTTCTTGTTCCTTATTTGGAACTTCTAACTCTACTTCTACTCTTTTCTTTTTTCTACCTCTTGATTACTTAAATCATCAATCACTTTATCACTAACACTATCTTTTTCGATTTCTTTTTTCTATTATTTTTTCGAATTTTCTATCGAAGCATGCATATTAGAAGGAGGATCGAATCACTTACCTCTTCACCTATCACCTTACCACTTCAAGCAGACGGTGATTGACTTAGCTTGCTCGCTTGACTAGGAACTTCCCTTCTTCTCTTTTATTTGCTTCTGAATTTTCGATATGTTTCTTCAGATTTTCAATTTCTTCAAGCATGTACTTCATCAACGCTGCTTGACCTTTACTTGCTACTTCTTGCTTGGGAACTTCTTCAATTCTCAACTGATTTTGATTTTGATTTTGCAACTGTGGAGGTTGTGGTGGCCGAGGTTGAATTGTTGAGGTTGCAAAGGCTTATTTCCTCCCCAAGAAAAGTTAGGATGATTCCTCCAACCAGATTATATGTATTGAATATGGATCATTCCTTGGCCTGAGGGTACATATTCATAGCATTAGCCTGCTCGTATCATATAGCACTTGACGGACAAAAATTAGTAGCATGAGAATATAATCCACATAGAGCACATGCTTCTTGAATTTGCCAATTTTCAAATTGAGCTTGTGTATTTGAATTATCTTGCAATTGATATAGGCTCCTATTTTTACCTCTAGCACTTTTCTCTGTTGGGAATTAATACTTAGCATCTCAAATAATTCTTCTAATGCTTCGGTGTCATTCTATTAATAGAACCACCACCGCACTATCAACCATAGTTTGTAAACCTGGCGAAAGACCATGATAGAATTGAAGCACTAACACATGTCGAGCCAAATTATGATGAGGACACATAATAAGCGATTTTTAAATCTATCCCATGACTCATGGAATGTTTCACCCGGTTCATTTTGGAATGACATGATTTGTTTTCTATACTTGAAGAGATGCATGTTTGTAAAATTTGCTCATAAACAAATCATATAATTGTGCCCAAGTAAAACACTGCTCGGTGTTAGGTTCATAAACCATCTCTTTGCCAATTCTTTTAATGCACTGGAAAGTATTTCATTTTAATTTGATCTTCGCTAACCCTCCTAAAGGAAAAGTACTCATCATGTATTCATATTCTCTTAAGAAACCGACAGATCTTCATTAGGCATCCCATGAAAAGATGGTATGGCATTAAAATAATGACCTTTAGTTCGAAATTCTAACAAAGATCCGCAATACTAAACATGATGTTACCACATTTAATGAAGGTCTACTAAAATCATTAATAGTTCTTTGATTTACAACTACTTCCATATTTCTTCTTGCGTGCTCTTCTTGTCTTTGATTCCTATTGACTGGTCAACTAGGTTTTCGTGATTACGATTATCTTCCATCAGAGGATCAACCAGAGGATCCTCTCGATTCAGATTATCTTGATTATCGCTCGAAAAGCTAGATTTTCAAAATATCTTTGGTATCTTTTAACAATATTTATCTCTTGATCTAAGTCTACCAATTCAGATTTAAAGATCTACTAACCTTGCATAAAAATAAATTAAAGCAATTTAAAAACAACTAACTATTAAGGCAAAATAAAATAAAATCTTTTTGTATTTTTATTTTTAAAAACAGAAAATTAAACTAAAAACTAAATTAAATTAAAAACTACGCTACCTACAAACTAACTACGTGAACTAGCTTGTCCCCAAATACCAAAAACTTGATCGA
>CM028380.1:105631368-105660711 GCA_013146195.2 Codonopsis lanceolata | reverse complement strand
CTTGTATAAACAATTAGGGTTAGGAGAATTGAAACCCACATCGATGACATTGCAACTAGTAGACCGTCACATTAAACACCCATTAGGAATTATGGAAGATATTCTAGTCCAAGTAGAAAAATTGATTATGCCGTTGATTTTGTGGTGCTCGAGATGGAAAATAGAGTTAGTGCTACACAAGAATCACCACCTCTTCTTCTTGGAAGACCATTTAAGGCTCTGACGGTCAATCTTGTAATCAATGTTAAAAATGGGAAATTATCAATGCTGCTATGGGAGAAACAATTGAAATATCTATATTCAATACCTTAAAGCAACTGATGATATGATTGACTGTTTTTATGTTGATGAGGTAGAAAACATAGTGGCTAAGGATTTGGTGAAAGAATTGAAGAATGATAAATTAGAGGAATTTCTAAATGGTCAAGGTGATAATGAAAATAATGAAGCTAGTGAATTAACAAAACAATTTGAGGAAAAAGAAGAAATAATAACCGAAAAAATAGTTCGTGAGCCTTTAGGGAATTTAATGAGAAATTAGTTCCGTCTATTGAATCACCTTCGTTTTAGAATTAAAACCTCTACCAGACCATTTAAAATATGTCTTCTTAGGTAAAAATGAAACATTGCCTGTCATTATCTCTTCAAAGTTGACTAAAGAGCAAGAAGACAAATTGATAAAAGTTTTACAAGAGCATAAAGAAGCTATAGGATGGACCTTAGCCGACTTAAAAGGAATAAGTCCTACCAAATGTATGCATAGAATCCATCTTGAAGAAGGTGCTAAACCTTCTAGAGAACATCAAAAGTGTCTGAATCCCCAAATGGAGGAAGCTGTAAGAAAGGAAGTTTTTAAACTTCCAGATGCGGGTATCATTTACCCCATCTCTGATAGTAAGTGGGTAAGTCCTGTTCAGGTAGTCCCAAAGAATCTAGAATCATCGTGGTTAAAAATGATAATGATGAGTTAGTGCCAACTAGGACTGTCACAGGATATAGAATGTGTATCAATTTAAGAAAACTTAATGCAGCAACCAAGAAAGACCACTTTCCATTACCATTCATAGAGCAAATCTTAGAAAGATTAGCTGGTTATGAGTTATATTACTTTTTGGACGGATTTTCTGGGTATAATCAAATTCCAATAGCCCCAGAAGATCAAGAAAAGACAACCTTCACATGCCCCTTTGGTACTTTTGCGTATAGAAGGATGCCTTTTGGTCTATGTAATGCTCTAGCTACTTTCCAAAGATGCATGATCTTCATCTTCTCTGATTTAATTAAAAAGTGTGTTGAGGTATTTATGGATGACTTTTTAGTTTACGGGGACTCATTTGACAAGTGTCTAGATAACTTGACCTTAGTTCTTAAGCAATGCTGCAAATCCAACTTAACCCTTAGTTGGGAAAAATGTCATTTTATGGTCAACCAAGGAATTGTTTTAGGACACATAGTGTCAAAGAGAGGAATTGAGGTTGATCTGGCTAAAGTAGAAGTTATTTCTAAGTTGCCCCCTCCTATTTCAGTTAAAGGCGTTGAAGTTTTCTTGGGCACGCTGGTTTCTATAGGCGTTTCATTCAAGATTTTTCAAAATTTTGTAAGTCCTTGTGTAATTTGCTTGCCAAAGATACATAATTTATTTTCGACAAAGATTGTCTAGAGGCTTTTAATCTACTAAAGAAAAAACTAACAATTGCTCCAATTTTATCTAGCCCTAACTGGTCATTGCCGTTTGAAATTATGTGCGATGCGTCGAACTTTGCCATAGGAGCTGTCCTGGGTCAAAAGATTGATAAGAAACCGCATGTAATCCATTATGCTAGTAGAACTCTGCTATAGTTAAATTACACAACATTAAATACACAACAAAAAGGAATTTTTAGTAGTGATTTTTGCCTTAAAAAAATTTAGGTCGTATCTGTTAGGTTCTAAAGTAATTGTTTATTCTGATCATGCTGCTTTGAAATATTTGTTGACTAAGAAGGATGCTAAACCTAGACTAATTAGGTGGATGCTCTTACTTCAAGAATTTGATATTGTAATCAAGGTTAGAAAGGGCTGTGAAAATGTAGTAGCTGACCATTTATCTAGATTAGAATTTTGGCCTTTGTTTGAAAAACACTTGTTTGATAGTAATATTCCGGTGAAAGACGTTTTTCCTGATGAGCAATTATATCATGTGAGAAGTAGTGAGCCATGGTAGGCTGATTTTGTAAATTTTATAATGGCAGATGAAGTAAATTCAGACTTTGGATATCACGAGTGAAAGAAATTTCTTTCTGAAGTCAAAAAGTATTTTTGGGATGAGCCTTACCTATTTAAACGTGGTCCTGATTTAGTAATTCGGAGATGTATTCCACAAGAGGAACACCACAGTGTGTTGTCCTTTTGTCATGGCTTTGCTTGTGGAGGTCACTTTAGAGGTGAAAAGACTGTTAGGAAGGTGTTACAGTCTGGCCTTTATTGGCCATCTTTATTCAAAGATGCTCATCAGTTTGCAAAAAGTTGTGATAAGTGCCAAAGGACAGGAAGCATAAGTAAGAGAAATGAAATGCCCCAAATTAGTAATTTGGTTGTTGAAGTTTTTGATATTTGGGGAATAGATTTTATGGGACCCTTTCCTGTCTCCCAAGAATTTGAATATATTTTGGTAGGAGTTGATTATGTGTCTAAATGGATCGAAGCAATCACTACACGAAATAATGATACTAAGACAGTAATCAAATTTCTATGTGCAAATATTTTTAGTAGACATGGGATGCCAAGAGTGATAATAAGTGATCAAGGGACCCATTTCACTAACAAGTTAGTAAATGCCTATCTGAAAAGATATAGGGTAGTTCATAAGTTGTCTACTCCTTATCTTCCAGACATCGGTCAAGTGGAAGTGAGCAATAGGCAAATTAAAGGTGTGTTGGAAAAGGTCCAACCCAATAGGAAAGATTGGGCATTAAAATTGAATGATGCTTTATGGGCATATCGGAGGCTTATAAGACTCGCTAGGGTTAAGTCCCAACATAATTGTTTACGAAAAAGCTTGCCATTTACGTGGAGTTAGAGCATAGAGTGTTTTGGGCAATCAAAACCCTTAACATGGATATGACCTAAGCAGGTGAGAAACGAATGCTCTAGTTAAATGAGTTAGAAGAGCATAGGTTAGAATCTTATGAAAACATGAAAATATATAAAGAGAAGACCAAACGATTGCATGATAAGAAAATTCTTCCTAAAGACTTGTATCCTGGCATGAAAGTTCTTTTATTTAATTCCAGGTTGAAACTATTCCCAGGAAAACTTAAATCGCGATGGTCAGGTCTATTTGAAGTGGTAAATGTTTTTTTGTCCATGGAGCAGTCGAGCTTGAGTCCTATAAAACTATTGAAATATTCAAAGTTAATGGACATAGAGTTAAACCCTACCATGAAGGTGTTTCGGTTGTGAAAGGTGTCGAGTCAATGGACATTTTTGACTTTGACTAATGGGTTGACTAATGTCGAGCGAACGACGTTAAACAAAAGCGCTGCGTGGGAGGTAACCCACTTATTTTTAATTTGTTGTTGTAAAATAGTTATTTTGACCCCTACTTGATTTTGAGAATTTCAAAATTTATTTAATATTTGCAAGTTTAAGTTTGGGGGAAAAATATTTAGTAGTGTTGTATATATATGTTTAATTTTTACTTAGCGTATTTGGTAATTAGTTTTGGGTAATTGAAGGATATATTTAAGCATCGAAGGAAGATATATTTGGACCTTAATGATTAATAATTTATTCTCAGCTATTTTTATAATAAAGAAATCATTATTTGTGAAAAAATGGCCGAGCGATCGCCCAGCACATAGGCTGAGTGATCGCGCAAAATACAGAACGTTGGCTTCTTAATTTTAGGCCTGAGCTATCGCTTAGTGTAAGGGATGGGCGACCGCTCAGCCTCGATATTTCAAAGACGCAGAAGCTCAGACAGACAGACCAATAGTGACGCTCTCTCTCTTCAAGCAAAACGAAAATTCTTTACCTTCTCTCTAAGTTTCCGGCCAATCTACCTGTCCGAATCCTTTCAAACTTCATAATCCACTTCCCCTCAACCTACATTCCACATCCATCTGTTCATTTTTCGCGATCGGTAAAGATTTGTGCCCCGACGGATTCCGGTGACCTCCATGTTTTCCGGTGAATTTTCCGGCGACAAGCTCAAGTGTGCTACCCATTTTTGAGTATTATCTTCCCTCTTCTACATTTATGCATATTTCATCTGCTTAAAATCGATTATTGCATAAATTGCTAGTGTAGGATAATTTTTATTCTTGTCATTTAAGAGCTTTGTTGGGTTTTCTGATTTGAGAGGAGTGTTTTTGAGTGATAATTTTAGTGATTAATTTTAAATGGCACACAAAAAGAGAAGTAAAACTTCCGGTGAGGGAACATCATCTTCTGCTCTAGCAATATAATTTGATGCCGCCCACTTTTTAAATGCCGACCATTATCAGAACTATTTAAATAGTTTTCATTCTAAGGCTATCGTCCTGGAGCGCGGGTTTGATTTCAAAAGTTATCACTTGAAAAACCATTTCGCAAGAAATGGTTGGAAAAATTTATACGCGACTCCTGGCGAGGCTATTGTGCCAATTGTCCGTGAGTTTTACGCTCACAATGGACAAGTAATGAGGGATGGCCCTTACTATTTATGGGTTCGGGGCCATGTAATTAATTTTGGTCATTCCGTCATTCGGGATTATTATTGTTTACTTGTTGTTAGGGTTGATGATTATCAATCCTATTTACCTTACTTGTTGTTAGGGTTGATGATTATCAATCCTATTTACCTTACTTGTTGTTAGGGTTGATGATTATCAATCCTATTTACCTTATAATATTCCGATGGCCACTGTTAGTGAGAGGATAGCTTTGCCTGGGTCCGAGTGGACCTATGGACGAAACGCGTTGGTTGGACGCCCTCGTTCCATTAGGGAGTCTCTCTTGACTCCCCAGGCTAGGGGAATTTATAAATTTATTTGTGCGAGGGTGATGCCCATGACACATGAGTCTGAGATGACGTGGAATAGGGCGGTGTTAATTTATACCATCCTAACTCAGGGTTCTGTTGATATCGCTACAATCATCAACGGGCAGCTTAGAGGCATGGTTGAGAAAACCATGAATATGACCCTTCATTTTCTGAGTCTGATCACTGGCCTTTGTGTTGCCGCGGGAGTTTAGTGGACTCCCGATTTAGAGCGAATCAAGCCGATGCCCAATGTTGCCCAAAAGGGTGTCATAAATAGGACACGACAACCCTATGACCGTTATCCCACCAATCAAGGCGAGGATGTTGAGGAGGATCCAGAGATGGATCCTTTGGAGGAGATCTCTACCCAGTTAGTGGAGGTCCAGCTAGGCTTAGACACTCTTAGTCAGCATGTAGACCATAGGTTTGACATGCTTCAGCAGCATGTCGATCATCGATTAGATACGATTGAGCATGGTCTGGCGGATCAAAACTATTTTTATGGGTATAGTACTCAACTTTTTCAAAACATTGCCCCCAACCTCAACATGCCTTCGGACACTGTCCCTGAATGGCGTCCTCCTTCGTTATTTGGTCCTGGCTCATCTGGAGCCGACGCTTAAGTAGCGTCTTTCTTCGTTATGCGGATTTGCCATTTGTTTTCCATTTGCTCCTTTGTTTTGCTTCCTTATCTTCCGGTCTAACATTTTGAGGACACAATAGAATTTAAGTTTGGGGGGGGGGGAATTCAAGGCCCAGGGTCCTTTCAAGTCCTAGCCTAATGAGGATTAGGAACTTGTGGTTAAATCGTGCTATGTACATGGGACAACTAATGTCCCTTATATCCTTTCTTTAACATATTTTCTTATTTTTGCTTATTTTTATTTTAGGAGTTGATGAAGTGAAATACTGTGACAAAGGCCGTGACCACATTAGTTTCTTCCAAACAGATAAGTAGATAGCAGTTCTAATCCCTAGCTGTCTACTTATCCGGCCTTATTCCAATTAGCATCAATCTCCAATTTATTTTTTTTATAAAAATTTTAAAAAATTTTATTCTCGAGTCTATGCGCGGAATTTAAGTCAATGATGATTAATGCTATGACCCGCATGACTTCTTCCTCGATCCCTCGGGAATTTACTCTGTTGTGTAAATTTCCTATGATTATCCCTTTTGTGTACTCATACCCCACCATTATTGAAGGACTTGGATATTTTTATCTAGCATATAGCTCACATGGCATTCTCCGAGAGATTGGTTTTGTGCACCTAATTAGGAAGAGTAACTGTCTTTATGCGAGTGTTACATTGAATTGTAACTTAGGGTCATTTTTGTAGAAATTAGAATTTTTGGAATTGTCTTGCTAATATATCTCAAGCACACTTTTGAATCGTGATTGCATGTTAGTCTTTATTTCTCGATATCTTTTCTAGCGAAAGCTTACGTCAAACACATTAGGAGCTATTCTTCATTTCGCATATGAATGTGATGTTTATAATTGTATTTTATTTTCTATAGAATTTTGTATGATGACTTGGCACTATGACATGATTTAGGCCATCTTTGGTTCGTTTGAGTCTTTTTAGCTTCCTGACCTATCTATATTATATCCCTAATGTCCCCTTTTGAGCTTTATTAAAAGAATGGCGTGTGCAAAAGCACATATCGACCCCCATTCGACATCATTTCTTTTACCCACATTAACTTAACCCTAAAAGCTTATACACTTTAGCCTACCTTGGAGAGAGTAGAACTTGGGTGGGGAATTTGATGTTGCATGGATTGTCATTATTTTAATATCATCCCATGATTTCATCTTCTTCCTTGTATTCTCCGCTATTATTTAAAAAAAAAACGGAGTGAAGAAGATGAAAAGAAATTATCAGAAAATTAAAAAGAATAAAAGGAGTGCAAAGTATAGTGAAAAATGGCATAGCCAACAAAAGAACAAGGCGAATGGGCACTTATTTATGAAAGTGAATAGATAGCAAAATGCAAGTTTGGGGGAAAAATTTCCCCAAGTCTTTGTCTTTTCAGGTCCTAGCCTAATGCATGTATCCATGCAATGGAAGTAATAGGGAATTTGGGTAGTTGTGCTATCTCACTTTGAATTTCTTTCCTTCTTATTGTTACCCATTTACCCAGGCCTTACATTACAAGCTTATTAAAGTCCTATTGATCTAGTGCCGCTTTATCATGTTGTATCTTCCTTGATATGATTAATACATGTTAATTGATCCATGATTCATTTATACACTTCTTGGTAAAGCCCAATGTGTTAGCATAATCTGAGCTATTGCAAGTAACTGAGAGATAAAAGCAGTGTCTTCATACATAGGAAGTGCATGGGATGGATGTAAGCATCTTTGATTCCTTAATATTCTCTTTTCTGTAAAGCGACCGGATATTGATGGTAGACTCTCCTTTTTAATGCATGTTTGTTTTATTTTCAAAATATGGAGAGAATGAATGCTGTGCTTTGCTTGATTAAACTGTCTAATTTTGGATATGCTTTATGAGTGGGAGTTCACACATTTGAATAATCATAGTACTATTTGCATGATAGAGTGAACCCATTTGGTACTGGGAGTAGTCCTTACACATGTGTAGAGCATTGCTTGAGACTGCTGTTAATTTTCGCATTATATGACTTGAGAATAAAAACCAAAAAGATTTTCTTTATTTTCTGTTTTTCTAGTTTAGTTTTATTTGTTTTTATATTTATCTGCATAGTCGAGTCGCTCTTTAGAGTCTCCTTGAGTTTGTGGGTTTCTAGAGGAGTGTAAATAGTGTCACCCTCCAATTTTTTTTTGTTATTTCTGTATTTTATTTTATTTATTGCTTTTGTATTTATTTGTTTATTCGTGGACGAGCAAAGTCTAAGTTTGGGGGTATTTGATAGATGTGTTTTATACGCATCTATTGTGTGTATATTCCTACTTAGATGATGCTTTTCTGCAAGTTTCCAAAGCTATTGATATGAGTTTTAGTGTTTTATGAGTTTCAGGCTAAAGATGAGGAAAATGATGAATTTCTGGCTATTTTGCAGTTATATGAAGTTTCTAGGGGCCTGAGTGCAAATCTGCTGAAGAAGAAGGCTCAAAATGCTGGTTTGAAAGCTGAGCGCTCGCTCAGCTGGGTGCAAAACCCAGAAACAAGAATCCGGAGTTCAAGGCCTGAGCGATCGCTCAGTGCAAGGGTTGAGCGACGGCTCAACCCCGATTTCTGGTCTGGGCAGTTTTCGTCTTTTTCCATAAACCCTAGCTAGTATAAATAAAACCCTAACCTCTCAGCTTTTTGGGGATCTGACTTTAGGTCATTTTTAGGCTGCTCTTGAGCACTTTCAAGGGGCAGAAACATTTTGTATTTCATTATTATTTCATTTGTTAAAGATTGAAGATGCTCCAATTCATTCATATGTTGTGTTCATCATATGTGATGAACTAACTTTTCCACTCTAGGTATTGGAGGTAACTTTGTATCAATTTTTTATGTGTGAATATAATTTCATTATATCAAATTACTGTTTATCATATTAGATTATAATTGGTTTACATTGAAGTTATCGCATAATGGCTGCATTAATGAATGTGTAGGCTCTTGGGTATGATGAATTGCATGACCATATGCATAAGTCATACATTAATTGGCCAACCTAATTGATAAATAGGTCTCTCGGATTCCCGACCATAGGTTAAGGAGTAGATCTAGGTTCGCATTGTGTGGGGGAATGCAATAGAGTTCGTTCCTCCATGCTTTAGTTCCTAAGGCACTTAATGTGCTCTGAATTACTGTGTGGACGGACCAAGAAAGCACAGTCAAAGCAGAGTACTAAGGGTTGCAAATCTCGACCAGTAAGTCCCAATCCTTTACCTAGCGATTGAACCCATAATTGATAGATATCTTTTGACTAATACGCATAAAAGGCGATACAAGTGAATCCTAATACCTAGACCATTTTCATCCATAAAACTTTTATAAAATTCAGTCTTCGGCAAGTAGTTAATTTAAATTAATTTTATTAGTTTAATTCTAGAATTTTAATCAGTCCAAAAACAAACCCTCCTTTTTAAGTAATTGTTTTTTTAATTAGCTTAGATTAAATTCATTTTAATTCATTCTCCCTGAGGTTCGACCCTTGCTACGATATATCTATTCTACAATAGTCTTATGCACTTGCAAGGTAAATTTTAAACACATCAATGCTCTCTGAATTCTTGTTAGTTTTGTTGGGTCAACTGATGGTTGTTCCCAATCTTGATTAAGCAGGCCATCTTCTGACAGTGCAGCCCTCCCAACAAGATATGGGTCATTATGGGGCAGTGCAGGGAGCTGGTGTACTTTGTTGTAGATAGTCCAGGCCAAAAATATCATTACCTTAACCAAATATCATTACCCACAACCATCAAAACTCCGTAAAGTCTATCATTACCTTAACCAAAATCTTGTCTTCGACAAAACACACACGAAATACCCTCGCGTGGTAACGACACTTTATTAGTCGCGATAAAACTGTATACCCATCCGTAATTATCTTAACTCGTCTCATAACCACCAAGTTATCAACCGTGCGATTCGAGCGTATCCTACTCGCGTAAAAATCACACAATAATATGTAATTATATTACTTACAAGATTACTCATATCCCTATAGAGTATACAAATTCAACACAACACTAGTAATCACCACTAGTAACATTATCACATATTCATTCTTCATATATTCATAACATAGCCATATATATAGGCATACAAAAATCACATTTTCACACCATAATTGATTGTCTACCGACAAATCAAGATTCAACCCAAAACCATAAACGAATCCCTAACCGGGACATCCTCCTCGATCATATCAATAAACTGGGGAAAGCAAAAATCAATAAATCTCAACACACAATGCAATGTATGTATGAATGCATATGAGCTACCGATACAACGTGCACTCATAATAACGATAACAACAACCATAATATCCGTATAAGGAATTACCTCCTATCTCGGGTAGGTCTCAAAACTCCGCAATGGCCAACCGCCGCGCGCGCACACAACCTCCAACTCTAGGTCGTCCATCACCATCTCACTAAGAGTCATTAGACCGCTTATTAGCACTCCTAGAGTCGTTAATCCTCAACTTAAGGCAATCATTTCTAATGTGATCACCACCACGAACAAAACACTAGCCTCTATTGCTCCAACACCTACGCTCAGTGTTTCATTTTCCCAAACAAAATTTACACATCGATTCATCACCTCGACATCTATGACTATAGGTAAAAGAATCACTCCGCTTACCAGACTACAGATTTTTCTACACAACTTTATGAGGTACTAATTGCCCTCTAACTCATCATAATCCTTAACAGTCCCCAAGGTCCTCTCTCGAGTGCATTCCTTGATATCTAACTTTTTCTCATAAGTACAGTCCACAGCCCCTCGATAATCCGTAAGCTGTAATAGAATAAATTGCCTATAATATTTTATCGTTGATCCTTAACTCTTTCACAATTCATGGAGTCTTCCAAATCTCATCCGGTACTAAGTACTCTACTCTAATGAGCTAACTCTGTGAACATCACCAAATATTGAACCACAACCTCATAATATTTGCCACCAATACTCCGGTGGACTCTTGATCGATTGTTTTATTTATCTATTTCCTTGCAAGTGTACAAGACTATTATAGAATAGACTCGGAAGCAAGGGTCGAACCCACATAGACAAGTGATCACGAACAGTGCGGTTATAGATAGCAAATTATTAACCTAAGGGGGGTTTTTATGTTTAATTCTACTCTAAATTACTAGTTATAGATATTAACTAATTAGACAGTAATAACAGTTATGAAGATCTTATGGTGAGTGGAAATCTAGGATTCTGGGTTTCACTTATATCTCCTTTATGTTCAATTCATAATAATGTCATTCAATGTCTTGGGTTCGTTCACTAAAAATAGATATGGTCTGTTGAACAATTGGTTCAGCCTCCATCCCCGCAAAATTCACCCATTCCATATCCTAAGCACAGGAACTGTAATCTAGCTGTCACCTAGATTTATGATCTATCTGTCACCTAGATCATGTAAGAACCTGGTCCTAACTTATCACTCTCGTGCTTCGATAGGTCCAATTTATTGTGTTGGTGAGCCCGACATATGCACTTGGTCATGCAGTTATCCGCACCTCTAGGCCTTTATTATTTGCGATTACATTCATTTGTTCAAAGCGAAATAATAGAGGGGTTGATAAACAACACAATCAACAAGCATTGAATAGACATATATATATGAATCAAAACATAAATTCGATACAAGTTACCTCCCACCTCCTAGATTAGGGATGATTTAGTTCATCATAGGCGATGAAACGACACATGGAGATGATGAAAGACATGATTTGATCTTCAATACTTGAAATTACAAAACCTAATTATGTTATACAATCTAAAACTACCTAAAATCTATGTAAAGAGAGCTTCCAGCCGTCCTCCCTATGCTTAGGCTCGGCATCTGACTTCTATATATACTCGGGAGTTGTGATTGAATCGAATGACTGTGTGAAAACCCGAAAATTGAGCATTCTGCCTACCTTGCGGTCGCAAGGTCTGGATACCTTGCGTCGCAAGGTCTCCGGTGTGTGCTTCTTGGCTCTTCGATTGCGGCTTCGGGGACCGATATCGCCTACCTTGCGGTCGCAAGTGCACCCTGCGTCCGCAAGGTGTCCGAATGACTTTCATTTTCTTCAATTTCTTCTTTCTTTGTAATTTGCACTTAAAACCACGGAGTTTCGCGTATTTTCACGAACAATCATGAAACTTACAAAACTCACCAAAAACATATATTAGTACTCAAAAGACTCATGAAATAGCCTAATTCAAGTCACAGAAGCATATAAAATCGACGTATAAAATACATCGATCAAATACCCCCAAACTTGAACTTTGCTCGTCCACGAGTAAACAAATAAACTTATAAATACAAAAACATCTAAATAACAAAAATTAAAATCTTTTTGTGAGGGTGACACTATTTACACTCCTCTATAAACCCACAAACTCAAGGAGACTCTTTCGAGTGACTCGACTATGCAGATAAATACAAAAACAGATAAATATAAAACTAAAATACAACTACAAACATAACTCAAACATAAAATCTTTTTGGTTTCATCCTCAAGTTATAAGCATATGGCATGCATGTAATCTCAGTTTGGTGCTCACCACATATATGCAGGCTTAGTCATATAAAACCAACTAGTCTTTTCTTAATACTGCTACTACTTTTAATTTCTCCGTGTGTGTGTGATCACCAGTCTTAAAGAATATCTTAACTAAAACAGTTTTATTGAGCTAAACACCACATTCATATGAAAATTACAGTTTAATAGAAAATCATGCATTAAGAAGTATGAGATCTACCATCCAAACCCGGTCAGTCACAGATAGAAAGGTCCCAAGGATTCAAAAGATTTACACATCCATCCCATGCACTTCTATGTATGTATACAATGCTCTCCTATCCCAATGACTTGTAATAGCTAAGATTATGCTAACACAGTGAGCTTTAGGGTGAATAATAATGAATATGAAGTGTGTGATCAATTTCATGTTACTCACTTGACAGTAAAAACAACATAAGCATTGGCAAGAAGATCATTAGGACTTTTTAAGCTTGTAATGTAAGGCCAAGGTGTTGGGGGATTTGATGGAAAGGTATTGGAATTCAAAGTGAGAGAGTAAGACTACCCTTTATCCCTCATACTTCCAAGCAAAAGGAAGTTTTCCCTATTTAGGCTAGGACCTGCAAAGACCACAAGTGGAGGGGTGCTTTGTGTTACTTTTCACTTTTCTTCTTTATCCCCCAAACTTGTTTTGGGCACTAGATTCTTCTAAAAATATCATCATTCTAATCAGCAGAATTTTTCTAACATATTTTCTCTTGAAAGCTATGCTTTCATTTGAATCTTTGTTTACACTCTTCTTCTTCCGTTTCATTTTTCGTCGACACATGAATTTTTTTTTTTTTTTTTTTTTTCGACGACGGAAAGAAGAAGCCTTCTGAAAAATAGCCTAACTGAAAAGAAGTGGTCCTCCTAGAATCAATTTCCCACCCAATCCTACTCTCTCAAAGGGTAGGCTAAAAGTGTATAGGCTTTTAGGGTTAAGTTAATGTGGGTAAAGAAATGATGGCGAATGGGGGTTTAAATAGTGTGCTTAGCACACTCCATTCTTTTTCATTAGGCTCAAAGGGGACACTAGGGATATATTTAGTATAGGTCAGGGAATATTTAGGCTCTAACGATCCAAAGATGGCCTAAATCATTTCTTAATGCCAAATGCTCACATAATATTTAAAGCAAGTAAAATAACACAAAATATCATATCAACTATGGGAATTGGGTTGAGTGTTTAGCATCACTGGATTTCACATAAGCATTCGCTAAAACAGATGGTAGGGACAATTGAGACTAACATGCAGACACGGTTCGAAAGTGTGCTTGAGATATATAAATGAGAAAAATCCAAGGGATCTAACTAACATGCAATTGACCCTAAGTTACAATTTAATGCAACAATCATGTTCGAATGGCTATGCATCATATTCTTGTGCATATCTTGTTGAAGTGAAATAGGTGTTATAAACTTTATAAAACTATTCTAATCAATCTAAAGTTATGACTGGTGTGAGTGCATGAAGAATTTGGAGAAAAGTAAAAGTTTCGCAAAATTAAGTAAATTCCAGGGGGATCTACGGACTAACTATGCGGTTCATTGCACTAATCTCCTCATTGACTACGACTAGCATTACCACACCTAAACTCGAGGATGAATATTTTGAATTTAAATATATATATTTTTTATATATTTTTCTAAGAAATTGCGAAAATTGGAGGTGATGACGATGACACAATTGATGATGGGTCCCCATAAGAGGAACCCACGAGTATCTAATGTAAGTGTATTCTGGTCAAGGCAACACCTCCGAAAATCAGAAAAAATAAAAACAGGAAAAATAGGGTGAAGAGTTAAATGGTCATCTAAGAAAGAAATTCTCTTTCACCCTAATGACATAGCCCAACTCCATTCTTCGTTAGGCTGGGACCTGCTAAGACCTAAAATTTTAAATCCCCCCAAACTTAAGTTCTATTTTGTCCTCAAAATAGAGGAACATATGAGAGGATTGATGGGGTAGGACAAATACCAAAAGGATATAGCGGGTACACCTAACGAACGAGGACGGAACTTGGGCCTCGACTCAAGGTGAGTCGGGCGGAGATAACGAATGAGGACGAAACTCGGAGATTGTGCCTGGTGGCAGTCCATAATGATTTGAGACATTATGTCCCACGGTGTTAACCCAGCCGAAAAAGTTCAGCTGGTCGGCACGCATCTGTGCCAACTGCTGACTCACCATATCAGTTTGGAGGATAGCTGCCTCCAACCTGTTGGAGATCCCAACGAGCGGGTCCTCTTCCTCTTCTTCGGGTTCCTCCTCTTGAGGAACCCTCACTCGCGGCTGCTGGTGATGTTCAAACAAAATGGCCCTAGTAATGACCGGACCAGCCTTCAGCCTCTCAGCGTGTTTGGGCATTCTCACGTTTGCCCTCCTACACAAGTCAGTAATCAAATGCGGGAACGCGAACCCCGCATTTGTCCTACCTCTAATAAGGGTCTTGATTTGGCCGTTGATCAAACGGCCAACATCAATAGACCCATTGGTCATGATGGTGTAGGTTAGGACAGCCCTCTCCCAATTCACCGTGTTTTGGTAACTTGAGGGCATGAGACGGCCACAAACAAATTTATACACGGGCTTGGCCGTGTCTTGGAGGAAGGACTCTCTCATGGTGCGAGGTCCATATGGTGGTTGACGTGTAACGCACCGTATTCTTGTATGTACATTGTGTGCTTGCCTTCATGTTTTCTTGTTGATTGTGAGCATGTTACTTAGTTTATAAGTGTTTTAGAAACATTCATAAGTCATTCATGAAGCCCTTAGCATGTTTGGAATCATGTTAGCATGCTTGTTTAATCGCCGGTTGAATTGCTTGTTTGGTTCTTCTTCTTTCTCTCCTTCGTTTGGGTTGTTCGGGTGTTGTTTGAGGGTGCTTGTGATGAGTTTTAAACTCATTTTTGTTGGGGTTTGAAACCCCCTTGATTTGGCTAAGTGATTGGGGGTCTTTTAGGTTGAGTTTTGAGCCATTTTGGTTCTGCCGGGCTTGCCCTCGCAAGGTAGAATGACCTTGCCCCCGCAAGGTAGACAGAAAGTGAGGTGTTGTGCATCCAGGAGGGATGCGGTCGCAAGGGTAGGGGGACCATGCGACCGCAAGGTCCCCCGAGACTGGGTTGTCCTGTTTCGTTGTTTCTTGAATTCTACCCTTAAACCCCTATCCAAAACCCTTTTTAAACCCCACCTAAACCTCCCTAACCCTTATTACTTGTGTCCTAACATTAGTAACATGTTTTATGGATGGATTAAGAGAGCATTAGTGATCATTAAACCCACAAAAATCAGATTTTAAGAGACCACATTGTCATGACACTTGTCCCACTCAGTTTTTGAACCAATATACACCACACTTGCAGATTTTGACTCTCATTTCTATCCCTCACTCTCCAGAAACGGGATTTCTCTTCTCCAAGACTCTCCCATGGCTTCTTGAAGCTCTCATCTCCATCTTCCTTGATCCTTCACTCATTTGCCCAAGCTACCTTCATCAAAAGTGTAGAGCTCAAAGAGTAGAGCATTTCCATCCGAACGATTTTCTTATTTGCTTTCTTTGGTGTAGCATATCAAGTAAGTTACTCTTCTTCTTCTTCTATTTAGTTCTCATTGAACCTAAGGAAACAAAGCCTATGATGATTGAGGTCAATGAGGACACATAATTGCTTCCTATGCCTTCTACTTGTATTTTGAAAATATGAACTTGCTAGGAGCATGTATAGGATGATTTCTTGCCTATGGAAGTTTATTAAACTCTTTCATATTGTCTATTTAAGGTTTTGATCATGTTAGAGACATGTATTATACATGTTGCTTGAATAAGTGCAATAATGTGAATGCCCTAATTTGAGTCTATATTGTATATGGTTTAGTTGTTATGTGTTCTATTCTATAAATTGAACTCTATGAGGTATATGAATCACATTGCAATGCCTTGGTGAATTTACAACCTTGTTGAACCTAGAAATGACCTAGGTTGGGTTATGAAGCACATAGCTTCAATTTCTCCAAAATTGGGAATTTAGAGAAAAGACTCAACGGAGTCGACTCTAGGGAATATTTGAACATGTTGAACTCTAGTTTCAATCCCTACGAAGTTTGAACACCGTTTGATTTGGTTTACTCGAATATGAGCTCGGTTAAATTGTTTACAACAAGTTGTTATGAAAGATTGGTTTGAGCAATTAATTGCCTTGACATGTTTTTATGGTAGAGATTAATACCCTACTTGGTTAGTCGAGTTCGCTCTTGTCGAATTCGGTCCTTAAATGGTTTTAGTCAAGTAAACATCTACTTGTGCATCACATTGAGTCCAGCTGGCATTATTTGGTTTGTTTATTGAGTCAAGGTGGGACGATGCATCGCCTTCACGAATTATGGGATTCGTGCTCGCTATAGATCGCCGCACCTGGGACTTCACGCACACCTCCACTGTGGGCCGCAGTGGGGAAGTAGCCCCTTTGCCGTATCAATACGTGCCACATTGGCTTGCTAATGAAATCGAGTAGGTTCTCGGTATGAGTCGATGAATTCACAAAACATCGATGGCACGAACCAGTAACAGAATGTTTTGCAGGAGCTACGAAGCGGCCGTGACTATATCATATCCTACTTGTATGATTTAATTTCCCGCACTTACGTGAACAATGTGCTAAGTGCTATATGATGATCATGTACCATAATTGAGATAAATGTCATGCTATCACATGAACATGCATTGTAGTAACTTACTAAGTCTTTCGACTTACCCTATTTGTTTGTTTTGTTTCCTTAGATCCGAGCCGAGGAGACGGTCCGAGATAGACTCGCTTTATTCACGCTTGGTCGTTTGTGAGCAAGGTTGCTCTTTTGGACTTTTGTAATTAGCCTTTTATTTTGGCAAGGACGTTGGGAAGCAAGTCATGTAGACTTGGCTTGGGGTTTTGTTGTTGTAGCAACTTAATGATTTGACACTTGTAATCTTTTGTATGCCGACTATACGTCGAGCCTGTTTATATGTTTATGGTTCGCTACAGTTTCTTCCGCTAAAGCTCGTTTAATTATTATTGTTTTTGTTGTCTCCGGCATGTTGTGGCCGTTGAGGTTATTATAAGCATGTGTTATTATTGTAGGAGTAGTTGTTGGGTTCCGGCTGTAACGTCGCCGAAGACTTGTTTATTTTAAGTTGTTTTTCCGGCCAAGTGTAGCCGAGTTGTTATTCGTATGCGATGTTGCGCCACATGAATTTTATAATCCTACTTATGCATGCTTGTGTTATTGATTATTTGGACGGCGCGACTCGGGATCTCGCATTGGGGTCCGGTCGTATCGAGTTATAGGTTAGGCGTCGGCGGGATAGGTTCCATGGCCTAGTTGGGTTGGTTATATGTGTGTTGATTTTAACGTCGAGTGAATTCTTGTAGGAGTCCGATGGATAATCCCAGGAGAGGTAGACCCAGAAGAGGTCCGATCGAGCCCGAGGTAGAGGTACCGCCTCCAGAGAATCCGGTAGTTCCGGATATGGCTGAATTACATCGCAGATTAATGGCTTTTCGGCGGGCGGGCCGGGAGGTCGAGGCGGAGGAGGCGGCACCACCACCACCTCCACCACCGAGACCAAGGACTGACACTACTCTCTTAGAGAGATTTCTTAAGTTAAAGCCTAGTTCGTTTCTTGGGGAACCGAAACCGAGAGAGGCCGAGTTATGGATGGAGGAAATGATCAAAGTATTGTCCATGTTGGGGTGTACCGACGAAGAAAGAGTTATGCTAGCAACGTTCAAGTTTAAGGGAGCCGCCGAACATTGGTGGACTGTGTTGAAAGAGAGTTGGGAGATGCAACAAGTTCCCATTACTTGGGCCAATTTCCAAAGAGAGTTTAAAAATGAATATGTACCGGATGTGGTTCGCAACCAAAGGGAGAAGGAGTTCTATGATCTTGAGCAAGGTAGCATGACCGTGGCGGAGTATTCCGCGAAATTCACAGAATTGAGCCGATATTGTACGTATCTGATTCCCACGGAGGCACGGAGAACACACAAGTTTGTAAAGGGGTTAAGAACTGAGTTTAGAAAGCAGATTCTAGCGCTTAAGCTCACCGATTATCGAAGTGCAGTTGATCGAGCGTATGAGGTGGAACAAGATATTGAGGAACACCGGGTCAAGAATAATTCTAGTAATGCACGACAGTCTACTCAGAACAATAATCAGGGAAACAATTCGGGTAATAGAAGGGGATATCAAGGAAACCGTGATAGGAGAAGTGGAGGCCAAGGTAGGCCACAGTCTGGGAAGCAAGGTAACAATACTTCTTCATCTCAAGGGCAGCAAGGGTCGCGAAATGAGACTATGATTTGTTCTTTCTGTCAGAAGTCTGGGCACACTGCTGATAGGTGTTGGGGAAAAACTGGGAAGTGTTACTATTGCGGTGATGGAACTCACATGAGGAAAGATTGTCCAAAGCTTAAGGCCAATCAATCTGGTAGCGCCGGTCAACAGTCTGGAGATAAGAGAGATGGGGACGAAAAACCAAAGGTGTAAGGCCGTGTGTTTGCGCTTGATCAGCGCGAGGTTCAGGGGTCTACGGCCGTGATAGGAGGTACTCTTTCTATATTCGATCATAAGGCTCGAGTTCTCATAGATCCAGGGTCTTCGCATTCTTATGTTGCTTCGCACTTTATTGAGAATCTATGCGTATTGCCTTAACCTTTGCCATATTTGCTTGAAGTTTCTACCCCGCTCGGGGAATATATGCTCGCATCTGAAGTGTTTAAATCTTGTGATGTTTTGGTGGGTGACCACACTTTGCATGCGGACTTGGTAGTTCTACCTATACGTGATTTTGATGTGATTCTTGGCATGGACTGGTTATGTGCTTATCATGCTATAGTTGATCGCCATGTAAAGCGGGTTACTTTTTATATCTTAGGGTGTGCTGAGTTTACATTTGTGGGTGATCATGCATCGAGTGATTTGCATTTTATTTCTGCTCTAAGGGCTAGAAAATTACTGTCTCAAGGGTGTACGGGCTATCTTGCATGCGTAGTTGATAAGAAGAAGTCTTCGCCTAATTTAGAAGAGGTTCCGGTAGTATGTGAGTTTCCCGATGTGTTTTCTACCGACCATGCTATGCCACCCGATAGAGAACTAGAATTTTGTATTGAGCTTATTCCGGGGACTTCACCGATTTCTAAGGCACCGTATAGAATGGCGCCCGCGGAGCTTAGGGAGTTGAAAACTCAGTTGCAAGAACTCCTAGAGATTGGTTTTATTAAACCGAGTGTGTCGCCTTGGGGCGCACCGGTCTTATTTGTGAGGAAGAAAGATGGGAGTTTGCGGTTATGCATAGACTACCGAGAATTGAATAAGGTGACCATTAAGAATAAATACCCACTACCCCACATTGATGATCTTTTTGACCAATTGCAAGGGTCTATCGTCTACTCTAAGCTTGATTTGAGATGGGGTTACTACCAATTGAAGGTTAGAGAGGAAGACGTTCCGAAGACGGCTTTTCGCACTAGATATGGGCACTTTGAATTCGTGGTGATGCCGTTTGGGTTGACGAATGCACCAGCGGTGTTTATGGACTTGATGAACCGTGTCTTTCACAGCTATCTTGATTGTTTTGTTGTAGTCTTTATTGATGATATCCTAGTGTATTCGAAATCTCGGGAGGAGCATGAGAAACACTTGAGGGTTGTGTTGTCTATTCTTCGAGAGAAACAGCTTTACGCAAAGTTTAGCAAATGTGCTTTTTGGCTCGAGGAAGTATCTTTTTTGGGGCATATAGTTTCTAGCGCTGGGATAGCCGTTGATCCTTCTAAGATTGAAGCGGTGATGAATTGGAAGAGGCCTAGTTCAGTTACCGAGGTTCGGAGTTTCTTGGGCTTAGCGGGTTATTACCGGAGATTTATTGAGGGTTTTTCTCGGATTGTGACTCCTATGACTAGATTGACACAAAAGAATGTACCATTTGTTTGGGGCGAGAAATGTGAAGCTAGTTTTCAAGAGCTTAAGAAGCGGTTGACGACGACACCTATTTTGGCTTTGCCTAGTGGAGGAGATAATTTTGTGATCTATAGCGATGCTTCTAAGGAAGGTTTGGGTTGTGTTTTGATGCAAAATGGAAGAGTGATCGCCTATGCATCGAGGAAGTTGTCTATTCATGAACAGAATTACCCGACACACGATTTGGAGTTGGCTGCGATTATTTTCGCGTTGCATAAATGGAAACATTACTTGTATGGGGCTAAGTTTGAGATTTTCACCGATCATAAAAGTTTGAAATATTTATTTTCTCAAAAAGAGTTAAACATGAGGCAAAGAAGATGGATGGAGAAATTAAAGGATCATGATTGTACTATTTTGTATCATCCGGGGAAGGCAAATGTGGTAGCGGATGCCTTGAGTAGGAAAGTTTACATGTCTTGCATGATGGTGAGAGAATGGAAGATGTTGGAAGACTTGCGAGATTGGGGTCCTAGTGTTTATGATAGAGGTGTGATTTTCGCAAATGTTCATGCTACGCTTTGTTTGGGAAAATTAGAGAAGCGCAAGGGAATGATCCTGAGTTGAAGAAAATTATTGATGGGTTGGTAAAATGTATCGCCCGATTTTGTGATTAATAGTGAGGGTACTTTGACGTTTCGAGGTAGAATTTGTGTTCCTTCTAATACTGAATTGAAGAGGTTGGTTCTTGATGAGGCTCATAAAACGAGGTATACCATTCACCCGGGGAGCACGAAGATGTACTTAGACTTGAAAAGACAATTTTGGTGGAAGGGTATGAAGAGGGAATTATGAGTATGTGTCAAAGTGTTTGACTTGTCGGCAGTTAAGGCCGAACATCGAGGCTCTGGGATTTCTACAACCACTTGAGATTCCTCGAATGGAAGTGGGAGTTTATTACTATGGATTTTGTGACAAGGTTACAAGCGCGAGAGGATTTAATGCAGCTTTGGGTTATAGTCGACCAGATTGACTAAGTCGCACACTTTATTCCGATCGCGCTCACTTATTCATTGACTCAATTGGCAGCTTTGTATATTCAGGAGATCGTGAGACTTCATGGCGTACCTGTTAGTATTGTGTCCGATAGAGATCCGAGGTTCACATCTAGATTTTGGAAATCGTTGCGTGAAGCTTTGGGGACAGATTAGACTTCAAGATGCTTTTTCATCCACAAACGGATGGTCGGTCAAGCGATTAATTCAGATTTTGGAGGATATCGCGAGCTTGTGCCGTGGATTTCAAGGGAAGATGGGATTCTCACTTACCTTTAGCCAAGTTTATGTATAATAACACTTACCGAGTATCAAGATGGCGCCGTATGAAGCTTTGTATGGGCGTAAGTGTAGATCGCCAATTTGTTGGGATGAAGTTGGAGAGGCGAAACTTTGGGGTTCGAATTAGTGCAACAATCGGTTGAGAGCGTGAAGTTGATTAGAGATCGACGCACCGCTCAAAGTCGACAAAAGAGTTACGCGGACAATCGAAGACGAGATCTTGAGTTCCAAGTGGGAGACTACGTGTTCTTGAAGGTGACACCGAGGAGAGGTTGTGAGGTTCCCGGGAAATGCCCCGCGCCCGCCCTTGGATAGGGGTGCGCCAGACGTGCGGATGCGGGACACCACCGCCTCGCTCCACCCTCCCTTGTTTAGGGAAGACGAAATCCAAAGTGCGAGAGGAGTGTCTATATTAGCACGTTGGAATGTGCCTCTTGCCCTGAGTGAATTTTGTATCCAATATGGGAACTTATGGTTTTCCATGTCAAGTTATCCCTTATTTCGTGGATAACAGATATGGGAATGCATTACTCTTCCATTCCCATTCTCCCTTTATCTTTCGTGGAAAATAGAGAAGTGCAAGAAAGAATATTGCGACGCCCCACTATGAATTTTATGAAAATAGCCTTATGGCCTATTTTGGATCACTATGAGTGCCTTGGGTTTTCTACGCCAAGTTATCCATTATTTCGGGATACCAAGACATAGAAATACATCACCTTTCCATTCCCATTCTCCCTCGTTTAGGGAGAACGTGAAAGTGCAAAGAAAGATGTTGCGAGGCCCCACCGATCCAAAATGTTTTAGAGTCGCCACCTTTATTTTAAGGCAAAAATAAAGGAAAACCAGAGATTTTAGAAAACGGGTTCTGAGGCTAAGTTACGAGTTGGGAAGGTGCTAGGCACCCAACTCGCCTCTTTCGGTCTCGAACGTTTTTGGTCAAGTATGCTTATTGTCACATTTACTTAGCAAATAAATAAGGTCTTATTTTGACAAGGGAAAATTAAACAGATACATTCGTGGCCACATTATTTACGGACTCGCAAACTGCCTCTTTCCAATAATTACGCACACATTTAAAAATATTTGGCCATTATAACGGCTCTATTTAGTATTATTTCCTAACAAAATCCGGCAAAGATAATCGCTATATTTTGATATTGAACCGACCGAAATAATACATTTACAAATAAAGACTTTATTGAATAAAATAAATAAATAAATACAAACTTATCTAAAAATATTTTGCCATAATAACGGCTACATTTAGTACTATTTCCTAATAAAATCCGGCAAAGACAACCGCTATATATTTACATTGGGCCGGATCGAAATAATACTATTACATAGAAATAAAAAACTTTAACAATAAAAGCTTACAAACGGCGTAGGGGTGTGCTCGCCTGCCTCGGGAGAGAGAGTCTTTTTTCTGGTCCGTCCGGTCCGGTCCGTTGAAGTTGTGTGTTGTGTGAATTTGGGCAACAGAATCGCCTCGAAAGTTACTTTCGGCCTCTGGATCGGGCGGTAACTGCTTATTTTGGTTGTTTGTTTGGTCGAAAAGGCTAAATTTTGGCGTAGTAACGACTTACATCGGCTATTTTGGCCTTTTAAATCGGAGCGCAACCGCTCTATCCACGATTTTTGGACCGGGAAAAGGGTGGATACCTAGTGGGGGCTAAGGAACACTTCTACCGGTTGGATTTGTGTTTGGCGGAGGTTTGGCGGTGGTTTCGAGGCTTTAGAAATTTATCTATCGGTGTTTATTTCTTCAACAGAAGTAGACGCAGAGAAATTTTACGCAAAGCGTGTGTGTTGAATGAAGGAGCCTGAGGCCTCTATTTATAGGAGGAGGCCGGGACATCGAAGGAATTTTGTGATTTCCTTCCGCATCGAGAGTTGTACATCGCGCTTGATGAATTGCATTTTACGGCAAATGGAGTGATGAATAGTGTTGGGGAAGAAAGGTTTGGGCGCCACCTATAGGAGGTTTGGGCGCCACACCCAAACCTTGGTAGGTGGTGCCTAAACCTCAAACTTTGCTCATTTTGACACTTTGACCCCCTCGCAATTTGTCCTTTTGTGCATCCCGCTTTGTCCTTTTGCAATTTTGACCTCAGAACTTGACATTTGTTAATGTTTTAACAGCTTCTTGATATTTTTTGTCATGTCATATATCCGAGGTACGAAATTGGGGTGTCTACAGAGCCCCTCAACGATGGAGTCTACTGTAACCCGCAGCTTCGAGTAGACGAACATCGTTGATTAGAATAGACTCTCCAATTTCGCTTTCATTTCAAAACGAGGGAGAAATATGCATCCGTAGCGCTATAATGCAAGAATTTATCAAACCTCCATATCCTAGACATTTTTAGTCGGCTATAGCAAGTTATCGTAATTTTTAAGCAAATCCGCAAATTAAATGCTCGATGGTCTGACCTACTAATGTAGGTCGCCCACGTATCCCTTAATAAAAGGAATCGTATTTAGTTCGGCCTAAGCCGAAACAAACAACCAAATTGAAGAAGAAAAGATTTTCATGTTTTAAAAGTCGTATTTTTACGGTCCGAAACCGTTGTCAAATACGGTATGAAGATTTTTGTGTATTTCGAAAACCATATTTCAACCGGTCTCTATCCGCCGTGGAAATATGTTAAGAGATCAATCTCAAAATTGTGTCTGGCTGGTCAAATACCTTTCTTCCAAACACAATAAGAGGACCTTCGATTTTTACTCGACCGATCAATACCTGTCATCGAATACGATAAAAATTTTCTTCAAATTTTTCAAAAACTGTATCCAACTGACCGAAATCTGCTGGACACGATAAAGAATTTTCTTTTTCTTCTTCTCTCTTTTTTTTTTCTTTTCTTTTTTTTTTCTTGAAACAAAAAAAATCCTTTTTTAAAAAGATTTTTCTTTTATTTTCTGAAGGCAAAATAAGAAATCTTACCTTCCTTACCTTTCTTACCTGTTTGCTTTTGACCGCTGCTGCTGATTCAGCTGATTTGGCTATTCATGTCGCTCTTGCTGGGGAATTTTATTCTTTTTTTTTTCTTGTGATGGTCGTGCCTACCAAAGTAGGTTGCCTACGTATCCCTTATTCAGGAATCGCATGTCGTAGTTCATCCCTGCTTGGGATCCTTGGTCTGCTTTTTTTTTTTTGTCTCTTTTGATCGATTTTTCTTTTCTTTGATTGATTTTTTTTTCTGATTGATTTTTTTTTTTGAATTTTTTTTTCTTTGAATTTTTTTTCAAAAGAAGAGGAATTTACCTTCACTGCTGAGTTTTCTGATTTTTCTGCTTGTCTGGTAGCTGACTTGCCGGAGATATGAACTTTTCTTGTCTTTTGGGTGAAAGATCATCAAATATGGTTAACAAGAATCACTTTTGTTAACTTTCTGTTGAGTTTCAGGGACCACTTTGCAGCTTTGAAACTTGAAGGATTTGAGTGCTGATGCTGATTTTTTTGGAGGGGGAAAAGTGAAAATATCACTTTTTCCTCCCTTTTTCCATCACCTACGGGAGAATGAAGGCAAAAGCCTTCATTTCTTCTTCAACTTCATTTCCTTTCCTCCATTGACGAAGGTAAGCTTTCTTCTTTCATTTTTTTTTCATTTTTTTTTTCTCAATTTTCTTTCGCCAAAAATTTTGTTTTCCTGTGCAGATGGCTTCTTCTTCTAGATCTAGAAAAGGAAAGGCGCCGATGGACCCGGAATCTGATAAGAAAAAACAAGAACTCCCTCCTTTGGTTCGGAACAAAGTTGGTTATTATTATTCACAGCATGACTGGGGTAACTTGGTGAGGGACTGGTACAAGCACGTGTCGAATCTCCCTGATTCCAATGTGAGTATGATTTTCTTCCACCCACTTGATCAATTTTTCAGATCTGTTCAATTTCTGTGCTGTTTTGGACTTTTGGAGCATATATATGCAGCTTATGATATTTATACATGTGATTTATAGACTAAAATGATGCAAATTTGGTAATAATGCATGAAATTTGGACAATTTATTTTTGCGATGCCCAATTTGAACTAGTAGTTACTATTTGACTCTACTATGCATAGTTTATAATGTTAATGCAAATAAAGCTATATGATGCATGTTTTAGCTCTGAAAATATTTTTACATGGCATATATTCACATGGCGGAATTTTCGAATGAAATGCGTAATTTTCTCGAACACATTTTTCTGACATATTTTCTGATATATACATGACTTAATGATATATTTTATGTACTAGAACATATATTTTATGCATGCTGATGGTATAGGGATATAAGAAATGCCAAGTAGATATTATTTTTTCATGGCAGATGGCATTTTAAATTTCTTTTCCGCGCACTCTTGATACTGTTTATTAACTAATAAATGCAAGAAATGATGCATGTATCATTTTATTTTGATGCAAATGCGATGCTGAATATACAATGAGATGTTCTTTTTGATGTGAATGCATAAATTTTTTTTTTTACAAATATGAAAATAAAAGAAATATGGCATGTATATTTTAAATGCAAAGTATGTACTTTATTATTTATTTATTTATTATTTTCTTTTATATGTATATTTATGCAAAGTATTTTTGTATGTACTTGAAAATGATAATATAGATTTTTATGTACAAAATAATTTTTAATGTCATATGAAAAAAAGAAAAAAGATATATATATATATATATATATATATATATATATATATTATTATTATTATTGTTTTTTTTTTAAAAATAGATCTGATGTATTGAATGTACAAAGGGGAAAGGTTTGTGAGATACTTACCTTGATTTTCCTTCTCCCTTTTCCTTTTTCAGGAACGCGGGGTTTTGGACAAAACTAGGGCCTCCTGTTCCAGTGTTTTGGACATATTTCATTTGATGCCCCTGCATAATCGATAGAGGACACTGTCCGGGAGTTTTATGCGGGCTTTTACTCCCTTCCGTAGTTACAGAGCTATTTTTGACGTGCTGCGGAACTTTTGGTGGGATACCACCCACACTTTCCACCTCAGCTGGGGAGAGATTACTATGACTCCCTGTGATTTTGCGGCTATTACCGGCATTTCCACCAAGATTGGGCGAGATCGAACCAGATTTAACTCTCCGCGAACGTCACGAAGAGGTGGAGGATCTTTTGGGATTCGAACCTGAGTACAAATCGGCTGATGCGATAACCATTCCTAGTGTAAAGAAATGGCTTTTGAGGAATGCTGGGCAGGTTGATCCCGAGGATAGTGCTGCTGTGACCCGTCTTGCCCGGACATTCTTATTTTTTTTCTTGGGCACATCTCTTTTTGCCAATGCCTCTACTACCTTGAGGGTTTCCATCGAGCCGCCCGAGATCCGAGCCGTGATCGAGTATGATGGCCGCCTGGCCGAGCTTTACTTTAATATGGACAAACCGAAGCCTGAACGACTCAAGGTGATGATCGGCTTTACCGCCTGAGGTACTTTCTTTCCTTCTTCTTTTTTTTTTTTACATGTATATTTTCTTCTCATATTTTTTTCTTGCTGACTTTTACCCCTTTTGTTGTTTTTTTTTTTTCAGGTGTGGGCCTATTCTGTCTTCGACTTTTTACCAGGCATACTGCGTAGCGATGTCCTGGGTCCACCATATCTCGCTTAAATTTGTGAATGCAATCGAAAAAGATAGACTCGGGGGGGGTCGATGTCGAGTCCTTCGACTTGCAGATAGAGTGGCAAGCTCAACTCTCGGTTCGTGACCTTGTTTCCTTGGAAGCATCCGGTAGGCCCATTGAGGTAACTTTGCTTTTGAGTCGTTGCCGGATTTTGATGGTGTCCGTTATGTGTGATTCGCTATATATGGTGAGCGAAGTCAATCGCCAAAGATGTCTCATTTACTTCAGATCCCAGGTGGCACCTCCTCCACCTCCTCCACATGTGATTGAGCCACATCTCATACCAAACAGTTTCTGTGATTGATAAATATAAGATGCCTCGCTGCTGACTTCCAGTGATTGCTTATGAAGATTTCTTGAGAACAATGCTTCATCCTCCTCCTCCTCCTTATCTCGACGGGGCGTACATCCGCTGATGGAGCTTCGGCCGAGCCTTCTTCGCTGCTCTAGATGCACGCCTTGAATTTTCCATGCCCGCCAATGCTTTTTTTCATCTTTTCCTTATCAAGAAGATGGCAAGCTTATCGTGAAGTTATTTTTGGATCGAATGATCGATGCTTACTTTTTTTCTTTTTTTTTTTTTCAGTCGGTGTCCACCTACAAGAGACTCGAGGGCTTTGTTGGTATCGCGAAACTATATCGATAGACGATTATTGATGATATCACAAGCCAGATGTCCAATGATGATGTGACTGACACGCACTGATGGCAACACCGCCCCCCGAACTGTGGGAGGTGGCTTACGCAGTGAGTATAACTTGATCATTAGTGTCCTTTCCTCGCACATGTCGCCCTTTTTCTTTTTTTTTTTCTCGTAAGTAGTAATTAGTATATGTACAAACATGAAGGATGGAATGTAATATAATTTTAAATGGCATGATAAAATGAAATGCACACTCAAAATACATGCAAAAAATAAACTATACCGACTTCTAAGGGTAATGGCACACTGCTTTCTTAGAAATAAATTCAAAAGAATACACCTTCAACTTGAGGAGGCTTTTCTCGCGATGGGTAGGAAGAGGCGAAATTTCTTCCTCGCGAGGAACATAATTGGCCATATAGCCTCTTTTTAATATCTTGGTAGGCTTTCTTGTTGGTCGATTGAGGATTTATTGATGATTTGGACGTAAATCAAACAATAGGACAATAATGGAGCAAGGTTGGGCATGGATACTAGAGGTTTAGCGCCATGCCCAAACCTCATATGGGTGGCGCCCAAACTTAATTCCCCGAAGCCACCGCTGTCCACCGCTTGCCTAGTTTGTTATTTTTCTCGATTCTTGCTATAAAGAGAGCTCTACGAACTCAATATTTCACGCACCATTTTTCGCCTGTTTCATCTCTCTCGGCAATACAATTCTCCCGCCTCCCCTTCTCATTTGCTCCATTTACTATCAAAGAGAGTTCCATATTTCTCGCTTCTAATGGTCGCCCCATATCATACCCCTTTAGAATTAGAAATTTACTTAAAACTCTTGACTTATGGATTCTTTTCCTCCGAGCCGATGAGCCGATTGGTTCGATCATCTTTTTGGCTTCAGTGTGCCTTCTTTCCCGGAGGAATATTGTGATTAACGGGACATGCCGAGGGAGCGCCCGTGTTCGTCCTCGCATCACCTTTTAATTTCGATGAATGAAATGTGTCCGACTTAGAAGAATTTTGTGCTATGCTGGAGTTGCCGCCACTGCATCATTTGCCGCTTTCGCTTCTGAGGCGCCCTTACATGGCAATCGTGGAGTTATTCCGCATCGCCGCTGGCCACCCCCCCGTTTCTATAACGGAAAATTTTGACTTGACCGTTTCTCCGCGATCTACGCAGTTTCTAGAGGATGACGTGGACTACTTGAGATGCCTACCGACGCTTTTTCCCCTGCTTGTGGAAGGTATTCACCGGTGAGTCCTCAAGGATTTGTTGACGCTGCGCTGGTGGACCTTAGCACCGCAGCTCACGACCGCCGGCACATCGCCCCTGTACTCAAGCGAAACTCGGGCCGGTTTGGATGCTTTTTCCGTGGGCGATTTAACTTTTTTCCTTTCTCGGCATCCCATCCTCGATACACACGTGTCGGAGGAGCATTTTCAATGTGTGATGGCCCTCGCCTTTCTGGGATATGATCCGTGGCTTTATGGCTTTCGAGGCCGCTTCCCCTGCTAATTTTTCTAGTTATGACTGGTCCGAGGACTTCTTCCTGAGGGGTTCCATGGA
>CM028380.1:105602579-105631268 GCA_013146195.2 Codonopsis lanceolata | reverse complement strand
AAGAGCTTCTTTTCTTACGGCTTCTTCCATGTGTGGGTTAAGTCTTCTTTGCCTTTCTCTTGAAGGTTTACTACCTTCTTCTAGATGTATTTTATGCATGCATAGGGACTAATTCCTTTTAAATCGGCTAAGACCATCCTAAAGCTTCTCATGTGTCCATAAAACTTTTAACAAACTAGCTTCTTGCTCTTAGTTAAGTTAGAATTTGCTATAATAACAGGCAAAGTGTTACCTTCCCTAAAAATGCATATTTTAAATGGGATGGTAATGGCTTTAATTCTTCAACTTTAGGAGAATTAATGGATGGCATAAATTCAGAATTTTCTTGCTTTAATTGTTTCTTTTATTTTAGCCTCTTCATTCTACTTTATTATCTTCTTTAATTTCTACTTCAATATTCTCTATCTCAATTTCTTCAAAGAGATTTCAAATCTCTACTTCATCTTCCTTGATTTCATTATTTCTTTCTTCTACTTTTTTCAAACTTATCGAATTATTTTATGATTCTTTCTCTATCTCTTCTTTATCTTCTTTTACTAGCTTCTAACTTTTCTCTCTTTGTCTTTTCTCTTCTTCTATTTCTCTTTCAATCTATCAATGTCAATGGGAGGGATAGGACTATCATCATAAACTATAAATCTATCTCTCATAGTCTTCCTCTTCTTCAAAAGTTTCGCTTGATAACTTTTCAATTTCATCTATTGAAAACAGGCACTTATGTCACTAGGTCTATTCATAGCGCAAAAAACAAAGATTTCAACGCTTTCACCTAAGACCTGACATTGTGAGTTTACCATTCTTCACATCATTGTATTGGCAAGAGCTATGAAAGGTCCGCCTAACAATATTGGGACTTCATTATTAGTGCAAATCTTCCTTTCCATCTCTAGAACCACAAAGTCAATCTGAATGATTAGTTTATCAACTTGAACTAGGATGTCTTCCACTATACCCAAGGGATATTTAACCTGAACGATCACCTAATTGTAATTGCATAGTAGTGGGTTTTAGTTCTCCTAACCTCTAAGTTTATAGACCGCAAAAAGGCATCAAATTAATACTTGCTCCTAAATCTAGCATTGCTTTCATCTTTTAGAGCTTCCCAAGGAAACTTGGATATTAAAGCTACCAGGTCTTTCTTTTAACTTAGGTGGTAATTCGGTTGTAAAACAGTAACTTACGCTTTAAACAATAATTTTTTCATTGTTTTCAAACTTGTGTTTCTTAGAGTGAAGATCTTTGAAAAACTTTGCATAAGGCGGAATATTTTTAATAACATTAAGCAAAGGAAGATTAACATTCACTTTGGATAACATATTATAAATTTCCGTAAATTGTTTGTTCATTCGTTTTTCATAAGTCTTCTTGAAACGGAATTGGAGGAACATAAGGTGGTGGAGCCACATAAGGTTCCTCTTCTTCTTGATCCATTCTTTTTCAACTTCAATTGTATTTTCTTTATTTTGAACCTCTTTTTCTTGTTCCTTATTTGGAACTTCTACTTCTACTTCTACTTCTTGATTACTTAATTCATTATTCTCTTTATTACTATCACTATCTTTTTCGATTTCCTTTTCAATTTCCTTTTCAGAATTTTCTACTGTAACAAGCACTTTAGAAGAAGGATCGGGGTCACTTACCTCTTCACCTATTACCTTACCGCTTCGCAAGGACCGGTGATTGACTTGGCTTGCTCGGTTTGACTAGGAACTTCCCTTCTTCTCTTTTATCTACTTCGAATTTGCAATGTGCTTCTTTAGATTTTCAATCTCTTCAAGCATGTATTTCATCAATGCTGCTTGACCTTTACTTGCTACATCTTGTTTGGGAACTTCTTCAATTCTCAACTGATTTTGATTTGGCAACTGTGGAGGTTGTGGTGGTTGAGGTTGGAATTGTTGAGGTTGCAAAGGCTTATTTCCTCCCCAAGAAAAGTTAGGATGATTCCTCCAACCAGGATTATATGTGTTTGAATAGGGATCATTCCTTGGCCTTTGAGGGTACATATTCATAGCATTAGCCTGTTCAGAATACATAGCACTTGACGGACAAAAATTAGTAGCATGAGAATATAATCCACATAAAGCACATGCTTCTTGAATTTGCCAATTTTCAAATTGAGCTTGTGTATTTGAATTATCTTGCAATTGATATAGGCTTCTATTTTTACCTCTAGCACTTTTCTATTGGGAATTAATACTTAACATCTCAAATAATTCTTCTAGTGCTTCTGGTGTCATTCTATTAATAGAACCACCAGCACTATCAACCATAGTTTGTAAGCTGGCGAAAGACCATGATAAAATTGAAGCACTAACACATGTTGAGCCAAATTATGATGAGGACACATAATGAGCGATTTTTAAATCTATCCCATGACTCATGGAATGTTTCACTGGTTCATTTTGGAATGACATGATTTGTTTTCTATATTCAGTAAGAGATGCATGCTTGTAAAATTTACTCATAAACAAATCATATAATTGAGCCCAAGTATAAACACTATTAGGTGTTAGGTTCATAAACCATCTCTTTGCCAATTCTTTTAATGCACTGGGAAAATATTTCATTTTAATTTGATCTTCAGTTAACCCTCCTAAAGGAAAAGTACTCATCATGTATTCATATTCTCTTAAGAAACCGACAGATCTTCATGAGGCATCCATGAAAAGATGGTATGCATTAAAATAATGACCTTTTAACTCAAAATTCCTTACAAAGATCCGGCAAGACTAAACATGATGTCACAACATTTAATGAAGGTCTACTAAAGTCATTAATAGTTCTTTGATTTACCACTACTTCCATATTTCTTCTTGCGGTTCTTCTTCTCTTTGATTCCTTAGTGGTCAACTGGATTTTCAGATTTCTATTATTATTATTTTCTTCCATTGTGGGATCAACCGGAGGATCCTCTTGATTCAATTGGTCTTGATTATCAAACTCGGAGCTAGATTTTCAAGGACTTCTTGATTTCTTCTAACAATATTTATATCTTGATTTAAGTCTACCAATTTAGGATTCAAAGATCGATTTCGTGCATAAAAATAATTCAAAGCAATTTAAAAACAACTAACTATTAAAAACAAAATAAAATCTTTTTGTATATTTTTTTAATAAAAACTGAAAATTAAAAACTAAATTAAATTAAAAACTACGCTACCAACAAACTAATTACGTGAACTAGCTTGTCCCCGGCAACGCCAAAAACTTGATCGATGTTTTAATTAATCTTTTTCTTGCAAGTGGACAAGGACTATTATAGAATAGTATTGGAAGCAAGGGTCGAACCCACATAGACAAGTGATCACGAACAAAGGCAATTTATTGATAGCAAATTATTAATCTAAAGGGGTTTTTATATTTATTTCTATTCTAAACTACTATTTATATTTAGATGTTTAACTAATTAGCAGTAATTACAGATATGAAGATCTTATGGTGGGTGGCAATCTAGGATTCTGGGTTTCACTTGTATCTCATTTATGTTCAATTCATAATAATTATCATTCAATTTCTTGGGTTCGTTCACTAAAGATAGATATAGTCTGTTGAACAATTGGTTCAGCCTCCATCCCCGCAAAATTCATCCATTCTATATCCTAAGCACAAGAACTGTTAATCTAGCTGTCACCTAGATTTATGATCTATCTGTCACCTAGATCATGTATGAACCTGGTCCTAACTTATCACTCTCGTGCATCGATAGGTCCAATTTATTGTGATGGTGAACCAGTGTACGACATATGCACATTGGTCATGCAGTTATCCGCACCTCTAAGCCTTTATTATTTGCAATTACATTCATTTGTTCAGAGCAAAATAATATAGGGATTGATAAACAACACAATCAACAAGAATTGAATGAACATATATAAGAATCAAAACATAAATTCGATACAAGTTACCTCCCACCTCCTAGATTATGGATGATTTAGTTCATCATAGACAATGAACAGCACATGGAGATGATCGGATACATGATTTGATCGTCAATACTTGAAATTACAAAATCTAATTATGTTATACAATCTAAAAACTACCTAAAATCTACTAAAGAGTGCTTCCAGCCGTCTCTCCCCTTTTAGGCTCGGCATCTAACTTCAATATATACTCGGGAGTTGTAATCCAATCGAATCACTGTGTAAAAATCCGAAAATAGCGCGTTCTGACCACCTTACGGTAGCAAGGTCTGATGCACCTTGCGTTCGCAAGGTCTCCAGTGTGTTTGGCCTTTGGTTACTTGAATTCTTCCCGTACTTCCTACCTTGCGGTCGCAAGGTCTGATGTACCTTGTGTCCGCAAGGTCTCCAGATCTGACAGTCTTCTTTTCTTCTTCATTTTTCCTCTTTTGGCCTTTTTGGAATTTGCACTTAAAACCCTGGAGTTTCGCATATTTTCACTAATAACCCTGAAACTTACAAAACTCACCGAAAACATATATTAGTAGCCAAAAGCCTCGTGAAATAGCATAATTTAAGTCATAGAAGCATATAAAATCGACGTATAAAATACATCGATCAGTTATACAACGTGGCTTTCAGAAAACCTTCTGGGTGATACGACATGACTTTTGGGAAATCCTTCTGGGTGACACGACATGACTTTTGGGAAAACCTCCTGGGTGATACGACATGACTTTTGGGAAAACCTTATGAGTGATACAACATGACTTTTTGGAAAACCTTTTGGGTGATACAATGAGACATTTGGAAAAACTTCTAGGTGATAAAACGTGACATTTGGAAAACCTTTGGGGTGATACAAGATGATACGATAAACCTTTTCGGTGATACAACATGATACGAAAAACCTTTTGGTGATACAACAGATGAGCTACGATTAGTCTGATTCCTGAAAAGGATACGTAGGCAGCCCACTACGGTAGGTCCGACCATCACAAAATGTTTTCAAGACGACAGCGTAAAAATGTTTCCCATTATCGGCAACACCAATAGATTTACATCGCTAATATTTTAAAAGCTCAAAAATCTTCCCTAGCATCGCTTATCTCAAATTTGGGAGTCTATTTTATCAATGACGTTCGCTTACACGTTTGTTTACTCATAAAATCCATCGTTGAGGGGCTCTGTAGATACCCAAATTCGTACCCCTAATTTATAATGTCTTAAAATATATAATTTACAAATTAATTGGACTAAAGAAAATTGCTTCCATTACGTTAAAGGGCAACCAGGACTTAACGGACCTAACGGAGCTTAACGGAGGGGAAAGGGCAACAATCAAAAAAGCGGAAAAGGCCTTAAGGCGCCACGTACCAGCCCATGGAGCCACTCCCCTTGCCCCTTTGCAGCCCATGGAGCTACTCCCAACTTCCTGGAGCTATGCCTTCTTCTAGTTGTGGTCTCTAGTCTGCTCCCACTCTTTAGTATGCTCCTTCTACGCAACGTATAACCTCTGCACTCCAGCCATCGCCAGTTTCCTTGATCCCTCAATGCCTATAAAAGAAGACCCTTGGTAGCCTCATTCCACACACCAAATCCATCTCAACTCTCTCTTTTTCTCCATCAAAGGCAGCCAGTTTCCTCTCCTCCCTTGCCTAAGCAAGTGAACCTTCTAGTCTCCTCGCCCGAGTCCACAATGAGGTCGAGGATATTCCACGAGCTCTAATGTTTTGAAACCATTCATTTTTTAATGGCGAGAGAAGGTTTGAAACGGGGTTCTCATAGACGTGTGATTGTTGATAGACTAATTGTGTACTCTTAATATATGAATAAGGTTAGACTAATTATAGTCTTAATGTGTTGGTGTTTTGAGGATTATTGTGTACTTCAATATTTGAATACTTACACTAAATATGTAGTTGAGTTGTGTTTGAGAATTCATGCAAATACGTGCTCATCTACGTGATTCAAGACTAAATATGTAGTTTTGAGATATGTTGATAAACTAGTATGTGTTTCGTAATGCGTTAAGGTAGAATCATTGATCTACTTGCGTGGATAACACGGTAATAGCATAATCAAGACTATCTTATAGTCACACTCACGCGAGTGCTCACAAATGCACTCTACCCTAAATCATATGGAATGGTGATCCATACATCATTCTAATCGGGTATTATCACTTTGAGACCATAATATAGTCTCTAATATCCTTGTGCCCTAAAGTGCATGCCCGTAGTCAACTCTCATGAGTGGCTAAACTAAGTTAACAAATCCCTGAACTTCAAGTAGCTTGGTCATACGATTTACTAGATTAGTTAAGCGTCATCATGTCATCATTGTAGAAATATCTAAGGTTTAGGTGTCACATTGGACACACACAAAGAAATCATTCGGGTCTTCACAAACAAGACCAAACGCGTCTCAAGTGTCGTAGGGTTCAACCACAACATTCATTAATGCATTAGCAATCCTAATTCGACTCCATTGAGTGTTAATTCTAAGTTTCATATTGTAGGTCATTATTGACATAAACCGCAAAGTCCTTCAAATCATAACATAAACGATATTCATATATCAACCATCACTTTTCCCAATCATCTTAAGCACATCATCATTACTATTGTAATCATAACCCGAGACTTTCTAAATATTCTCGAATCATAGACTGTCCAAAAATACACTCATAAAAATCACGCACGGATCGATTATCTATTCATATTACCCAATTCATCATAAATTACACAAGAATCACATCTTAGATTCTTTAACAAGTCGGTGCACCAACGTGCATGAAAGAAGATTCCCAAGAGTCTGCATTCTCATTGTTATGCACTCTAAATTTGTAAAATTCAATTTCTCGAGGTTAGACCTAGCTAACACAATCTTGGGATTTCCATGAAGTCTCACATAATCTCCCCAAATGTCAAGTACTCGAGATCTCGCAATTGACACCTAACGATCCCTAAAAGCCGTAGGATTTCATCCTAAGGCTCATAATAACTCGTTAAATCCTTAATTGAATCTGTTGAGTCGAAGGGCTAAGTTTCAAAATTTAGGTCACAAGTTTAACTTGAGATTTAATAATCATTCGGGTTCCTGATGGGCCAAAGATTTTCACAAATTTTCTCTTGAATTTCCTTTTTATTTTGTGCTAATTTTAGTTATTTATGCCTTGGAAATATCATTATTTGTGAATTTGTGCTTTAATGTAGGTTTCCATGGTTTAATTGATCATTCATGATGTTTTACACAAAGTTCGAGGCAATTTCGGGCTTTAAAGTTGAGTTAGAAAACTTCCCGTCAAAGTCTGTTAGCATTACAAGGAAAAGGAGGGCTTATAGAGGGCTAACTAGGCTAACAGAGGACAAAACTAAGAAGTCTGGAGGAGGAAGGACCTTCGCCAGCCACCCTCAGATCTTCAGGGATACCGGGGTAAACGTTAGAAACCCCACGGGCACTAGCGCACTAATTCTGAAATACAAGGGTGGTCGGGCCAACTCTGGATTCTCCTTCATTTTTGCATTGTCGCCCAACAAGCGCACTATATCACCACTCTTCATCCCGCCCAACAAACCGCATCCTCCCTAAGCAGCTCTAGTCTTGCCCGCTCCATTTCTGCCCCGCTTGCCCGCCTTTTTAGGCCAGTTCACCTCACAAGATCAACCTATTTCTACCATGGATGACCCACGTGTTGTCCACCTGGGTTTCCGATCTCCCAACCGTACCCATCACCTTTGTTTTTTAGCCCCCCAAATTTCACTTAGCCCTTGGAAGGCTCAATCGACAAGTGTTATGAAAATGAATGGGGAACGACCTCAGAAAGAAATGAATGGGGTGGACACCCTCGGAAAGAAACGAATGGGAAACAGCCCCTGGCAGACTTAATTCAAAGAGAAAATCAAAGGCTAAAGAGATGAGAACAACTATAATGAACAAGAAAAAGAGTCGGGGTCTAGAGTTTATTTTATTACCGAGATCACCAGATCGGTGGGTTATGGACCCTACTTGGTAATTATCTTTTGATGATTTTATATGTTTTTAGCAAGGAGTATTGTCTTTGACTCAGATCACATTATAACCGATTGAAACAAAGCTATAGGTAACAACTCGGTTAGGGTGTAGTGTTTTGGATGAATTGGTTTTTAGGTTTAGATGAAAAATTGGCTTTTGGCTTCTGGATATGGCTTTTTGATTTTGGCTTTGATCCACACCTGAAGAAGTGGATATGTGTCGATTTTTCTAGAGAGGTGCCAACTAGTTTGTGTAAGAGAGAGGGATGGACAAATGATGGACTTCCTCCAGAGAGGTATTTTTTATTTTTTTTAGCCTCTCGGAGCATTATGATATAAACACACCCTCTCTCACTTGGGAGCAAAAAAGGGGGTGGTTACTTCTTACTAGGGTAGGAGTAAATCAACCAAAGTTTCGGGAAGTTTGATCATGAGGATAACTCTTTTGGTTGACCGAAAATAAAAAAAATCTTGGCTTCGGCTAGGGTTGAGTATTTAAAAAAGGGTTTGGCACAAATTGGATTTGTGGACAAGGCTTGTGGTTTGGTATAAGTTGGTCCTTGGGTTTTGGGAAGGTATTTGGGTTTTGGACAAAATTTGGGGCTTCGACGGTTCTTTTGGTGAGGCGGAAAAGCCCTAGTGTGCTACAAGCAGCTCGGCCGCAATTGGTTGAAGGTGATCCTTGTCAAGACAGTTTGCCTGCTTTGGATTTCATGTGTTTTAATAGTTTGTGGGTCCATATCTTCTTGATGACTCATTATTAATTCGTGTAGATTTATTGTGTTTTTAAGTGAGTTAATTTTTCATCTTTTAAAAGAATATATGTCCAGTGATACTCAGAAATAGGTGATCTGAATCAAAGGAAAAGACATATATGAGAATAAAAATGGAAAATCTACGAAAACTAACATTGAGTCGATTTCAGAAGAAGCAAGAAGTTGCTTCTTGAAATTTATTTGGCAAAAAGAGGTTCAAAAGGTTTGGGGGTATATACAAAAGGAGTACTTTGAGGTTCCATGAACCCTAGGAGCTTTCTATGTCTTTCCCAGAGTGACCACCAATCTCTTGTACTATTGGTAAGCACGACCAAAATGGGTACGAGTAGCTGTTTTACTTTTCTTGCGGGGATGCTTGAACAATGTTCAGTGTATCATTCCATGAGAATACTATCTTCTTTGAAGATAGAGGGATGACTTTGTCTGGGAAAGGCACATTACTTTTCTCAAACTGAGTTGGTGGGCCGACCTCTTTATATATATATCAGAATCAATCATGTTAACTTGCTCATTGTGTGGCAATGGGTGGGGCTTCTCAATGTCTTTGTCATCGATAAGATCATGTATAGCATTCTTGATCACGTAGCACTTGTCGGTGAGGTGACCATTGCAGTGATGATATTCTCAATATTGGGAGTGATTATATACGTTGGGTAGTGAGCTGGTAGGTGACTAGTTCGAAGAAAGGGGAGAGCAAGAGGGTAGGGTATACATAAGAAGGGGTATTTTTGGGGTTCTATGAGCCCCTAATCACTTTCCCTTTTCCATACATGCTTATTTATGCTTATAGCAAAGTCCTCTTCAATGATATCCTGAATGGCATTCTTGAGCTTGAAACATGTGTCAGTAGCATGTTTGCTGCTTTGGTGATACTCACAATATTGTGTGTGATTCCAGTTGGTAGGCAAACAATTTGGGGGCTTATAGTTCTTAAGTAGCTTGAGCTTTCCCTCGGCTACTAATGGTTGAAAACCCATAAATCTTGGAGCAAACAAGGTGTCATAATGCCTACGCCCATTTTGTTGTCCCTTCTCTCCTTTTAAGCAGGATGTGGTACTTGACTTGGACTTAGCACCACTTCCATCATGTTCGGGTGTCAACAATCTGTCTTGATACCTGGGATTCTAAATTCTTCAGTCTTGTACTCTTGATTAGACTAACATTGCGCGAGAGATGCGCTATTTTCTAAAGGCTCTTTTCCTATTTGAGTATTGCATGTAGAGATCATATTGGCTACCTCTTCTTGTGTTTCACATGCCTCATGCTTGGTGGGGGTTGCTGGGTTTTCCCGTGATCTTTTGATTTTTTTACGATGGATGCCTTTTAGTGAAGTGTTTAAGGATGTATGATTGGTGCTTGGATATGGAGTGCTTTGTGTTAAGGGATCGTTGGTATTTGGGATGATGGTGTTTTGGATAACAAAGAACGGGATTGGTATTAAGCATATTGGTGTTTGGGGGAAAAGCATTGTTGTTTGCAAAAGGGTTGATGTTTGGGAAAGGAAGAGAATTATCAATTGAATTTTGTGACCCTTGGGATCGCAAATGAAGTTGATCGGAGATTTCTGTTAAACCTCCGAGAAGAGTCTAGATTATCCGGTTCATCACATTTTCCATATGTGCATCCAAAGTTTGTTCCAGCCATTCTTGGAACTAGGGTAGGGGTGTATCTAGGAACTCCTGCATCTATACACATAGAAGTCTGTTCATCTTCAGTAGCCATTCTACCCAAATCTGTATTTTCTGAATTGTTCTCTGTTCCTGAACCTAAATTTGTATTTCCCGAATTGGTCTTTGTACTTGTAGCCAAATCACTTATCAAATGAACGGTGTTATCCCTACCTTTCTAGGTTCGGGTCAGGTTTCTGAGGAAAAAGGGTCGAAGGTAGTGTATGAGAAGGTATGGCTCAGGGAATTGGTTCGGGAAAGTACAGTGTGCGTTTTATTATTAACAGACATTTTTGTTGTTTTTTTCTAAGATTGGCTGGACAAACATAACTTTGTTTTGACTCTCTTTATTAAGTTCTGGAACAGTGGATTTTTTCTCTAGAGTATATGACTTTCGTATTCCACATGCCTTTCGACCTCCAAAGATCGGACAAATCGTGGGCGAATGACCTATACTCTTTCTGGGATCCACCATTCAATCGTTCTAATGAGATACCACCAAATTTATTGATCAATTCCGAGTGCATTTGTTGACCATGCCATGATTTTTTTTGGTCAATTGATTTCTTGACTTTTCCCCTTTTTTTGCACATGAGATCGGTCACTAACCTTGGGGAATAAAAACCGACTGGTCAATGAAGTGTCCTAGAAAGATATATATGCAATTAACGTGGTTGATGCAGGGCTAGGCTGGCTTACACCCCGTTAGCCCTTTGTATGAAGAGTTCATAGTGGGATAATTTTCACCTAAGTGTCCAGGCTTTATAAGCGTAGGACCCCCAGGCATGTTTATCCGAGTTAAAAGGGTAGCAGTTCAAAGTATCTCTACATGAGTGCACGTGTGTGAGCTATTTAAAAAGGAAAAAACATTTTGTAGTAATATAAACCAGAAAAAAAATTATTTTTGTTGTTGGTCTTTTTGTTTTTTTGTTGATTTTCTCGACTTGTTAGTTTGCAATTCCCATAAGGGACAAAGTGATCACGCGAGACGACATTCAAACCTCATCACATAATAAATAGAAAGAAAAACAGGGAAACTTTCTGTTCCTATTAATTACATTTTTGTCATGATCTCCAAAATAAAATAGAAGAATAAATAAACTAATTATTACATGCCCAAATGTTGCCAACAAAATATAAATTACAAATTTCCTCAGCTCCTTGCACAATATTGACAATAATAACAAAGCAAGCACACAGTTCCAAGATATATATATATATATATATATAAGAAATATCTAGACTATATAAGCATGTCAATCATGTAAATAGTTTAACAATCAAAAATTTTTTTTTTTTTTTGCGTCTAGCCCTCTTTTGTTTTTTTTGTAACTTTCCCCAATAGAGTTGCCACTATGAGAACCCCGTTACGAACCATGCCCTTGTTACAAAACGAATAGTTTCAAAACATTAAGCGTGTGAGAATGCGTTTGACCTCGTTATGGACTTTAAAAATATGTGTATAGAGTCGCCACCTTTATTTTAGTGTTAAACAGAGAAAACCCCAAAATACCAGAAAATATAGGTTCGGGGGCTAAATTACGAGTTAGGAAGGGGTTAGGCACCCAATTCGCTCTTTCGATCTCATAATTTTGGGTTTGCTAAAACATGTTCATTTTATGTGTGTTCATTCTAGAAAAATGAGATTTATTTTAAAACATTATTTGGGTATAATAACAACTATTTTATATTTTATCGATATTAAATAAATGTAGTTTTATTTATTTAACCGAAACAAAGAAAATATTATAAGTGTTACGTTTAAAATATAAACAAAAAATAAACTAATTAAAATATTACTTACATATAATATTTACAAGCATGCAATAATATTTATATCTACATTTTATCTAATTAGAATAACTGCGGGAATAGAATAATAAGTTGGTACCTACCTCTTGAAGCGTGAGTATCTGATCTATGCTTAGGCAATTGACGAGTGCTTCCCCCGTCTTCTAGAGAGAGAAAGTCTTTTTTTTTTCTTTTTGTTGTTGTTGTTGTTATCGTCATCTTTTGTTGTATTTGGGTAGCGTAACGATCGTTTTTGACTTTTATATTGGCTTACTGGGGCAAGGATGGCTTGCGGGGGCAAGGACTAGAGGCTTGCTCAAAGCAAGGAAGGAGGAGGCTCTCATTCTAGGGCAAGGGATGAGAGGCTTCGATAGGAGGCAAGAGGCAAAAGGCTTGCTTGCTCAAGGAAGGAGGCTCACTTGCGTCGGGCAAGGGAGGAAGGCAGCGGCTCTTCGAGAGGGAGAGAGGAGGAGGCTATTTTGGTGTGTTGAAATGAGGCAACCGAGCCCTCTATTTATAGGAAGAAAATTGGCCAGGCAACCGAAGGAGCTGGAATCAGAGGGGTTGTCCGTTGTGCAGAAAGGGTGCAGAATGTTGGAGAAGAGAAAATCATAACAGGCGCGACACATGCAATTTGGGGCGCCGCGCCCCAACTTGTTTTCCTTTACAAATTGTCTTTTTTTTCATTTTGCCCCATGCTATGTCACTTTTTTCCTTTTAACCCTTTTCAAGTTCTTTTCAATGTATTGGCCCCCTAAAATGTTAACAAAGGTAACGTTCGTTAGTCCAATTGCATGATATATATTTTTAGTACATTTGTATAATAAGGGTACGAAATTGGGGTGTCTAAAGAGTGCTTGACCAAGACCGAGAGAGAGAAAACCCAGCAAAGAAATCAAGAATAGCAACATGCAGGTGTAGACACCCCAATTTCATACCCCTGATATGTGACTCTGGCATGTGATATCAAAAACTGTTCAAACCTAACAAATGTCAAGTTACAGGAGTTAAAAATGCAAAAGGCAAAGCAGGATACGCGAAACAGTAAAATGGGAGGGATAAAAGTGCAAATTTTGAAAGTGGAATAGTGCCATGGTGCGGCCAAAAGGGGCCCTTGGCGTCATTCCAAGAAGACCTTGTGTCTGTGCCCAGCTAGCTACAGGAGCCCTCCCAGTTAAAGCATTGTGCAACTCCGAAGAAGCTCGGTGTACAAGAAATTTGAGCGTATAGTATAGAGAGGATTTGTTATCCCCGATGAATCCTCTCCTTCAGCTATAAATACAGGCTTCGGGACTCACTTTCAGGACCCCGGAAAGAAACTGAGAGAAACGCCGATAAAATTTCTCTGCGTCGTCCTAACGCTGAGAAATATAGAGAGTGAAGTGAGATAGGGAGTGGTCAGCCTAAAAAGCCTAGAAACCCTGCCAAAACTCCGCCAAAACCAAAAACCCACCGGTTAAAGTGATCCCTAGCCCTTTAGTTAGGTATCCACCCTATTTCTCTGGTCCAAAAAACCATAAAGTAAGTCGTTACTCTGCCCGAGTAAATAGGCTGAAAACACAAAAAATAAGCCGTCATTCTGCATGAGTGAGCAAGCCAAAACCACCAAAAATAAGTTGTTACTCTACTCAAATCAAAGCAGCAGCAGCATAAAAGTCTCCCTCTCCCAAGACGGACAGAGCGAGCACCCTCCGCTCTAAAAGGTAATCGCCTTTAAAGGCGTTATTTTTATAAAAAGTTATTCTTTAAATCCGGTCCAATGTAGAAAATATAAGCCGTTGTGCTGCCCGGATTTAGTTAGAAAATACTATGTAAAAGAGCCGTTATAATGGCCAAATATTTTTAAATATATCTGTAATTATTGTAAGGAGACAGCTGCAAGTCCGTAAATAATGTAGCCGCGGATGTAATTGCTTTTATTTTCTTGTCTTTTAATGCTTTGTTTATTTGCTAAATAAATATAACAAAAAACATAGTTTAGCCAAAAACCGCTTTTGAGACCGAAAGGGCGAGTTGGGTGCCTAGCACCTTCCCAACTCGTAACTTAGCCTCTGAACCCGTTTTGCAATCTCTAGTTTTTCTTTTCTTTTGGTTTTGCTTTATTTTTGCCTTAAAATAAAGATGGCGACTCTATAAAACTTTTTGGATCCAGTGGAGCGTCGCAACACTCTTTTCTTGCACTTTTCCGTTTTTCTCTAAAAAAGGGAGAATGAGAATGAAAGGGTGATGCATTCCTATATCCTGGTATCCCCTAAACAAGGGATAACTTGATGCAGGAAACCCAAAGCACCCATAGTGATCTGAAATAGGCCATAAGACTATTTTCATAAAATCCATAGTGGGGCCTCGCAACATCATTTTTTGCACTTTTTCCGTTTTCCCCTAAAAAAGGGAGAATGGGAATGAAAGGGTGATGTATTCCCATATCCTGGTATCCCCTAAACAAGGGATTACTTGATGCGGAAACCCAAAGCTCTCATATTGGACCAAAAATCCACTAAAGTCAACCGAGGCGTATTCCAACGCGCTATTTTAGACAGCACTTCTCTCGCACTTTTAATTTAGTTTTCCCCTAAACAAGGGAGAATGGAATAAGAGCTGTTGGTCCCAATGGGCACAATAATAAGCTAGAAGGTGGGTTGAATAGCTTATTAAACACTTAAAAACTTTATAGTAAATACTTTGAAAGGTACTTGCAATCTATTGAAAAGATTGAAGTAGCGGAAGACCTTCAAGGTAGTTGTTCCAGGTCTTCCGGTGAGCACTACCGGTAGACCTTTTACAAGTTACTTAAGTTCTGCTAAAAAAGGATAATGAAAATCAAAGTACTTGACCAGTTCAAATGTCAGACAAACAGTAAGGAATAACACAAGTATTTTGGGATGGTTCACACTATAATGAGTGCTACGTCCACCACCAAGGCAATCAACCTTGGATTTAAATAGTGCACTATGTTTTCCACTAGATCAATTACAAAGAATATCCCTAATGGATCGTGTACAAAATATTGACTTGTGTTTGGGGTCTAGGGAATTAAATATCTGTAAATACAAGATATTTAATTCGTGCAGAAGTATAGTTAATGAATGCAAACAACAAGAAGTTAAAACAATAAGTGTTGATGAACAGCTTCTTGTTTGTTGGCGAGGACTTCTAGATCTGTAGAGGATCTCTTGATTGCACTGAGTTGTAAGACTTGGAGTTATGGAGTTTCAGAGCAATCCTTTTAGTGTTCGATTGATTACATGCATCTTTTCTCTGTCTTCAATGGCGTATTTATAGCAGTGCACTTCAAAGATCCGTTGGAGAAGGCGAATACTTCAACGACTCTTTCAAGAATGCATTAAATGCATGGGGGGTCGATCAAGGATTTTCGTCTTCGCAGATATCTAGAGCGAGGAATGATTTTCGAGATCTTCAAAAGGTGGGCGATTTAGGTGTCGGATCGAGAGTTGTTGCGCAGTAGGAGGAGACATGCGCTTTTTCCTCATTCGGGGACGAAAAGTCTTCTGCTTTTCGGAAAGTTGCTTTCGGCGGCTTGATATGTCAGGGAATGTCTTGGATTAATTCAAACAATGATTAGGATAAGTTTGAATTAATCCAATGAGTCATTGCTGGACAGGACACGTCATAAGAGACCAGGTGGACACAAGGTATGCCGTTTGTAGGTTTTGAGCAGGTCTTCCGGTGAAGCTTGAAGGGGTCTTCTGCTGAACCTGTAAAGTCCTATAAAACTATACTAGGCAAAGTTCTATACACTATTGCCACGCTAATCGATCACGCACCGATTAGCCGAAGTATAAAACCAAATGTAATGAAGCGAGCAGATATAAATCTAACATAAGAATCAACAATCTCCTCCTATTTATATCGGTCATCATTACTACAAATGAGGGCTAAAAACAGACTATGTGATAGATAATAGCATGTCTGAGAAATTTATATAATGTAGCAGAAGACATGCCTCTATCAGACAGAAGAGCACCTCAATTGTAAGGAACTAATCTAAGTGCATACAAGGGTATAAAAAATCATAGAACAGCACTCAGATTAGTAGCAGTTCAAATAAATTTAAACTGGTTGTTTAAATTCTAAACAGATATAGAGAGTAAAGTAACAAAAATTTAAACAAGACAATTTTGAAATCAATTAATCTTCTGTATTTATAAACAAGATGTTTACATATAACAGAGTTTTCAAAATGAAAGATAAATACAAAGGTAAGGGAAGAAAAGATACAAAAACTACCAAGGTCTTTTCCCTTTGCCTTTGTCTCCTTTTCCTTCGTTCTCTCTCTAGCTCTTCCATTCTGCGTTCGTATCGTCATCTGCATCAGTAGGAGGTCTGGTGGAGCGAGAACGGTAGTCCAGTTCTTCACGAAGACGGTTGTTCTCTTCCATCAGCATTCTGTTGATTAACCTCATTTGCTTCTCCTCGTGATGGCGGATCACGATCACGGTTAGCATTCATGACATTGTGAGCGAGTCTCGAGCAATACGGTTGAGCTCTAGAACGGGGAGGCGGCCGAGATGAAGAGTGATGGCATGGAAAAGCTCGTAGAAAGGGAGGAGGCGGAATCTGGGACACACTCATCTCGTTGAGCTTCAACATTGATCTTGACATCGGTGAAGTCGTGTCGTATCTGTCCAAAGCGAGTCCAGACATCCTCTTGAAATTGTCGAAGAAGAGCGGCAGTCCGGTCATTGGCTTTAGAAGCTGCAGTGGCTATTTCGGCGGTAGCGGTAGTGATGCTAGTAAGCTCGCCTAGCCTTTGGTATATGGCATCCAGCCTAGACAAAATTTCATCATTGGCCGGCGGAGGGAGTTGATGCAGCCAATGTGAATAGTGGTTTCGGAGGAGGCGGAAGGAAGGGTTGTTGGGGGCGAGGGGGATAGGAGTCGGAAGATGATGAGGAAGAGGAAGAATCGGAAGATATGGTTTGAGGTGGAGAGGGAGGAGGTTTTGGAGGGGAGTCAATCTCAATGTCAGTGTCAGAATTGTCACTGATATGAGATGATTTGGGTAAGGGGTCGGTAGAGAACCAGAGAGAAGGGGCAGGGTAGAAGAGGGATTTTGGTTTGCGAAAGGAAGGTTGAGGAGGTTGTTGGTCAGGGGTGAATAGGTCTGCTACTGAAGAAAGTTCGAAAAGGAACTTGGCAGCAGCAGAGTCTATTGGCTTTGTGGGAGGGATTGGAGTTGGTTGAGGTGTGGTTGATGAAGCTGGTTGGGATTGGTGAGGTGAGGAAGGGGTAGATGGGTCAGGTGAGTAGTTGAAGGGTGAAGGAGGAGGAGGAGTGGGGGTTCTGGCTGGCTCCTCCTGAGTGATAGGCTCCTCCGGAGGTGGTGAATTCCTCTGAGTAGATGACTCAGTAGGAATGGGATGTTGGATAGGTGTGGTGGTAGAGGTAGTGGTAGTTGGTTGGGAGTTGGTGGTCGGTTGGGCGTCGGTAGAGGCTTGGCTGTCGGTAGTTGGTTTAGGACCGGCAGATCTCCTTTTCTTCCTTAGCGGCTGAATAGGAGACTCAGCTGCTTCATCGGTAGTGGCAGGAGTGTCTGCCGGTGGCTGGTCTTCAAGGGTTTTACGAAGTCTCCTTCGTTTTGGTTTAGGAGTGGGTGCAGGAGAGGGTGATGGTGGTCTTTTGGGTTGAGAAGAAGGTTGGGAAGAAGAGGTTGGTTGTGATTGAGAAGAGGGCTGGGCTTGGGTTGGTGAAGGTGAAGGATGGGTGGGTGGAGCCTTGTTCTTTTGGCCTTCCTTCATCTCCTTCCTAATCCATCGGCTGCTCCTCTTGATGAAACCTTGCATCTTCCGGCCTTGTCTTTTTCTTGCCCTTGGCTGCCATCTTGGTTCTTAGCAGCTGCTCTGCCTCATCAGCCAAGTCTTTGGCTTTTTGATGGAGGGACGTGGCCACTTGATCATCAAATTTTGCAGAGGCCTTCTTGAAGGTTCTGCTGGCCGCGTCATGGGCTTCCATGTTGAAGCGAGTAACCAAGATCGGTACAGGCTTGGCCACTTTGTCTATGGAGACGGGCGGTAGACCCTTTTGCAACCTTCGCTTGTTCTCATATTCAGAATATTTGCTGAAGAACGAAGCGGTTAGCTGCTTCTCCTTGGCCACTACAATCAGTTCGTCTTCCTTCAATGAAGAGTTGACATTGGCATCATCTCTGAGAAGGGCATTGATCGACCTTACGAAGGGCGCTGCGGTGGGGTTGTTCTTAGCTTTCTCTACCTTGCTTCAATTCGTTGAAGATGGCGGCCCCCAGTTGAGATGGAGCTGAAAGAACACGGCACTGGTTAGGTTGATCTGTTGGGCCGTGAACATGTCATGCGCTCCACTTTTGAATAGAAGCCCCTTGTCAATTAGATGGTTTGGGCGATGGCGTCAAGAGGAGCAATTTGAGCATTTTCCCTTGAGGTTCTCTGTAAGTGTCTACTCCTCTCATTGCTTCCGGGCATGTCGGACCTCGGCAATGGTTGCTTCAAGAGGTCCACCAAAGTGTACACCGATGATGGTGGAAATCTTCTTGGCGGTGATGGAGATTGGTCGGCCCCTAATCCATCCTCGTAGAGCATTAGGGCTCATGAGTTCCATCCTCTGATAAAATTCTTCTGCCAGAAAGATACTGTAGTTCTTGTCGTTGAGGCGAGAAGAGGTAAATCTTGGGGCGTTCATATCCTCGCATGCTTTGGCCAGGAGACTATTGAAGCGGTGTTGGAAGGTCAATGCACATCCCTGGAATGTACAACTTTGGGTCCAGGGCCACTATTATGTCATGAGAGGCGGGAAAGGTTGGATATCCCGGAAGGTTGACATCCGTACTTGGAGGAATGTCGGTTTCTGGGTTTAATTTCTTTCCGCTGTCTCGCTTAGATTTTGAGGTCTTTGCCTGAAAGAAATGCAAATAAAAATTAGGGCTTTTCACCTCAAGAACTAAACAAGCAGAAATTTCACAAATTTCTGAAATAATTGGAATTTTTCGAAACGAAAACTTGAAACCCTAGAATGTTTAGTGTATCCACACCCGAGAAATGTGTAACAGAAGTTTTCATAATAATAAACATTGAATATATATAAACGACTGTTAGTTTTCTAGGTTTTTAAGAACAACAATGGCGAATACTGTAGAAACTCGAAAATGACCGTTTGTATTCCAAGACAATTTTAGGTTATGAAATGAAATGCAAAACAGAAAATAATATGTTTCAAGTAGAGAGTAGAGAAGAACATACCATTGTTGTTGATGAGAAGAAGAAACAAGAAAGATTTGGATTTGCAGAAAGCAGTTACACAGAGAGAGTAAGAATAGAGAGAGAAATATTTTGTCAAAGGGGTTTCGTAAAGTTTGACAAAAGGCGGTTCAAGGTCTATTTATAGGCGAGAAAGTTTTAGCGCTAAAAGCGGGAACTTAAGATATTTTCCAAGTACCCAATTTTATCCTTGACCCCCTTTATTGCTTTAGAAACCTCTTTAGCAAAGAAATAGACTAAGTAAGAGTACTGACCTTGAAGTCTTCCGGTAAAGGGAAACTTACGTCTTCCGATCAGTCTAAAACTAAGTCTACCGGTAAGAAAGAAACTTTTAACAAAAACTTTGAAATTTAAGCAGTAGGATCAATCATACCAAGATTTCTCCTTAAATAAGCAAACCTGGTGGCATCCAGTGGTTTTGTGAGAATGTCAGCCAATTGATGCTCAGTTGGAACATATTCCAAACTGATGTTACCTTTCTCCACATGATCTTTGAGGAAGTGATAACGAATATCAATGTGCTTTGTCTTGGAGTGCATCACTGGATTTTTGGATACTGAAATTGCTGATGTGTTGTCACACATGATTGGACAATTTGCAGTCTTGATGTTGTAGTCCACTAGTTGTTGCTTCATCCATAGGAGTTGAGCAAGTTGCTTGCAACAATGTATTAAACTTACGTGGTTGAGTTTGCAAGCGATCCTTGTTTCTTGCAAGACCATGAGACAAGTCTATTTCCAAGGAATTGACAAGTCCCACTGGTGCTTCTTCTGCTCACTTTGCAGGATGCATAATCTGCATCTGAGTATCCAACAAGATCGAAATTGTTGTTTTTGGAATACCATATGCCTAGATTTGTTGTTATCGAAACATATCTGATGATACGTTTGGCAGCTAGCAAATGTGACTCTTTTGGATCTGCCTGAAATCTTGCACAAACACAAACAACAAACATAATGTCAGGTCTACTAGCAGTAAGGTAAAGAAGTGAACCTATGATTCCTCGGTACTTGGACATGTTCTCTTGCTTTCCCTTCTCATCTTTGTCAAGATGGCAGTCGGTAGACATTGGAGTTTCAAATCCTTTAGCTGAATCAAGACCGAACTTCTTGATTAGTTCTTTTGCATATTTGGTTTGGCTGATGAAGATTCCGTCGGAAGTTTGTTGTATCTGCAATCCTAGAAAGTAGGTAAGTTCACCCATCATGCTCATCTCGAACTTGCTTTGCATCAGCTTCTCGAATCTTTTACACAGGCTTTGGTTAGTTGATCCAAAGATGATGTCGTCCACATAGATTTGTACCAGAAGAGAATGGCCTTTGTGCTTGAGGATGAATAAAGTGGTGTCTATCCTTCCTCTCACGAATCCTTGTTCTATTAAGAACTTGGATAGAGTTTCATACCAAGCTCTAGGAGCTTGCTTCAGGCCATAGAGAGCCTTCTTGAGTCGGTAGGCGTGATCGGTTGTGCGAAATGACAAATCACGGAGGTTGTTCACGTATCTGATTTCTTGAAGATCACCATTCGAGAAAGGCACTCTTTACATCCATCGATACACTTTGAAGTCCATGAGCGATGCATAGGCTAGAAAGAGTCGATTGCCTCTAGTCTAGCAACGAGGAGCAAAAGTTTCATCAAAGTCAATTCCTTCTTCTGTCGGTAGCCACGAGCAGTCTAGCTTTGTTTACGGTGACATTTCCATCTTCATCTCTTTTGTTTAGAAAACCCATTTAGTGCCGATAGGTGGATGATCGATCGGCCTTTGAACTAAGCTCCACACCTTACATCTTTCAAAGCGGATTCACTCTTCTTGCATAGCTTCAATCCGATTATGATCCATAATAGCTTCATCAATCTTCTTTGGCTCGAGTTCAGATACAAATGCATAAGCAAACATAGTCTCTTCTCGAACTTTATTTCTCGTACGAACTCCTGTGTTGAAATCACCAATGATTTGAGAAATGGGATGATCTCTTGCTTCAATAACAGTTGGAGGAAGATCACTTCTGGTGGGTTCTTCCCTTAAGAATTCCGGAGTAGGTTGAGAAGGAGATTCACCAAAATCTGGTTCAGAAGACATGGGATCTTCAAAACTTTCATTTTCTGGTGAACAAGAAGGATGAGTGATCTGTAAAGGTGCTTGGGGTAAGACGGAAGAGATGGGTTCAGGGTCAACAGAAGAGTTGTTATCGGATGCCGGCGAGTTCTCGTCTACCTGGGTAAAGGGTTAGCGGTTCTTGAGGGGTCTGCAGTTGCCGTTTTCTGATGAGAAGTAGAAGTAGAAGCTGTATTTGTACCTGTCTCATCATTATCAGAATCATTAGCAACGTTCAGAGCCTTTCTAGGCTCTAACAAGTCATATTCATCAAAAGAAACATGCACAGATTCTAAAAATTTTAAATTAGATTTACTGAAAATGCGAAATGCTTTTGAATGTTTGGAATACCCAGAAAAATTCCTTAAATCGATTTTGCATCAAATTTTCCTCTATATTCTTTTCCATTATAAAGAATAAAACATTCTGTTGAAGATTTTAAGAAATCCTATGTTTGGGGATCTTCCTCTCCATATTTCATATGGAGTTTTGTTATGAAACTTGTTTACCAGAGATCTGTTCTGTGTGAAACATGCAGTGTTGACGGCTTCTGCCCAAAAATACTTCGGAAGTTTAGCTTCTGCCAGCATTGTTCTTGCTGCTTCAATTAGCGTTCTGTTCTTCCGTTCAGCTACACCGTTTTGTTGAGGAGTACCGGCGGCAGAGAAGTTGTGGCCGATCCCGTGGTCATCGCAGTATTTTTCTACTCCATTGTTTTTGAATTCAGTGCCATTGTCTGATCTTATGTCACTAATGTCTTCAAGCTTTTGAGTTTGAAGTCTTACGAAAGAAGCGGTGACTAGATCATACGTTTCATCTTTAGATGTCATTGTTTCAATCCAAGTGAATCTAGAGTAGTCGTTAACTACCACAAGTGTATACTTGTCTCGAAATCTTGGTGTTGTGATTGGTCCAAAGAGATCCATATGCGAGAAGTTGAAGAGGTACGTTTGTTGACAAAGCAGACTTTCTTTTGAAGGAAGACTTGGAAAGTTTTCCTAGTTGGCAAGCTTTACAACTTGTCATGGTCGGCGGAACAGTAGGTAGACCTTTGACAAGCCCGTTTTTGGAGAGCTTGGAGAGGTGCTTGAAGTTGAGGTGACTGAGATGCTTGTGCCATAGCCAACTGTTGTCACGAACGTTGTTAGCTACTAGGCACAGGTTTGAGAATCTCCCTAGAAGATTTAAGTCCACGACATAGACGTTTCCTTGTTCCTTGTCTATTGCCGGTCGGTATTGTGGAAGCGAGGATTCCTTGTCTTTGATGAGGCACTGGTTGGAGTTGAATTGGCATAGCAGTCCTTTGTCGCAAAATTGGGATATGCTCAACAGATTGTGTTTTAGGCCACTCACTAGAGAAACTTTGTTGATGGAGAGACTTCCTCTAGTGATTGAGCCATATCAATTGTTTTCCTCTTGCATTGTCTCAGAAAATAACGGTGGGTCCTTTAGCTTGACTATATACGTAAGAAGACTTACATTCCCGAGTCATGTGTCTTGGCGACCCTTGTCAGTACCGGATGTCTTTGTTTTCGATTCTATAGCCATGAAGCATTCCTGAAAAGAAATTAAAGCAACAAGGTACCCTTTATTTTCTTTTGGGTCCTAAGGATTAGCAACCTTTTGGAACCCATACACCTTGACTTTGAGAGAACTAGGTCTCGGATCTTGGAGTGAACCTTAGCAGGCATTCTGGGGTCAGATGGCCTAGGCAATTGCAAGAATGACATAAATGGAAAGTCCACAGAAAACTATTAGTGTCTTCAACTGAAGAGTGTTTATGATCATTCCTTTTCTTGACATCCATTCTTGGTTCAGCTTGCTTGTTGATGGTAGACTTAATTGGTTTCTTTTGAATCTCCCTAAGTAGGTTGCCAACAGACTTAGCTTTAGCTTTTCTGTTGATTACCTTTTCAGGAGGATTTGGTAGAATACCTTTAAGTTTACCTTCAACCGGTAAAGGAGTCTTGCCTGTTTCATAGACAAACTTGATAGTTACCGGTAGAGGTTTAGTAGGTCTACCACCAGCAGACTTTGCCTTAGCATAGTTGTTGTCGGCGGACTTAACTCTCTCTCAGTTACCTTTTCGGGTTTCTCATTTAGTCGATCATTTTGGCTTTACCTTTCGAACTTTGGGGTAAATATAAGGAACACTAGAATAGCCAAGGCATTGTTTCCCTATATTTCAGAATGTACATTTAGAGAAAGATATATCATAAGCGGATCTCGAGGATTCACCTTTCTCTATGGTGAAGAGATTGTCGAAAGAGGCACATCTGAATATCCTATGCCAGTTTTATCATTATTAGATTTTTGGCTAGAAAGGATTTCTTCGAATGCATCTTTGGAGCTGTTCCAGGAGTCAATTGTCTTTTGCAAGGCAATTTTCTCTAGATCAAGTCCTTTGATGTGCTCAGATAGACAATCAATTTTGTCATAAAGGAATTTGTTTTCTTCCTTCAGTTTGATACTCTCTTGTTGACAGCTATTGAGGGTTTGAATCTCGGCGACCATCATAGATTTCTCGGCGATAAGTTTCTCACAGGTTCTTGGCCAGTTTGACATAGGCTACTCTAAAGGAATTAAATTCTTCAAGCATATCTTGATTATCCTTGAGAAGTTCTTCCTTACTGAAGTTGTCACTGTTGGTTTCATTTTTGTCCAAAGGTGTTGGTCCCAAAATAGGCTCAATCTAGGCTAGAAGGGGGGTTGAATAGCCTAGTAGTGTTTTTATAAAACTTTTTCGTAAACTCTTCTTAAAGATTTATGAAAGGTTTGTATAGAGGAGTTAAGGCAGCGGAAACAAGATAGAATCTGAACCGGAGAGAATGCTGATAAGGTAGCTCAGATTCTGAAGCAATTAAGCACAAAAGGTTATAGAGAATGATAAGAACAGTTTTAACAGTACGCAGGGAGTTGAAGTGGTTCGTACTATGAATAGTACTACATCCACTACCAAAGTGGTTAGCTTTGGATTTTAAAAGTGCACTTGTTTATCCACTAGGTTTATGAATTGGATCTCTAATGGATCGTGTACAAAATGAGTTTTTAACCAAGTGTATAAAGGTGAGAGAGACAATCAATGATTAATTGTTCTCTACAGGTGCAGAATTAAAGAACAGTTTAAAGACAAACTAAATGAAGGCTGAAAAGCAATTTAAGATGGCGGAATCTGCGGCTTGAAAGTTTGGTGAAGTGTTGGTCCTTGTCCTTTGATCTCTTGAATGCTTGAGTGTTGAAGATGAAGCTTGAGAGTTTTTAATGCGCAAAGAGAGTTGTTCTTCAGATCATCAAGACTTGAATAAATACTAGGAAGAGATCTTTGGACCGTTGGATTGATGCAGGGTAAACTGTGTCCAACGTTTAATTGCATTGAATGCAATTCGGCGCTTTGGAAGATGTAACAGCCACAGTCATCAGAGATGCAGAGTGCAGAGAAGACATTCCCATTTCGAGTAAAGATTCAGATTGCAGGCTTTGCAGCTTGGAAAGTCTTCTTAGCCAAAACAGGTAATATCTTCGATCTTGAGTCGAGAGGCGATGCGGGCCGGTTGTCATCATGAAGAGTTGACTTCTTGAAAATGAAATTTGATGAAGATATAAAGATCGAGATATTTTCGAAAATATCGAATAGGTGTCCACGTGTCATAATATCATGAATTGGCTTAACTTGGTATTCGGCATTGAGCAGCGGACTTCAAAGTCTGGTCCTTCAAAAGGCTCTGTAGGCTTTGCAAAACGCGCCTAGACTAACACTAAAACAGTTCTAAATAAATTGATTCTAAGGCAGGTTGCCACACTAATCGGATGCAGAGACCTTTTAGCCAGCCATACAATAGAATCGGAGGATGACAACCAAATCTAGAATTAGGAATCAACAATCTCCTCCTATTTGGTTGATGTCATCATCTCAGCTACTAGAAGACTTTGAATCATGCACTAAGAAAATAACATGTCTTAAAAAAAAATTATTAAGAGCAGACATGCCTCTCAGAACAGAAGTCTTAGTAGAGAGACAGCTATACAAAGTACTTACAAGAGAAAAGCATTAAGATCAAGTACTAAGTGAAGCAATGTTTAAATCTCTGAGATAAGCATGCATGCAACATGTAAAGATTTAAACACAAAGTTTAAATAGAAGCGAGATAATATCAAGATAAAGCAATTTAAACTTGGAAGAAACTAAGTCATCGTGGTTAAACAAAATTTGTTTAAACAGCGAAGTTTTAACAAAAGAAGATAGTTTAGAAAAATAAAGATCTGAGAACTAAATACCCAGTTCGAGAATAGATTGAAATTTGAGTGCGTCTTCGTTCTAAGTAATCTCAACCCGGACTCGATTACGTCATTTAGGCGTTCTCGAGTCGGTTACGTTCTTCAATCGGGGCTTGATTCAAGAAGTGAGTAGCTCTCTCCTCCTGATGGCACCAACCACCTTGTTCGGCCAGCCTGCGTCGGTTCGCCGACAAAGGCGAAGATTTGTGAAATCGACAACCTCCCTTCGGCTAAGAATTGCTCGAGCCATCCGGTTTTGAGTTCATCGAAGAGGCCACGAATCTTGATCTGGCGAGAGTGCGGACATACCTATCGAGGCGGCTTGTTGATCTTGAACCGAGGAACACAGGTGAGTGGTGAAGGCTGGCGATGTCGTTCACTAGTTGATCAACAATCTTCCGATGTCAAAAATGGTGGCATGAGTAGCATTTAGGCCATAGGCGAGCACATCAATCTGTGGGCCATAGAGGAGACCAGATCTGTTGGTGAGCAAGGTGAGTGGTTGTTTGCTCGAAGAAGCTCAGAATGGCGGGGATCGGCCGGCGGTGGTAGGTAGAGAGGGTTAAGGTTAATGGAAATATGGCTTGTGGAGGATGATGAGCGGGGTTTGGAGAAGAGGCGGATGAAGCGGGGTTGTTAGCGAGAGAGGTTGTAGGTGGAGGAGAGAGAGGGTTTGGAATCAACCAATGTCGGTGGCTAGAGGCTGGCGGCAGAAATGAAGCGAAGAAGAGAAAGAGGATGGCTTCTAAGAGGTAGGAAGGAAGGGATAGTCGGGTAGAAGAATGAGCCGAAGTTAGGAGAAGTAGAAGGGTAGAGAAGGTCGAGGAAATAGAAGAGAAGTCAAAGCAGAGAGAAAAGAATGGGTGGCGAGAAGAGATGGAAGGAAATAGAATACGGTAAAGGTTAGAAGAGAGATAGAGATAGGGGTGATGTATTGCAAGAGATAGGAGGAAGATCTCGGGTAGAAAGGTTGTTTGGTAAAGAAAGAGTAGAGATGTGAGGAGCAAGAGAGAGAAGTGGTCGGGACATAGAGAAGGAAGGGGAAGAGGTAGAGGAGTCCGGTGTGGCGATGCGATGGCAGTGAGGGTCGGGGGTGAATGGTGGAGATAGGTTCGGGAGAGGGGCGAAAGATGGTGTAGAAGGGATAGTGGCTATGGGTTGAGAGGGTGTTGGAGCCACAGGCGCCTGAGAAGTCTGCGTTTCTTCTTCTTTGGAAGCCAGTGAAGAAAGGCTCCCTCCTCAACAGCGAGGGTTGAAGAGGAAGTAGGAGAGGAAGAGGGAGATGGCTGGAAGTAGGAGGGCTCCTCCCAGCTGACGGCCGGGGTGAAGATGAAAGGGAGGGGAGGAAATGAGTGGAGAGGAAGGTGGAATGAAAGGGATAAAGGGTTCGGAGGTTCAGCGTTTGGATTACGCTTGCGGGGCCAGATGGAAGCGACATCGAGGTTCACCGACCTCTTCGAACAGGTAGGAAGCCGAAGGAACGGCGGTCTTCTTTCTCCTTTAACTTGGGGGCCAATAGGGTTAGCGGCGGCGGCTGCGTGCGTGAAGAGCAACTTTCTCTTTAGGGACCGGCTCCTCCTCGGAGAAGAGATCTTCTTTGCTTTTTGTGAGTTGAGGCTGGATCGGCCGTCTTGGAGGCAGCCTTCGGCGGCTTCTTGGAGAGCTTCTTGCTCAGTGCTTTGCCATGAAAGAGTCCACGGTTGTCTCGGATTTATTCGATAACTTTAAGTGGAGGGCTTCGGGGCATGGGCGATGACTAGAGGGTGAAGACCTGTGAATTCTCTTCTCGTTCTTGGTTTCGATAGTTGATGATGAAGGTCTGGTAAAGCTGGATTGATTTCGAACTTTCTTCTTTTCAAGGCGAATATGTGAGTATGAAGTTTCGTGTTTGCAGCGAAGAAGGGTGTTGATAAGCGACAAAAGGCCGCTTACGCTTGATTTCTTGGCGGCATCAACGGCATCGCGAGAATCATCTCAAATAAGATCACATGCCCGGTTAGTCGAAGGTTCGAGATGGCAGCCGAGGCGTGCTCAATTGATACGGCGTCATGATGTCATGGGTGCCATTCTTGAAGATCATACTCTTGTCAAACAAGTGGTTGATGAAGTAGACGTCGTCTTCAAACAAAGTCCTCTTCATCTTAGCGGCCTCCTTGGTGTGTTCTCCCGTGCATGTAGGACCGAGCGTGGTCTTTTCAGCGTCTGTGAGAGAGGTAGGACCATCGAACTCTACGCCAATAATCTTGGCAATTAAGGCATTGATAGTGATGTTGCCGGTTCGGCGGCAGGCGTGATGGTAGTAGTGATTCATTTACATTAGCCTACAGTAGAATTCTTGACTAGCGGATAAAAATCCTCATCTTCCGGCATGAGCAGGTGGCGAGAATGCCGGGCCGGTTCAGTTAGTCCACTATCTTAACTCAGAGGCATAAGCACGAGCAGATGGTTCGTCAATGCACATCCATGGGTGATACATGGTTGAGGCGAGATGGAAATTCAACGGGGAGGACTTGCGGCTGTTCGAGCAGAATCTTGAGAGGAAGTTCCGACCTAAAAGCATTGCGAGAAAATTAGGGCAAAAACTCAAGAACTGAAATATAAGCAAAACGAAACATTAAGCCCTAGAAATTTCTGGACAATTCATGAAATGCCATATGCAGGCTAAATATAACCCAGAAGACTAAAATTGGCAGTTCAAGAACAGTTATAAGAAGATATTATCAGTAATGAACAACAAAATTTGAAGATTTAAAAGGTATGAAGCTAACAGTCACATGAACAGTCAATAATGGCGTAGATATAGATGAGAGAGCATAACTTAGCTTACACTGAGTTTACTGAGTTAGGGTTAGAAATTTCTTACCATTTCCGAAGATTTGCGGAAGAAGAAGAAGAAAATGGGGTGAATCTGCAGAAT